>CM029118.1:22832500-22985000 GCA_016859345.1 Istiophorus platypterus
ATGCCATCATAAAATATAGACATTTGCCGTTGCCGTTTGCACCACAGTAATGGCAATTTCATTTGGACAACAAACAAACACACATGCTAGAATTTTCTCTCGACATGCATTGAGGAAGACTCAATGTGAAGCGTTGAAAGGCTGCTTTCCTGACGATGTTGGATGCAGAAGAGCCCACAGCCTTATGGGAGCGAAGCTATTTTTCTGCAGCCTGCAGTTCTGAGCTGTGCTTGCTCTGTGTCTATTGTTCCTGAGCTGAGATAAGACTGGCAGTGGATTTGAGCAGAGTGCACCCAGAGTTCAGGTTGTGTATGGCTGCTGGAAGGGGAACCATCGGGATGGGATTGGTTCATGGAAGTGAAATGGGAAGAGGAGGGGAGGTAAACAAGGGAAAGGAAAGGAAAGGAGAGGAAAGGAAAGGAAAGGCGGCTTGGCTAAATCAGAGAGTGCCTCTTGTAATGATGGCCAATCTGCCTGTTGTACAGGCGGGGGAGTCTGATGACATGTGGATGTGGGTGTGATGAATAGTCACTTCATGCCCCCACCCCACGGGGGGTCAATAGCCCATTAATGGTGATAGACCTCCAGCAACAGTCAGCAAAGACCCACTAACATCCCCACCACCTCACTGCCTCAACCTTCAACCAGCTCACATTCCCCCAGGGGATGTCAAGACTGCTCATTCCACTTTTCTCTTTTCAAAAGAGAACAGAATTGAGAAAGAGGCAACATGGAAGAGAAAAGTCCTTTTCATGGTGAAAGGGAAGTACTATAGAAAGGGCCTTGGTATAATAAAGACATGGGTCAAACAGGGGTCAAATGAGTTCAGTGATTTTTTAGTGTAATCCTGCTGAAAATTTAACAAACCAACAAAAAGATATGGGTGAAAACATAACCTCCTTGGTAAGAGGCATCCGTAAAGCATTAGGATGGATCAAATAGGCTTTGAGCTTGTGTTGAGACCAGTGGCATGGGGAACATGTCACTGGTAGAGGGAAGAAAAGGTTCAATTAAAAATCTGCAAATTCTGGAAGCAAACATCACACGGTCTGTAAAGAAGCTGAAGATTAAAAGAGAATGGCTTCACAAAAAAAAAAAAAAAAATCCTAAACACACCTCAAAATCCACAATGGACAAAGAAGCCTTTTGCCGGAAGATGGGTGAAAATCTCCCAGCATGACTTAAAAGACTCTTTGCTGCGACAAAAAGCATTTACAAGCTGCTATACTTGCCACAGGGGGTGTTACTAACTACTGACCATGCAAAGTGCCCAAAACTTTGGTTTCAGGCCCTTTTCCTTTTTCACTTTAAAACGATAAAAAATTGATTTGCTTAAAATATGTAGGAGAGGTTCATCTTTAACTTTATGCTTTTTTTCAAAATCAGTTCATCCTCTACTCACATAGATATCGAAAGTAACAGAAATTTTGATCAAGGGGCATAAACTTTTCCATGCCTCTAAATAGGAGAGGCAATGCGAGTGGGAATAATCTCATACTATAAAGTCTTTTAAATTTTTTTCAGACATTTTTCCTTATTGGTTAATAATCTGATACTCGCTCCCTACAATAAAACAATGCAGACAAAGACGTTGCTCAGAAAACTTTGGAAAATTAAATTCTATCACCTCCACACTGATTGGAGCTGAAAGTCATTGTACTCTCTTTGGGCTGTCTGTTGGATCCATGCTCAAACATTAACATATTTTACTCACAAACTGGGTTACAAACAGAGGACAGCAGAAAATCTTTCCTTGCTGCAAAACTATACAACCTGAACTTTGTATGACCTCAGTTTTACTATTAGTAATATGCACGCAAGCTTAAACTGTAGCAGCTTCTACAAGTAAACCCAGTGAGCACTTAAAAAATAAAGCATAATGCCAGTCACTATATTCCTGTACTTCAAAGTCAAGGCTCATTATAAGGCATATCAAGCATTAAATGAGGATGAGAAAAAAGGAAATTAGAAAAATATAGTGTAAGTACTTCAACAGAAAAACATCAATATTCATTATGTCAAAAAAAAGCAGCTGTAGCTTCAGGCTAAAAGGGAAGGAGATAGGGAGATGCTGGAACGCTATGTATTGATTTGTTCCCTTTATCCAAGACGGCAACTTCTGCTGGAGCAGCATTGTGAACTGTTTACCAATCCTTCCAGTCCAGAGCACGTGCATGTCCTCAGAGAAACATGCATTAGAAGAGCTCCGCCAATGCAAATAGTTACACAGCCCTGACCTCGGTCTCTCCCTATGTGCATGCTATTTTGACCTTCAAATGAGTGCCGCCACTTGAAAGGTGCTCCCCTCATCACTATACGTGGAAAAGGTAAATACTGTAAGGGTGGATTACAACAGTGAGCTGCTAACAGTGTTTACATGATCTGATCCCCCTGAACCAGAGTCTAAAACACAACACAAATGCCAACAGATTAACCATTTGGAACACTAACGGCCTCTTGTATGAAAGTAGAGATTAAACCTCACCTGGATTTTTAACAAAAGCGTTGTTAGTTCAGTGAACATAGAGGAGTCTATGAGTGGCCACAGTATATCTGAGTTATAGTCCAAAATCAGCCAACCATCATTTGATAGATATTATAATCTACTTTCAGGAATTTACGAATTGAGCTATTAAAATGGTAAAAAGCAACGTTTTTCTTTGGTTCACAAAATGATTAAATTTCTACAGACTGGATTCTCCTAATGGAAATATACATCATTGAGCGGATTCGTGTAAATACAGTGAATTAAGTGTATTTTGCCAGTTAGTATACAGCATTCTGAAAATGAATTGATCGTCTGAGGGCAGCAGCAATTTTTAACCTAATCAGTAGGGCACATCTCTTGTACTGCATCACTTTCTTTCAATTGGCAGTAACACAGCATGTATCTTAATGCAGATTTTTATTCAGAATGAGTACCTATAAAAAGGTAGAGGAAATGCAACGAGAAAAATGTCCCCAACCCTGAAATCATGTAGTCTAGCTAAAAGATACGAGACACCATAATGAACCACAGCCAGCTTATAAAACACTGTACAAGTGTTTAGCTACAGTTTGAGGCTGTAGTTTTGTTTATGCCAGCTTAGCTTTTGTTCACACATGAACTTGGTAAATAACAGGAAAAAAAACATGAAACCCTTATGCGTAACGATGAGGATGATACACTTCACCCTTCTACTGTTCTGTCTAAACAATGTCTGTCCACTCTGGTCCCTGGCTCTATGTATCTGTGCTGTACCCAGTGAACAGCACGAGACTAAAAGTCGGCTGTCTGTGTGTGTGTGTGTGTGTGTGTGTGTGTGTGTGTGTGTGCGTGTGTGCGTGTGTGTGTGTGTGTGTATTAGCATGTCCGTCCTCTCCAGCTTCTATTAAATCAGACATCAGAGAGCCCGGAGAGAAGCTTCTGGAGTCTAGTAAGACCGCTCAGCTCTGTCCAACCTGATTCATTCTGACAGGTCAGACAGACCAGTGCAGAGTAGGGCACATGGCATATGATTTAGCTGTAATGCCACAACTTTACAAACAAAACTGAGGTAAGCAGACATCAAGTAAAGGCCATTATACACTCTGATAGATAGTAGCAAACATGCGTAAGGGGAATGTTAGTTTACTGTCAGTGAACAGAGAAAGAGAAAAAAGTCCTCATACGTGCTCCTACGGCTTCTCCTTATTTTCATCTGTTTTACCCACATGCCAACCAGTTGGCACAAATATGCTAACCAAGTTCCACGCAGGTGCAGTTGAGTGTAGACCTGTCCATAAACAGTAAAAACTGGCAGAATCAACACAGAGGAGCAGATGGTCATTTGCATTATTTTCCTCTGTACCATTGTTGCTCCAAGGACGTGGCAGATATGAAAAAAACATTATTTTTTTGGATGATAAGGATGTTTAGCATCTTTCAGAAGCAGGTCACCAAGATGTTAGAACTGAAATGTGTATGTTTTATATTGCTGACAGAAAATATCAGCATCTAATGGATGGAACAAAAAAACAAACAAAAAAAGCTTCAGAATATTGTTTAATTGGGAAATCCTGCCCATGCTGATTATTTTCTCTCGTTCTTTGACTGGCAACAAACCTCTCATTAATTCTGGAGCATGCATGTAAAAGACGTGCTGAATTTTGCTTTATGAAACCTTTTCTGTTTTGATCAGTTATTAAATTACATTTTCCTATTATTTGCATTTCATTGTTCTCATAAGCTATTTGAATAGTTTGTTAAACAGCGTCAAAATCAAATCTAGAGCCCTTGTCTGTATTCAAGTCAATATTTGACAACACTTTATGGGTTGATGCGTATTCTATTTTTTTTTTTACATGGGATGTGTTTCTGAAATTTCATTAGCTTTTCACACAGCTCACTATTAATCTATGGGTTTTAAAATTCATGAGGAGATGTGTGTGTGTGTGTGTGTGTGTGTGTGTGTGTGTGTGTGTGTGTGTGTGTGTGTGTGTGTGTGTGTGTGTGTGTGTGTGTGTGTGTGTGTGTGTGTGTGTGTGTGTGTGTGTGTGTGTGTGTGTGTGTGTGTGTGTGTGTGTGTGTGTGTGTGTGTGTGTGTGTGTGTGTGTGTGTGTGTGTGTGTGTGTGTGTGTGTGTGTGTGTGTGTGTGTGTGTGTGTGTGTGTGTGTGTGTGTGTGTGTGTGTGTGTGTGTGTGTGTGTGTGTGTGTGTGTGTGTGTGTGTGTGTGTGTGTGTGTGTGTGTGTGTGTGTGTGTGTGTGTGTGTGTGTGTGTGTGTGTGTGTGTGTGTGTGTGTGTGTGTGTGTGTGTGTGTGTGTGTGTGTGTGTGTGTGTGTGTGTGTGTGTGTGTGTGTGTGTGTGTGTGTGTGTGTGTGTGTGTGTGTGTGTGTGTGTGTGTGTGTGTGTGTGTGTGTGTGTGTGTGTGTGTGTGTGTGTGTGTGTGTGTGTGTGTGTGTGTGTGTGTGTGTGTGTGTGTGTGTGTGTGTGTGTGTGTGTGTGTGTGTGTGTGTGTGTGTGTGTGTGTGTGTGTGTGTGTGTGTGTGTGTGTGTGTGTGTGTGTGTGTGTGTGTGTGTGTGTGTGTGTGTGTGTGTGTGTGTGTGTGTGTGTGTGTGTGTGTGTGTGTGTGTGTGTGTGTGTGTGTGTGTGTGTGTGTGTGTGTGTGTGTGTGTGTGTGTGTGTGTGTGTGTGTGTGTGTGTGTGTGTGTGTGTGTGTGTGTGTGTGTGTGTGTGTGTGTGTGTGTGTGTGTGTGTGTGTGTGTGTGTGTGTGTGTGTGTGTGTGTGTGTGTGTGTGTGTGTGTGTGTGTGTGTGTGTGTGTGTGTGTGTGTGTGTGTGTGTGTGTGTGTGTGTGTGTGTGTGTGTGTGTGTGTGTGTGTGTGTGTGTGTGTGTGTGTGTGTGTGTGTGTGTGTGTGTGTGTGTGTGTGTGTGTGTGTGTGTGTGTGTGTGTGTGTGTGTGTGTGTGTGTGTGTGTGTGTGTGTGTGTGTGTGTGTGTGTGTGTGTGTGTGTGTGTGTGTGTGTGTGTGTGTGTGTGTGTGTGTGTGTGTGTGTGTGTGTGTGTGTGTGTGTGTGTGTGTGTGTGTGTGTGTGTGTGTGTGTGTGTGTGTGTGTGTGTGTGTGTGTGTGTGTGTGTGTGTGTGTGTGTGTGTGTGTGTGTGTGTGTGTGTGTGTGTGTGTGTGTGTGTGTGTGTGTGTGTGTGTGTGTGTGTGTGTGTGTGTGTGTGTGTGTGTGTGTGTGTGTGTGTGTGTGTGTGTGTGTGTGTGTGTGTGTGTGTGTGTGTGTGTGTGTGTGTGTGTGTGTGTGTGTGTGTGTGTGTGTGTGTGTGTGTGTGTGTGTGTGTGTGTGTGTGTGTGTGTGTGTGTGTGTGTGTGTGTGTGTGTGTGTGTGTGTGTGTGTGTGTGTGTGTGTGTGTGTGTGTGTGTGTGTGTGTGTGTGTGTGTGTGTGTGTGTGTGTGTGTGTGTGTGTGTGTGTGTGTGTGTGTGTGTGTGTGTGTGTGTGTGTGTGTGTGTGTGTGTGTGTGTGTGTGTGTGTGTGTGTGTGTGTGTGTGTGTGTGTGTGTGTGTGTGTGTGTGTGTGTGTGTGTGTGTGTGTGTGTGTGTGTGTGTGTGTGTGTGTGTGTGTGTGTGTGTGTGTGTGTGTGTGTGTGTGTGTGTGTGTGTGTGTGTGTGTGTGTGTGTGTGTGTGTGTGTGTGTGTGTGTGTGTGTGTGTGTGTGTGTGTGTGTGTGTGTGTGTGTGTGTGTGTGTGTGTGTGTGTGTGTGTGTGTGTGTGTGTGTGTGTGTGTGTGTGTGTGTGTGTGTGTGTGTGTGTGTGTGTGTGTGTGTGTGTGTGTGTGTGTGTGTGTGTGTGTGTGTGTGTGTGTGTGTGTGTGTGTGTGTGTGTGTGTGTGTGTGTGTGTGTGTGTGTGTGTGTGTGTGTGTGTGTGTGTGTGTGTGTGTGTGTGTGTGTGTGTGTGTGTGTGTGTGTGTGTGTGTGTGTGTGTGTGTGTGTGTGTGTGTGTGTGTGTGTGTGTGTGTGTGTGTGTGTGTGTGTGTGTGTGTGTGTGTGTGTGTGTGTGTGTGTGTGTGTGTGTGTGTGTGTGTGTGTGTGTGTGTGTGTGTGTGTGTGTGTGTGTGTGTGTGTGTGTGTGTGTGTGTGTGTGTGTGTGTGTGTGTGTGTGTGTGTGTGTGTGTGTGTGTGTGTGTGTGTGTGTGTGTGTGTGTGTGTGTGTGTGTGTGTGTGTGTGTGTGTGTGTGTGTGTGTGTGTGTGTGTGTGTGTGTGTGTGTGTGTGTGTGTGTGTGTGTGTGTGTGTGTGTGTGTGTGTGTGTGTGTGTGTGTGTGTGTGTGTGTGTGTGTGTGTGTGTGTGTGTGTGTGTGTGTGTGTGTGTATTACCCACGAAAACACAAGCTGCAATCTAAACCTTGACTAAGCTAGTTCTATCACTGGCTAATAAACAAATCCTTTACCGTCTCCTGCAATACCGCCATTCTTACATGGGATATAATATACAGTAGTTCATAAAAGCCTCAGGAGTAGGACTGGTTTAGAGACTACTGATTGATCGTGTGAGGGAATTAGTGTTGCAGATTTTTGGCTTATCCCTTAGTGACCTCAGGTCAAAGTACCGCTATGCCAATATAAGCTTATAATGGAAAAGTCATTGGCATTAGCATATTTAATTTGGAAGGCCAGATCTCCCTGACTTCATCTGCAACTAGAATGGCACTCAGTAAAGCACATACCTCCGCCAAGGATAAATATTTATGAAAATGTTGAAAAAAATGCCCTATCTCAAAAAGCCTCGCTTACCACCGCAAGGCCAACAGTCCTACACGTCTGTGAGATGTGGATTATTATCAAGATCCGTAAATAATTATATAAATATAGGCTTAGTCAAAGCCTTATGATCATTTTTTTTTACATCAACATCTATATATTTCCTGAGAAATTGACAAAAATGCCCTATTTTGCAATGTTAAGAAATGTAATTTAAAAAAAAAAAAAAAAAAAAAAAATATATGGATATATATATATATATATATATATATATATATATATATATATATATCCTGGATCACCAGTTTCCCAACAAAATTTAATGAGTTCTTCCGCAGCCAATGCCCCATCCCTCCACACGGTTTGGTTAAACTTCGTTCAAACAAACAAATTGATAAAGTTGAAGGTTAATATGATATATCTGCAGCAGAATTCTGACACTATGTCTTTACTCTTACACTAGGTTTGGCTAACATAATAACATACTATAATGAACTATAAAGTTCTTTATACTCTCGGTTAACATTAAAAACTTTTTTATTTTTACAGAACATATGTTGAAATGTTAAGAACAGTGCTACTCATCTGCCTTCTGTCAATAAATCATATCTCAACCTCATCATATTATTAGAAAAAAGAAAAATCACAATCCTATTGAAGGTAAAATGTCAAATAGCAGAGGGAAAAAAGTCATAAATGGCATAAGAAAGACAAACATGGCTACTGTCATTAGTGCTCAAAGCTGAAAAAGGATTACACAGTAATAATACTATGTCAGTGTCTGCTGTGCCAGGCCCCATGTCTAAGTTTTATGACGCCTCTCTGTTGGCCTTGCCCCAGACATGTGGCAGCAGTGTGCCACGTGGGCTTCTCCACCAACCTCGCAGTCAGAAACAGCAGCACCACTGGTCGCTTGGGAAACTCTGCCAAACATCCATCAGCACGCCACTGACTTTTATAGCCTGTCCCAAAAAATACCACTAATGAAACTATGGCTTTAGAGTGATCTCTGCCAGCATAGTGTTTTGGAAAAGACAGTGTCACTACTGCAGAATAGTTATTCCCATCTGACTGGAATTGAGCTTGGGAGCTGCATGGCAATGTCCCATAGAGTATCTTTGCACCCAGCAGTTAAAAGTCAATGGCAATCCCGTAAAAACACTCAGGCCTATAAAAATGGATGATGCTGAGTGAGTAATCTTTGCTTCATCCCCTTCCCGGATCCAATAACGTGCTGCTGCCATTGTAGGGGGGAAAAAGAAAAATTACAGCAGAAGCTTGATAAGAGTGCCAATCTATGGATCACAACCCTGACACAGCAGAAGTTCATGTGAAAAGTCAAGCTGCTTGTGTCCATGATGTTGCAAAATGACAAAATGTTACTGCTAACTCCTACAATGTATCTCCTAATAAAATTGTTGGGAAATCTATTCTCTGATGACTTTAAAAACAGGAAAGAAAATAGGCTTGTAAAGATAATTGAAACGCAGGACACACAATTTACCTTTTTTTTTAAACTATGGTTAAAAGAAGGTGAAGGAGCTTGCAGGCAGTGAACTTGCATTACTGGTGTGCCAAACTAGCTTTCTTTCTCCAACTGCATCCGCTCTTTCCCTCAGGAGTGCAATCATCCCTAGTGTGGTTTGGCCACCGTCTTCCATCACAGCAGGAACGCCTATGACAATGCCAAAATCACTTTAACAAAATGTGATTGCAAGCAAAAACAAAGAGTCCGACCATTGAGCAGGATGAAGCTCATTCTGTCACAGGGGCTAGGAGTGTGTTATCACAGGGTTATGAGCAGCTGCTGAGCATGTTTCGTAAAGGAATGTCAGTGTTGATTTAAGTCAACTCCCTCTATACGTCATGCTATCCAGAGGGAGCACAACGCTCTTTTTCTACCATTTTTATTCCCACATAAAAGTGTGTACACACACACACACACACAGATACTCAAGTACTTAAAAACTCCACCTTGCAGAGGAAAACCGTCCATTACTGAGGTCTAAAATACCAGGTCAGGGCCCAACGTAGCAGCATATCTGCTATTAGCCTGGTATTTTGTTGGTGAGAGACTAGCAAATGGAAGGCTTCTGGATTCATCTCCTCCTTCAGCTGTGTGGGCGACTACACTCATACCAGTCTATGTTAAAGAAAGGTCAGTTGGAATACACCCAAATATAAGGCCTGTACTCACATGAAAAAATTAGAAAGCACAGATAACTGGCACAAATGCACAGAAAATACACAAGGTGCATACCAGAGGCTGACAACAACCCACACACCCATGGATGTACCTGACACCACCACAATAATACAAGCTCCCCCTCCTCCTTACAGTGTGCCAAGGGTGGGCTGACAAGACCCATCCCACTCAGAGCTCCTGGCACATTCTTGCACCTGCTGCCTCCCTCCCGACTGCTGCTCATCTGCTCTCTTCAGGGAGCACACACACATTGGATTCCACGCTGGTGAGGTGGTTGAATGTTGAGTAGTTATAATCTCTCTGCTATGCACAGTTGGGCCGTTAACCTATGACAAGTGTAATTCTAACTTGGGTTTTCTGTTTTCTCCAATGAATAAAACATATTTATTAATTTTTCTCAGGAGTCTCCACGGGACCGACAGGAAATGAGGCAGATGAAGCCGGCTCCACTAGAGTGTAAAAGACCTTTAATTTATGAAGAGTGAGGGTTTGGATATATACTATACATATACACTCGGCTTGTGTTTGTGAAATGTGAGACAGCCAAAAACTAAGACACAAACTGGCAAACATGAAGGTAGAATGTTCCAGTAGTTTAAAAGACAGCCTACTAAACATATGAAAAAGACAGAGGCTCCAGTCCTGTGGGCGTAGAGATGAAAGCCTGAAAAGTCTGACTTCTGGCACTTCCTGCTGAGACATAGGAAGCTACCAGAATCCTGTCAGGAACAGGAGTGGCCCGTTTCTTCTGGCTCAGATTCTCCACAACTTGTCACTCTTTCACAAACTAGAGCCAAAGAAAATAAAAAGTTTCCCTGGTGACAACGTTGCCTGTTTTTGTACATACACCGATCATTCCAGAGGAAAACAGGATGATTCATCACTTACTATGCTTGTTTTCTGTGAGGTCGTTCTCTGCTAATTCTTCCAAATCAAAGCAAGGTAGACAAGAATAATGTCAGAAGCGTCTTATCACAATGCTCTCTATGTATTGACATTTTCCACTGCTATTGTGTAAATTCTTGTGGACACATTGTGGAGGATGTGGCACCAGCAAACACATTCTCCGCTGGCTAAATGATGGCTGACCTTTCCTCTGGCAGTCTGTGAAACAGGGAGCTCGGCTCAGGAGTAAGCCCTGATAGGACACAAGGAGTGCAGTAGCAGATACAGCTGAAAAATATTGATGACTCCAAGAGCTCATGAATAAAAACATGAATGGATGAAATGGATGATGCAGTTGTTTCTGGATGAGGGGGATTATTCCATCATAATGGTTTTGTTCCCTTGAAATGGTTACATTTGAATCGCTGCCTGCTTGCATTAGCAGGCTTCATTAATAACATTTATTAGCCATTCAGGATCTATTTGAACAGTGCACAGAGAATCTTCAGATTCTCCTGGCTCTAGTCCTGATACACGTATATATACTGTGTATTGCCTTCAGGACAATTCAATTAGTAAAGAAGCTTTTGATCATTATTAAGACTTAAGACTCAAGTCCTAAAAGCGTAATTTATCACTATTAAGGTCCATTGATGACGATGGTAGATGAGGTGTCCTGAACAGTTTCTGGAAGGTAACACATGGCTTCCTAGAACTGTTAGGGGTAAATGAGATTAGCCTTGTATGTGTCTCCTCTAAAAATGGAGCCTCGCAGAATTCCACAAATCAAGGCCGTGAACAACCTCAAACAAAAAAAGCACTGTGTCGAAATAAAAAACACTCCAAGATCTGTTTGTGCTGACTGAGATTTTGCCAAGTGGAAGAAGAATGAGTAAGACCTGAGTAAGAACAGGGCAGTGTGTGAGCAGGCCATGGTGCCAGCTGACCCACTGCTGGCCAATCTGGCTGCTGGGCCCTCTGTTGCTCTCAATAATGCCCAGACACAGATAGAAATCTTAGGTAATTTGTTTGCTTGTTTAGAATTCACCATCTGTCCACAAGTATTCATGTTGAACCAAATGTTAGACATATGGGGCAAGCAAAAATGGAGTCCAAGTTCCTCTAAGGGCACAGAAAGACTCATGCAGAAGCTATGGTCAGAGGGAATGAATCACAAAAAAATGGCTGTAGTGTACAAACAGAGGAAGCCTTGGGTGTGCTTTTTGCTTATTCCTATAACATTTCAGGTATCTGGAACTGGCAGTAAATGTAGTCTACCTTATTTTAAGTTTTGGATTTGACTAAATCGAGTTTTCACTTGAGGCAATAATGTGCTAGTCAACACTTTACAGGGTACATTTTCAAGGATCCACCTGGTGCTGAAAGACAATCTTTGGAAATATGCCAAGAAAAATGTTAGTGGTTTTTTTTTTGTTTGTTTGTTTTTTTTTTTAAGTTTGACCTAAGGAGTGTTTAATAGACATCTCCACTTGCACTAAACATCACAGTAGATGTGTAATACACAAACTCCGCTGGGCGAAAATAGACTCATAACTGTCCATTGTCTGCAAAAATATCAACATTGTGCATCTTATAAAGGGATACAGAAATGAACTGTGAGTTTCATTGGTGCTGGTCTCTGCAGATTTTCAACCCACATCGCATTTTGTTTAAATTTACATATTTGCAGCACACGGTACCTGGAACATTAGTTGTTGTTTGCTAGCAATACGTTAAGATGTGCACTCGATACAAAGATTGCTTTCTCCAGAGCCTATCTCCTAAACACGCAGTCATTCATTCATTTATGTACTGCTAATTTCACAGTCTGCTGAAGTAGCAACTAAAAACGTTTAGTATGAAGAGAAATCCTAGCAGGTGCTCAGTGACCATCTGATAAATATTACAATTGCACTTGATTTCCTTTCACAGAAGGCATGGCCAGCTGCCTGCATGAGCCATGATATGGTCATCTTCTTTTGTTTTCTAGCTCCTTTCATAGACACCGTTATAACTTTCAGTCTTACGTAGTATGTCCCTTCTTATCGTACTCAAAACTGACACGGTGCCCTTCCAGCTTGCACCAACAAGATTGACTGAATCTTTTAGAGAGGAACAAACTACACAAATTGCAGGATGTCAAAATGCCAGGTTGGATCTCTAAAATGTCAAATTAGTGTGGAGAAATGCTGAACAGAAATTCTGACCAGCAAAGTGATGTGCCGCAAATGTCTGTTCTAAATTCTTTTGACTCATATCTTCCCCATTAATACTGTAGATTCTATTAATCTGCCCAGCAGTTTCTAAAACAGTAGACTATTAACAGACAGACTGCCTCTTCACTACACTCCCTTGGATCAAAGACCTAGCCCAGTGCTTTGCTTCCTTTGATGAGAAATAGAGTTCACTTGAGAATGAATGAATCATATTCAAATATAGATTGTCAAAGACATCTGCGC
The DNA here is from genome assembly GCA_016859345.1 of Istiophorus platypterus. NCBI lineage: Eukaryota > Metazoa > Chordata > Actinopteri > Istiophoriformes > Istiophoridae > Istiophorus > Istiophorus platypterus. Next base: position 22,845,273 of record CM029118.1, read on the forward strand.
CACCCACATGAGAGAAATGATATTTGCAGAAGTAAAAGAAGCACAGAACGATAGCAAAAGATACTTAAATGTCATGGAAAATCCATCTCAGACAGGTTTTCTATCCTGTCACAAATTATTACTTTCAGTTTCCTGGTTGTTTATAGAGGCAGGAAACAGAGACAAATGTGATGCTTTATCTTTTACATGACTGGGCTCTCAAATGACCTTTATGAAATGTGCAAATTACTTTCCAGATCCTTCCAGGGTGAGAGCAGGATCCTGGCCACTGAATACTAAGGATAGCAATATTCCAAGCAATTGCTTGGATGCCAGAATTAGTGACAAAGATATAATGTAGTTTTAAAAAAATCATAAATATGCACATATTCTCATTTGTTCATGTTTGTGTGCTATCAATTCTGAGGTAGCACTTCAGGGAACGTTTTAGTTCCCCAAAAATGTCAAATGATGTATCAAAATATATCAAAAGAAAATGGGATAAAGATTGGCTTCATACAAAAAGAAAGGAAAATGAACGTCACCTGGTGAAAATTATTCATAATTTTATACTTTAAACCATCTCCAACATAATACAGCTAAATGATTGTATTTCAGATCAGGGAAGTAAAATGAAAGGGTGAAATGACAGGAGAGGAATGGAGCAATGAGTGAATTGGCAGAGAGAAATTTAGAGAATGACTGACTTTATTGTATGTCTAAGATTGTACTTCACACAATTGTATTGCCTTTGACAACAGCATATTGCTGCAACAGAACACAATGGTTTGGAGTACTGTGAAACAACACAAAGAGTACTTTCATAGGGGGACATATTGAGTCACTGGACAGTGGTGTGACCAGGTCTGGAGATGAGCCTAACTGAAGCTTTGAATAATATGGGTTTTGCTTTTTTTGGTCCTTACCCTGGCTACATATCCTAGCAGTACAAAGGTGGGCCAATATTTTAATTCAACTGACTGTGATTTATGGTGACTTGAAATCAATGAGTCATGATAAACAAAGATGTGGTTTTCCCTTAAATCACCTGCTAGTCTTACACAAAGACTATTACCTGGAAGAAACATCATTGTGTTAAATCATTTGGTCATTTACAATCGGTCTCTTCTGCAAGTTAAACAATCAAACAAATACTGCATAGTGTGTTCAGAGATGGCCAAGTAGACTGCCTTTTGTAGAGGAACAACCTTTGGTGTGTTAGATTATACCATGTTGAGATTTTCTGCTATTTCTGATATTTGCTAAATAAACTTTTTTATGATAAAATGATGCCATTTATGTAGTGCTTTTGCCCATAATGCTTTTCAATTTTCCTCTCCTTCGCCAATTACCACATGCACACACACACACACTCATACAACATAAAAAACAGAAGGCTACCATTCAAGGCTCTGCTCTAACTTCTGGAGCAACTGTGGAGAATATTGCCCAGAGTTGTGTTTCACAGGTAGACCGTCCCTCCCGTCCTCACAGATTGTTTTAGCACTGATTTAGCACTTTTCTCTTTATGAGAGTAACACCAGCAATTGTCCAACCAATGAGACTTTAGTTGGATGAGACCATCTCCACCAACCAATTGAAAAATCGACTGGGAGGCTACCTTCTTACTAGATACTTCTTGTGGATGTTTTTGATATTGTTTTGCAGAAGTTGTAATTAATCATAGTTCAACTTAATCAGGCCAGAAATAGCTACTACTTTAAGGATGTTGGATTCTATGAAGGCAGGTTAATGCAAATGTTTTTTGGCATCTGGCATCCTAGACTACAGGGACTAGCTGATAAAGTCTTTGTTCATTTTCTATCTTTAGTATGCCTATAAAGTTAGGGTAATTATAGGGGGCCCAAAAATCTCGTAGTGTAAGATTAGAGTAGGGAGAATTCTATGTATTTCTCTGAGAGAGAAAACTGCATTTAACACCTGTTAAATGACAGTGGGCTGGGAAAGGCAAACTGCATTCCCACATACCTAGTATCTCCAGTACTTGTTCAATATTTTATTTTGTTTTTTTACAGCTTTGCTTTAAGTAAACAGCTGAGTTCTTACATCTGAGTGTGTGTGTGTGTGACTGTGTCTGTCTGTCTGTCTGTCTGTCTGTCAGAATGGATGATCCACACCAGTTCCCTAAACTGTGTAATCTGACAAAGATATTACAGAAAGTCTTCAATGTTATCTGAATGATTGTTGTATCTTTGAGGAGTAGGAGTAATTCATTTTGTCAATGCTTTGCAACTGTGGTGCAACTTGAGCATCTACATGCTGAATGAGTGCAGCTTGCTGTAATGAAGCAATTTCATCATGGGGATGAGCAGTGCTGAATAAACAGGAACAACAAGGCAGAGTACTTCATTGAGCCATCTGTGTGAGTACTTTGGCAAGGAGTGCTGCTGTGTTTACAACACACACACATCTCCAACTTCCACTGATCTACAAACAAAATAATGCAAAGCAAGGTAGGAAGAGGGACTCCATAACACAGGTCATAAATATTCAGCCAAAACATTGTTGTTGTTATCTTTATTGCAGCTTTATCCCTGAATCTGGAAAGAATACACATTAACATGCATTTTCTCTGCATTTACTCTATTTAATGATATTAGGAAATTGACTTAAAGATACCATTACCTTAGCCACCAAAGATCCATATGAATCACATTATAAATTTCATAGACAAAGATAGCAGAAATATAATAAATAAATAAATAAATAAATATATTTATATAATAATAGAAAAAAAATAGAAAATGTGCTAAGTACAGCACAGACCTCCGCAAAGGCTAAGGTCAAAGAATATAAACCAGACTTCAGAGAAAAAAAAAAAATTAAAAATTCGAATTCATAGTAGGTGCTACAGATCTGGTACAAAACTAAAATAGGTTCTTCTGTTGCCCACGCACCATCCCTCCACCAAGTATGGTGAAAATCAGTTCAGTATACAACAAACAGACATGGGTGAAAACATAACCTCCTTGGTGAAGGTAAAAAAGAAAATAAAAAGAACAGAGGTAGGAACTACTTCTCATCTGGTTTGGAAATGACAGGATACAAGATATAGATAAAGAACGATATTAAAAAAAAAAGCCCATTTCTACTGACATCTGGGAGTATACAGGAAGCTGAAAATAGGCCAGGTTCAATTAGGACTTTTTCTAAAGACAAGAGAGGGAAAAAGCATCGCAACAGCTCTAATACACTAGTTGTGAAATCACTTTGTACATTATGGTCACACTGATGTCACCAGTGGGCGTTTAAGGCGTTTATTAACTAATCTGATTTAAATCTCATCGTGTAATCAGATGATATTGTTTTCATGCCTTTTAAAAGATGTATGCAGGGGTAAAACATGTAGCCTGCTGCTTAAAATGTGGCCTGTAATTACCATTCAACTATGTTGTAACAAAGACTGTACAAATCAGTTAATTTTCATTCACAAGTCATGCTCGACTGAAGGGTACATGAGGAATACATCCCCATCACATAAATTGCTATTCTAACTAATGTGTCAGTCTGGATCAGTCACTTTCTTGCCAGAGTCACATTCTCCAGACATGTCATAATTACTTGTCTCCTGACATTCATTAAGTGACATGCTGATTTCTCTTCTTCCAACAACTGGGCTTAATTGACTGCTTTTAAAAGCCAAGCCACTCCTTCCATTAGAAGAGAATGTGTGTGTGTGTGTGTGTGTGTGTGTGTGTGTGTGTGTGTGTGTGTGTGTGTGTGTGTGTAGGTATGCACGTCCCTGCACAATCCCAGCACTGTTGATTGCTGCAATGGGCTGGGGCAGCGGGTCTCAGTTTTCCTATCATCCTTGTCGCAGTAATGGAGGCTGACTAGCAAACAGCAACATGCGCCTCGCCAATCGGACCTGAATCTTATCCTCCTGACGCATTGCTAATAAACATCCTCGCTAAATGAGATACTTGTCATAGGTTTATACTGGCAATCCTGAATCGCGCAGGAATAGAAAGTAAGATTAAAGTCTTAAAACCTTCAATGACGTTACACATAAAACTCCAGCAGTTAGTAAACCTGCATTTAATTCCATAACCACAGGACCGAGAGTGATCGCATGACACAAATGTAGCCACTTCATTAGTGTTGTGTCTTCAAAAAAAATTACAGAATACTTTTGAACTAATGGTCACAAATGTACCAAGGGGCTCAGGGGAAAGCACCACACCTGCAGAGTATGCTGCTTTTGTGAGAGTTTGTTAGTCTGCGACATGCTGTTTCTTATGCCACGTCAAGCAAAATTCAAACAAACATTAAAAATCCTTAATGAAGTGAACCAGATGGGCTTAATCCACAACACATCCATCTCGTGCCTGAACAGTTATCAGATTACCATAATCAGCAGTAACTGAGCTTGCCTGATCTCTCATTTCCCTGCCATTTAAACACAGCTCCCCATCAGATTGCTGACTATGTGTCATGTCTCAATTACACTTGCTCACAGAGATGATGTTAATGCCCTTAATTCTTTGTAATACCATTAGATGTCACAGCCAATCATCCAGTCACACGTGTACAAGTTCAAGAGAGAAGAGCTATCTCATTTGCGCATCTTCCCTTTCAATCTGTTGTCCATTGTATCATTACAATAACTTATCTCTGAATAGTCATAAGGATTTTTTAATTGAATGTATCTTGACTCAATAGGTCTGTGCCATTACAATCTAGAGGGACTGTTAGAGCTTCAGGGTCTGTCAGTTGGTATAACTGAAGGATAACTGTACTGGAGATGGTGCTGGAAAGAGTTTGACAAAAGAGGTGGAGAGAAGGGTTGGTAATTGAAAGATGGCTCGTTGGATTCTAAGCAGCAACAGGAGGGTGTGTCCCTGCTGTGAGCTGGTAAATGGAGGGAGCTACTAAACCTCACATTTCACCTGGGATGCTGTATAGTGGGGGGTCTGATGGAATACAGGTGGTAGTTGGTTGGTGTTTTATATTTCCTTTCCAGAACAAAAAAAAAAAAAAAGAATCGGAAAAATGTTTTAAAAATATTAGCATGTCCAAGCTTAGTACCTAATGTAGTAATGTCCATGTAGTGTTATTCCCAAGGCCAAGAAGCATAGGATAAATTAATGCTAGATTAATTTGTGGGGTTACAGGTCATGTCAGAAAATGTCTGTGCATTTCGACTTTCACTGTGTGGTATTCATTCCTCGGTGCTACTACTGTATTTGAGAGCTTATAGTAATGTTAACAGCTCTATACTGCAGTCTGGAGAGCGCTGGTGAAGTTGGGATTGTGGCGACTCAAGCCAAACTTGTTACCCTGCATAGTGTCAGTTTGTCTAACACACTGGTTAGTCCCCATTCATAAGACCTTTCCCTTGTAGAAGTGAAATTAGGAAAAATAAAGCGGAAATTTAACTTCCGTTGCTTTTCAAAGTATTTTTTTTCTTCTAGATGGTTCTTCAGTTGCCAACTATTGTCTGGGGACATGTAGCTTTAGCCTTTAGTCATTCAGTTTGATATCATGACTTTTACATAATTCATGTTTCAAAATGGATCAGCAAAAGATACTCTTTTCAACAAACTCACGCAGTTGGAACAGATGAAACCAGAAAGCAAAATCGACAGTGGCTGGCTCGAAATTAGAATCATCCTTTAGCCAGCCTCTGTCCGAAATCGAGAACTTTTGATTGGTAAAACCACACTTGTGGAGAAGAAGCAAGTTCAACAGGCCTAACACTAACTAAGAAGGATGGGATCTAGCAGTCAACGGTCAACTGAAATTCTTTCTTTGTATAGTGGCAATAACGTTATCCACATGTTCACAAATACCGGTCTCTACTGGGCACAATGTGTCAACTCCGGCTTATCATTTTCAAGATTAAGTCAGGGTAAATAAGTAAAAACATCAGTGTAGGTCTGCAAGATGATCTTCACCCGACTTGACTTCATGACTGTTTTCTTATCATATCAACCCGCCAGACAGGACTGATACTGTCCCATGACTGTCTGCTTATTTTGCAAGTATTTGAGAAATGCAGAACTGATACAGACAAACTCTGCAGGAAATTCCACGTTAGGAAGTGAGGCATTCTCATTCCTGCATTTTCACAGAAGATTGATAAAAATTTCTCTTGTCGTGTCAGTTAAGACAGTGTAACAGTCATAGTTACATTGGAGGTCAAATCCAAAATGCTACCACATAATTTCTACCCGTGACATCTGATTCATTAAATTCTTTATTGTGGAATTGAAAGGTTTGACTTTATCATTACTGACATTAAAGCAGATGTTTGCGTCCAAAACATCCAAAAGGTCACAGGCTCTGTCCTTACAACTAATGCGTTGTCACAAATGTGTCTCACATGTGTCCTGTCTTTAAATATAAATGCTGCAACTATTCCATCATTGCTGATCTAGTAGATTAACTTGTGTATGAAGACAGAGACAGAGAACGGGAGAGAAAGGAAGAACGAAAGAGAGGGAGAGAAAGAGAGAAAGAAAGAAAGAAAAAAAAGAAAGAAAGAAAGAAAGTAAGTTACAGTTTTCTGACAAGTTTACTTTCAACCAGACAGAAGTTTAGATGAGGTTGTGGCCTGGAGTTTACTGACTGCTCTGTTTCTATGAAATTATTTTTACTTGAGTCCCAGGAATAAATCAGCTCTGTCATTGCTGAACTGCATAGCTGCATGTAAACATAGTGCAGTGCAGGAAATAATTACCATGAGAAAACACACATCACCACTGTGATTTATTTAGAACATCTGCAGTGCTTATTTCTTATTAATATGATTGTTACATCAAAGTCCACATGGGAGCACCATGCTAAGCATGTTTATCAAGCACAGAGATCAGCAAACTGTCTCCCTACAACAGGGACAATCAGATGTCTCAAATATGAAAATGTAAGGTCAGGTTGGGGTTGTGCAGGACAAACTCTATGAATACAAATCAGCTATGAAGGAGAGCTGACATACTAGAAGCAGAGATTTAGCTGCTGCACAATCAACCAGATGGGAGAGGGTTACACCGACTGGATGTGACTGGAGAGTCTAAGAATAGCCTAACAACACTCTTCCCCGTACTACTGACCCCTGCTTTAAGGTCATCAGACGAGGACAGAAATGAACACAGAGGAACTGTTGCCATTTCAAACTTTTTCCTACTTTATAAATAACATTTTATAGGGAAATAAATAATCTCAATGGGACTGGATCCGCTACAGTGAAACAACACTGTGTTTTCACCATGTATTGTCCATGTCCCTACTCATTAAAATGGCTCCCTAAAATTGCCTCTGTGTTGAAAACTTACATGGAAAATAGAGTGAGGCTATTTAGCATTTACAGTATTATAATATAAAACTTGTGTACCTGCATCGAAATGAAAATATTGGTTTTATTTCGAAAACGTTGAGCTGTTTTCTTTGCTGTCTCAACTCAGGTATGTTGTTTGAGCAATAAACTGTTTTTAATTGCCATTCAGTCAGTGTTACAGTTTGGCAGTTAACCTTTAAAAACAGCACAAACAATAACTCACTACAATGACACTTGTCTGTTGTAAGGGGAAGCTTAAGGGAGCAAGCCAAGTCATACTCATCAGCAGGATGACATAGCTCCGCTACATGAAGACCTCTTACAGGTCCTTTTTCAGCCATCCAGCAATCTTCAATGTAAATGTGTACCGGTGCTGACTCAGGCACATGAGAATCCTCTCAAGTTAATGAGTTTCTACACAGCCGAGTTCAATTGTAAAAAAAACACTTTCTACAGCCATGCTACATGCAGGACAATCATACACGCAGGACAAGCATGTTAACAATCTTAATGTGTACCCTACTTAGAAAGATTACTTATTACTACTACAAAATAGCCATGATTAAAAAAAAAAACATCTGTCTCACTGTTATACTATATATTTATACCATTCAATTGGTGCAATCCATGCCTGGGATGTAACAACAGAGAAATATATATAATTTATTAAAAAAAATATATATTTTCAGAGAGTTTTTTTTGCATCCCCTACTCTGTCTGTGCTCAACTGTAATTCATTTTGACTCCATAAAAAAAAAGGATTGAGAAAAATTTTAAGGAACTTGTCAATTTCCAGGCCCATAAAACAAAGCTTTTTCTGGCTTAAAAAAGGTGGAGGGTCTATCTGCGCAGCTCTTGTTCAGAGGGTGACTACATCTTATGGGCCAGTTTGAACTTCAGAACAAGCCCGAAGCCTGTTCTAAAAACAGCAAAAAAAAAAAAAATTAATCTTAGGACTCATTTCTAGTGAAATGAATGTATACTAGTGACATCAGCAGCAATAGGGTCTCACTGAGTGTAGCCTAATGTCTGTAAAATAGGGAACACTATTCTTGAGACAAAGATAATTATTTAAAAAGGGAACGAAAGCTTTCAGAGACCTTCCATTTTCACAACTCACACTCCTAGTACCCTAGTGTACTGCCAACATATTCTGCTAGGCAAGCATTCAGATCCTGCAATCCCAGCTCTCTGATTCAACACTTTTCAGGGCCTCCCTTAGCTCTTTTAGGGTTTCTTAATTATGTATCATTACTGATCAAAGGAAATTAATAGGCAGAGCAGCCTTTTGAATCTGTGGCTCTTAACCTTGTAAGGCCTTCAGTTCTGCTGAATAAATTATCAGCCAAAGGGATCTTGTGTGTGCATATTGTCAGGAGTAGACTTAAAGGTCTGCTGTGTGGGCAAAGATGCACAATTTTACACACGTTTTAGATTTAGTCAGGCCTCCTGGGTAAATCTGCAAGATTTATTACATTTGCAGCCTTGGCAATACCTTCCTTCATAGAAAACGGTGATAACCATCAGCTGATCCAGTCCCACCTCCTTCAGTGGACAACCAATCTCCCTAGTAAACATCATCAGTATGCTGACAGAGGTGTGAGAATCAGGGCACTGGGGCTAAACAAAGGGAGTGTGATTTAGGTACAAGAAGCTCAGACAAACAGGCTGGCATTCTCAGAGGGGAGACCGTTAGAGAAACAGGTGCTTTTTTTATTTAAACAAGAAAATACACATTCCCTTTGTCAGCATGACCTTGTTTTACATTCCTACCGCAAGTGGAAGTTGACCATGTCAGACATGTCAATCTTATTCAGGGATTAAAAAAAAAATTCATCCAAAAATACTAAAAAGGAGCTGATAAGAGCATGCTTTAGAGTAGTTTTTAACATAATACATTAGCAAAACCTCTTATTTCCAATTCTTCCTTCTGCAGAGAGAAACAGGCACACAAATAAACCTCAGATTCAAAAGCAGATACCAATCTGTCACTGTAAGAGTTGCTTAAAGTGTAAACAAACTCAATACACAAACATAATTCTCAGCCATTATCCCACAAGGTTTCCCGCAATATTATTTTATTACGAAAAATAATGGCCCAGTACCTATTGTATATTATTCTGTACACTAGAGACCAACTGTTTTTCTACACTTTATTGCAGAACCTGCCTGTCTTTTCTCTGGACAGTTAGACTCAACTAAAATAAAAAAAAAAAAAAAAAAAAAAAGAATCCAGGATCTTTATAGGCAGTGCAGAGACAGGTGGGATGTCAGAATCCCTCTCTTTCATTTTGTTTTGAGAACATGACCTATTTCTTTCACTGACTCCTATCATTTCATCTTCTTTCCCCTTGTACATTTCAGTGCTTTAAAAGAATAGGGACCTACAGAGGAATGGGAGTTTTCATTACGAATCTCCTTTTCAATTAAACCCCATCCCTTCTCAGGATGAAAATCAGTCCCACTCTTATGCAATCCTCCTCCAGACACCGAGGCTAAGTGACAGAGAGCAAAAAGGGACACGGAGTGAAAAGAGGGAAGAGAGGCAGGGAGGAATGAAAGGAGTGCAGGGGGGGGCAATCCTCAAAAGTGTCTGGCACCATCTGACCCAATGAGCGGCTTGCCTTTGTCAGGATATGGAGAGTGTGGGTGGAAAGGAAGCAGGGCGCTTCCGTCTTCATTCACACGCTTACTTCACAGACATGGCTATTCTGTCACCACACGCCTCCATAAAGCTCTTGTAATCATGCCAGGCAGCAGGTAAACACAAAGTCAGCCAACCTGACGTGTTGGGGCCACTGCCTCTCACTAGGTCTCCATCAGATCCATTACATTGCAGTTTCCATCAAAAGGTCTACGGAGCTCGTGGTGGTTGGGGGGGGGGGGTCTGCGGAGAAACTTTGATAAATATAGGGGCGATGACAAGACTCCCCAGGGAGCAGGAGAGAAGGAGAGAAACTGGAATGAGAAATGGAGAACAAAGGCAAGCCACAAGGTTTCCAAAAAGTAAAACTGCTGCGGTTGCTGTGCATAAACTCCCTCACCTCATTACAAACCCCCCACCAGTCACTGTTTGTATCCTCTGAGTGCACAGCCGTTGCTGGAAATACTAGGTCAGACATGTCTATGGCTTCTCAGGCTGGGATTTTCTGCATGGCACTTTACTGCTCCAACAAAGAGTCCAATTACTCTAGTTGAAACTGCAATTACACTGGGGTATGCTGATCAGCAATATAGGAGAAAATGTCTGCTCTGAAGTGACTACACAAATTAAGATGTGTATGTGTCCAAAATATAAATTCTAGCTTTCCTGGCTTTTCCATGGAAAAGCTATCATCATAGAATTCGTCTCTAACATAAGGAGTCATAACTAACCTTTACTCAATCAGTCTTTTATAGATGTAAACACATCACTCCTCCTTAAAGGGGGCACTCAGGCAGTCTGATCACTCTGATATACACTCTGTATATGCACACTTAAAGAAGTGCATACACAGACTTACTTTACTGTTTGCCTGCAGTAGCCTGCATAACCACTAATAAAATTTGATGTATCTTTTGAGTAGTGAGGATAGAGCCTGCTGCATTTTGCCTTGGGATGTATGTTAATGGGGAGGACCGGCTCTGTTGAAAAGAAAATGAGGAAACAAATACGTAACATATGCCTTTCTACTTTCTGGCATATCCAACTGTAGCAAGAAAAAGACTATGAGTTCTGAATTTATGTAAGTAAAAAAAGAGACAATGAATTGAAAATGTTTGTTATACATCCATCAATCCATTTTCAGATGGATTCAGGCTTAGGTAGAAGCAGCCCAAGTAAAGGAACCACAGATGTTCCTCTCCTAACATAATTCTTCCAGCTCCTCTTGAGGAACCAAAAAGTATTTAAGGGCCAAATTTGACATATGATCTTTTCACCATTTTCTGGGGCTGGGTATTTGCCTGTGATACCTTGATTCAATATGTCCATGTTCCAGAGCCATCTCCATGTATGAGCACCTCCACACTGCAAATAAAGGTCAGCTTGTATCCGATATTTAACTCTCTCTGTCACTAGATAAAGTGAGTGACCATAGATAAGGGTTTGATCCAATGATAAATCAAGAGCTTCACCTTCAGGCTTTTTATTTATGCTTCTTTATTCACAACACTTGGCATAATTCTTACATTTCCACTGAAGCTGCACTGATTCGCTTTTTAAACTCCTGCTGCAAATTAATCTCACCTGTAATCTAGACCTGGACATGCCTCGTCAGGGGCTGTAACTTGTTCCCAAAAATCCTCCATTTTCCTACAGAATACGATGCCCAAAGTTTTGTAGCATGCTGATATTTTCCCTGACAACTTCCCACACAACTGTACAAGGTCTAAGAGTGTGATGGAAGCCATTTTTGGAATTATAAATTAGAGATTCTTATTGCTGTGTTTGGAATAGTCTGGTAAACAGCTCAGTCATTTAAGTTTTGCGCTAATACATTCTTTGTTCAATTAAATCTCTCTCTCCACTTGGCTCCTGCATTATCTCTTTGCCATTTTCTCAACAGCAGTCACAAGCTCGTGAATTAAATCTCTCCTGTGTACTCTCCTTAATACAGCTGACCAGCAGTGTCATGTTTATTTGATGCCTTTCTGGATGGCTTTGGTACTGTAGAGACTAATAAAAAGAGCCTATTGTTATTCTGATGATTCTGTAAACGACACACTCTGCCTTTCTTTCTCTGGTTAGGAAATGAACCACCTGATGCAATCCAAGTATAAAGGCTTTACTGCCCAAGTGTTTTGATGTGCTGAATACTACCTCATAACAGAGGGAGCAATGGCTACTAAGCAGAGACTGAAGAGGGTAAGGGTCTCTCCAGATAACCCGGGAGGCACCTTGGTATGTTTCATTTCTCGGGCATTAGTTAGAGCATTATATATCAATGCACAAATGCAGCTGTGACAGCACATGAGGGAACTTGGGTACTGTGAAAATCCACCAGAGGATAACAAAAAATGAAAGTAAGAGCAGCAAAAGGAAGTGAATACTCCATTAAAATTATATACATGTGTGTCTTGAACACTTGCATGAGCTGTATTGGCTAGAAGTCAGATCTTATACGAATGCTTTGTTTCCAAGAACCACATCAGAAGGATTTTGCTGTCAGTCTCTCTTTTCATTTTATCTGTAATCACATTAGCCTTTTTCATTCCTTCAAATTTTGCGAAGAGAATCTAAGTTAACATGCTGCCTAACTAATTCACAACAAAACACACAAAAGGCATTGTCCACAACTACATCATTCCCTCATTCAGTGATTTTCAGAAGCTTTCTGATTAGTGGTGAGATCGTTAGGCAGGAATCAACCCATAAATGTTAGTTGGTACTCGCCCTTGAATGAAGCTACAATCCACCACATAGTTTATGGGGTTGAAAACTGCAGAGAATCGTTCTAACTGAAGTTATTCTCTTCAGTCAGCCTTATCTGTCCCATTTATTCTGTTTACTAAATCTAAACCGAAAAGGCAGCCAGGGGACACAGAGGCACTGAAAATGAGGGGAGAGAGAAAGCAAAGCCACTGAGCCAAGTCTCCTCTATGTGTCTGTGGGTGCTGATGAGCTAGGCTGAGAGGATATGGAGAGGGTTTCCTGCGGGGCAACAGTCTGCTCTGAATGGGCCAGCTGTTCTCTGCGCATTCTCGTGTCCCAGTGCCCACCGAGCAGCCAGGCTCTGCCAAGAAGGAGGACAGAAACAGCCTTACTACAGCCCACACAGTGACAAAGCCTGCTTTTATGACGGGTTCCATTCAGAGGTGACCAACTGGCTCCAGGATAACCAGGGAGACCATATGCTCTAATCAGTGCTGAGCTTCTGCCTCTCCATCAGTGTTTGTCCTCAGGACATAGTGCACCTCCATTCAACCCCATGACTGGACCGGCCTGACCCAGGATGGCTAGCCTGCGAGTGGCCTCTGGGCCCCTAGGGAGGTGTTGATGGGCTTGGTGTCCCAGCCTGGATGCACTGCTAGCAGCCTGCTGACAGTTACATGTGGGCCTGCTGACAGAGCACCGAGGGGGAGCTGAGAGGAGCATAGTGAAGCAACGTAGCCAGACATCTGTGTACTTGTGTGGGAAAGCAGAGGGTCAACTCTGAGGTGGAGGGCTGGAGAGTAATGGATGCCTCTACTTTGTTTGTCAGAGTGCAAAGACGGGTGCATACAGACAGACCATAAGGACATAATGGAGCAATTGATTGCAGTCAGTTAATCATTCACTGCAATTGACTCTTCAATTTCTGAGAGTGGCAGACCTTGAATGTTTTCACTCTGCTGGGAATGACTCCACTCTGGCAGAATACAAAACGTCAAGAAGTTAAAATTGAAGCATCAACTTTAGAGGCTATGAAGGAAGGCTTAATGATTTTCAAATTGACCTTGGTTGCTTATCTCAGTGAAATGATAGTGTGATAAAAAAAAAAAAGTGTATATGCCCAGTTCACAAAGATACAGTGGTATCATTACGAATAATAACATGGTCCCAAGCACATACATAATCATTGCAAGAAGCAAAAAAGGCACTGGAATTGTCCTTGGTAAATAAAGTGATTGATTATATTCACATGGTTATAATCAGTGGATGTCATGATGTAATTACTCTTTAGTCTCACTTCCAAATGAACTCTATGGTAGAATCCATTATTCATCAGGGAGAAATTACACAGTGCTTTTATGATTTTATAAGATGTACTTGAGAGGATTTACTGAACATTTTATGTGCACAATAATATTCCAACATTGTCAAGGATACATACTATACATATTAACACAGTCTGATATGAAATAAAACCAAGCACCTGTATTCAGATGTTCCCACATTACATTCAGTGAGCTGACTACAGAAAATTGTACAGTACAGGGCTCCAGATAAAACCACTGAGATGCATGTTGCCACCAACTTCGAAGACAACTCTACTAAATTGTGTAACTAGGAGCATCAGTATGACTTGCAAATATACCCAAGGATTTCAGTTGTTTTTTAAAAATCATTTCACAACATCAGGGACCAAGAATTGGTCTGTGTGAATGTGTGTGTGGGTGAGTGAGATAGAGAGTAATTAGAGAGGAGCGCTAAAGCGAGGATCTCATCATCATCATGGATATACCCACCACTGACAGAACTTGGTATTTTTCCCCCGGTGTGTTAATTAACAGTTGAGAGTTATTAACCTAAAAATGACTTTGGTGTTGCGAAGACATATAGCAACACCAAGAAAAACAGCTTTCTTATCTGATCACCAGTGTTATTGCTTGTGTGTGGATGGGTGGAGGGAATGATCTTGTCATTACTACAAAGTCTTTACTCATCACTAGTTCTTTGTCCCTCCAATTCCCCTATCAAGTTCAGTTTTCGGACCTTGGTATTTCTAAAACCCTGCATACAGCCATGGCCACCATAATAATGTGAGATGGGAGCAGAAAGTCATCTACCTGTGTCCGGTTTGCAATTACTCTGACTCTCCCTTGGCTCTGCAGTGACAAGGAAATTAACTATCAATTAATTTTTCAAAAGAAAAGAGCATTCAGACCCTCCTGTGCTACACAGTCCCAAACTTTTGAGGAGGACTATTCAGGCGAGGAATCAGCAGGTGATCTCATGTTGAAAAAGGCAAAGATCTACTTTCTGACAAGAAAGGATGCAATTGAGGTGGTTTGGGAGATAGTTTTCCCCACAAAAGCTGGGCTTCTGCGCTAAGTTTGTCGCCTTGACCACAGACTTTAAACATGAAACATGCATAATGCACAACACCAGCATGAAGAATAAACTATGCAGGAACTGATGAAATGCTGTAATTGCAGCACCTCGGCCAGCAGCATCATTGTCTGTGTTTAAAATAAAGGCCTATATAACTCAATGATACCTTCTCTTAAAGCACTTTGTGACTTTTTCTAAAATAAGAGCATATTGTTATTTCTGTAAATTGTCTATTTTTTTTACCAAATTATTTATCAGTAATACACTTAAGATGGAAAATATATGATGTGTTTCACTGCATGTCAATTCACATGGCGCTCCTTCATTTTGTCTAAAATTTTCAGTATACAGCACCACTGCTACTAGTGGAAAAAGTTAGTCTGGAGCCCTGCTGTATATAGTCTTAGCACAGGACTGACAAAATAAATATTTGGCTGACTGTCTATTAGTTTTCGCTCAGATGCAGGTTCTCTTGTTAAATAAGTGCCAGATATTCTAGCATGAAAATATTAAAAGAGAAGATATGACTCTTAGTTCAATATCTGAAACACATATGTCGAATCTCTCTTAATTCTATAAATTGTGAATGTGATGGTGTTAGATGAAAATGAGCATAAGTAGGAGCGACACCAGGTGCATCACTTCAACACAATTATTATATATTTATATTTTATGTATTTTATATTTTATTCATATTTTATATTTATAAGAGATCAAGCAATTTCTCAGATCATTCAGCAGAATATGAGTTTGTGTGTAGGTTATTTTCCCACATAAATGCAAAGGAACACACACATACAAACTGATTGCCATGGATTAACAACACTACTAAGAGAATAAGAACCCTCAGCAGAAGACTTGTCTGCCAGACGAAAACTACCTACTGTACATCACCCACAATCATGCACACAAAGATGCGACATACAGGCTAGGACTATCGTCACTGTCTTACAACACAAAGCACTTGCCCCTGTAATTCACGTTCCGCCTTGTGTAAGCAACAAATCTCTTTGTCTGCCACATCTGCTGGGGCTTAATGAGATCTGAGGCTTGATAATGATATTATTGTCTGTGCAGAAAAGCAGTGAGAAGAGGTTTCCTTCCTCTGTGTGCATAGGGACATACCAAAAACAGGCTTTCATATGCCGTCAGTACTCCATACCGAGAGTGCAACGATGCTTGCATGCACATGTGGAAAAGAAGACTGTATATGCAGACATGTTGTCAGTCATATTGTCTACAGTCATTACCCAAAATACACTGATGTGTGCACAGTCCTAGTCAGAATTATTGGCAACCCTGAATTTCAAGTACATAATTCTAAATATCTTCAGAAATAAATGCGAATTAAGTGATTTTGTAGAACCAGAATATTTGAACAGGGGGAAGCAAAGCTTGCATGATTGTGTTATAATGTAAACCCAGACACAATTATTGGAACCATTCATTAATCTTTGGTTGCAGAACCTTCCCCAACAATACCTACCTCTAAATGTGTTTGTAGCCATCTAGAAGCTTCTTGCAGCTGACTGATGGTAGTTTCTGCCACTGTTCCACTACTGTGTTCGAACTCTTAATTTTGCAAGAGACATTTTTGCAATTGCAGATTTCAGCTCATTCCAGAGGTTTTCAACGCTGATCATGTTTGCTATGGGTTGTTGTCCTCATGACAGATGCAAGACCTTCACCTCCACTGTAGTTTTCAACCACTGGGTAACACATTTCACTCTTGTGTCTTGGTAATCTTCTGATTTCATTGTTCCTCTGATACATTCAGTATCTCCAGTACAAGAGGAAGCAAAGCAGCCCCACAGCCTGAGAGAACCTCCACCATGTTTTACTGTAGGTAGGGTGCTCTTGCCTATTACCAACTGAAACACTGCATTAACAAAGAGCTCTACTTTGGTTCATCTGTCCATAGATCATTATCCCAGAAGACTGTGGCTTATCTATGAAGTTTTTGCAAACATCAGTCTTTCCGTTTTGTGCCCTTCTTTTAATAGCGGTGTCCCCCTTGGCCTTCACCCATGGAGCCCTACTTGTTTTAGTGAATGCTCCGGTCTGAAACCACCACTCCAGGTTGCTCCAGGTCAGCATGAGGCTCTTTAGATGTCGTTTGGTGTTTTTTTTCACAAACCACATCAACCATTGTTAACTTCTCTCATTGAGTTTTTGTTTTTTTTTAATTCCTTGTCCTGGAAGCATCTTACCAGTTTGACGACTGTGAAGATTCTTGATAATGTTATGAACTTTGAAACCGGGATTTCTAGATCTTTGGCAATTGCCTTGTAGCCCTTGGAATGTTGTTTTGATAACAGCATTTCTGATGCTTAATCTTGGCAATTTTAAAAAAGACACTGGAAACAATCAGCTCCTTTTTATGCATTAAAACCATAATTTATTGGTTAATTCAGGTCATGTGAACACTAAAAATTAAGTGAGGGTGTCTCTTATTGTTTTTTTTAAATTTTGTTTGAAAAACTAATTTAAATTCATCAAAGTACCAATATTTTTTTCGAGCATACCTTTCATGTCTGTATTTTTTATTTTTTGCATTTTTTTCACTATTTGAAAAAAAATTGTTTTTGCTGTTGTTATTCAGCTAATTGTCATAGCTTTGAATGTTCAATCAAATATTCTTACATCCAAAATTGGTTCAGATGCATTTATTGTTGATGATATTCTAAATTCTGTACTTAAAATTCAGGGGTGCCAATAATTTTAACCAGGACTTTACAATGCAAACCTATGATCTTACACTGGATGTCATTTCACCATATACGTTGCTGCACTTGTTGCACCTACTTGGCCCTAGCTGAACAGTGAGATCTCTAATGATTACTTCTATATATTTTGTGTAGTGGCAGTAAGGCCTGAAAACAGGAACACCAGCTGAGGTTTTACTATATTTATTGCCAGTCTCTCAGTTGTATTCCTTCTCCCCCAAAAGCTTTTTATGCTTGTCAGCTTGATTAGTGTCTGAGTCATGTACATGTCCAAATATAATATGGGCTGACAGCACACGAGACAAATATGCTTTGAAATTAATGCAGGACATGATGTAGCATTCTATGTTTGGTATTTAGTTTGTTTCTATAGGTGTGTTGCATCAAGACCTAATGTTTCTGTATTGAGGAAAAATAAAAGTGTTAAACATGTGAACACAAATATTTAAAATTAAATGGTGCATAATGATATCTTCATTGGTGAGTGTGTAAATCTGTGTGGTAACTACATATTTCTAGTATTGAATTTGTCCCAGTTGCCCATATAATCCCATTTAAAGTAACAAAAGATTGGCGGTACATAGAAGCTAAATTTATTTTAAAATCTTTTCAGCTATTGTCTAAACTTTCTAGTGTGTGGTTCTGATTACAAAGCAGGAAGGCACCATTAATATCTGCATAGGTGGATAGCACGTTAATGTCCAAAGAGCTGTCATCACATTATAACATCTTTATCAAGCTATTTTCAGACAATAAGATGCTACAGGCCAACCATCATATTTCCTAGGAGAATAATCCAGTGTTCAGACAGATTATTACAGGTATTAGTGTTTCTATGCATGTAAAATTTATGTGACTCTGATGTTCTGTCCACTGGGTGTATGTGTGGATCCCATTATTCATCAGCAAATGCCAGTAACTTGAAATAAGTGATGTCATGAAGGTTAAGGAAATGTTAAGAATTATTTAAGTGTGTTCATGCATGTAGCATTGCTTGCTCATTGGCTCGCCAACAATAAAGTGACAGGGTGCCGTGTCTCTTCACATGATGAGTCAGACCAAAGATGACATGTCTGGCTGAACACAAGGACACACAATTCTTGAATGTCAGACTAAGGTCATTTTCATCCGAACCCCCAATTACATGAGCACACATTGGAAGTTGGAAGTTGACTCTTAAATTCATGAATGGCATGAAACCTGGGTGAGGAAAAAAAATGACTGATGTTTCAACACAAGCTCAGTTGAGTTATAAACAGGGTTTATAACAGTTACATTCCCAGTGGAGCTTGGTGCTGAGGATTGTGTGATTGTGCTGAACTCTGAGTTTGAGATGGGAAGTAAATGTATGAATGTCAAGTAAGGATTCAGAACTAAGTGTCACAGATCGCTCAGACTTCTAAATATTAGCACACTTTAGAAGTTAATTGAAACCTTGGATCCCAGCTTCAGAATGTCGAAGGTTAGTAGTTTCTCGGTAATATGGAGTTACCAAAGCTGCCAATCAAGTCTCAGCATTTTTCTGAAGTCTTGTTTACCTTTTTCAAGGTTCAAGGTTTTCATGCAGCAGAGCCTTTCAAAACAGTGTCCAGAAGCTGCTCACAAAAAATAACTGAGTAGCTGACTACAATGTATATTATCCAAACTCAAGGTCCAGCCACTAGCTTTCCACTGTATCACAGTAGGTTCAGAGCTCTGCAAAAAGCTAGTTAGGGCTCACTGAAATTGAACATATCAACAGATCTATCTCGAACATGGAGGTTCATATCATGGTTAAAAGCTTTACAAAAACCTAGATAGTGGACTGTGACATGAAATTGTTTTGTGAAGCTACTTTTTCCAAAGTCAACAATGAACTTTGATGCTTAAATACTACATACACTAGAGGCAGCAGTAAGCTGATCAAATAAAACATTGTATGATTTAATCATTACATTACCATGGTATTACCATACTTACAATAGTTTAAAGCTGATGAAAGAGATACAGGATGTGTCTTTTTTTAAAATATGAAAAAATATTACAAAAATGTTAAACTGAAAACACATGTAGGCAACATTACTTTTTTTTCCAAAATGGTCAGAGGTGACAAACCAACTCCTGTTGTGTCATATCAGGTGTCAAAAAAAAAAAAAAAAACAGTAGTTGTGGGTACACTCATCTACACACCTACAAAATCTCAGACAGGTCAATGACCGTACTGTTTGTCTATCCTCTGCAAAAATCAATAGTAGTTCTGTATCCCAAAGGCATGAACCAGTGAAATCAAAAACAATAAAATGTCCACCAAAGAGGCTCCAGTCCAGGCCAGCCAGCAAATGCTTTATCCCCTGTGGTGATCCTCTGAAGTCCCACACAAACCTACTGCTGGATTTCTCCTAGGTACCTTCACACTCCACTGAAAACCACGTCTGTCTTTCACTCACTGACTCACTGTCTTTTCCTGATTTCTCCCCCAATATTTTTTTGTCTATTTACCTGTCTCTAGTCATCTTCCCCTGCAATTTAAGTTCAGACCAGCCTCAATGCCATTCAAGTCATGACTAATTTCATACACAGTAGATAGAAAGATAGAGAAAGCAAGAGGAGAAACAGATATAAATAAAAACAGAGTGGGTATATCTCCATCCACATGTCAAACAAGTTTTAATCAAATGATGTATGAATGACAAGATGGTCTAACAAAATTACTTTTTTGAAAAAGTTTTATCACATAATTACTATAATATTGCTTTTCAGTGGTTGCTCTCTCTTTAGTGGAAAACATATGAATATTATAGATACAACCAACCTTCAACAGCTGAATGAATAAACACAATGAGTGGGAATAAAAGTATGAAATTAACTATAAACTGTGTCTTGTGACTTGCAAGAAGGAAACCAGTCTAGTTGCAAAAAAGTTTGTGGGCAGGAACATATCAAACTACTACTACTACTAGATGTGTAAATCAGCCACTTATTTTTAAAGCCTGGATTTCCTGTAAAAGCCAGATACAAACAGAAAGTTTGAGAGAAACACATTGCAAGAAAGCAGCAGAGGGAAAAGAAAGTGGAAGAGAAAAACAGTCCCACCAGCCCTTTAGGTGCAACCAGCATCCACTGGTCTACATCAATACAGCGATCAGTATTTCCAGATCACTGATCTAGGGGTTAACCACAGCTCTGTGCTCTGCGCAAAGGTCATCCAGGAGAGGCTTACTGTGGGGTCCAGTGACCCACCCCAAGGAGCCAGACTCTGGGCTCCAGTCTGTCCTGGGCACCCTTAATCACCATGACCAGAAAGTCAATACTGTGCATGATCAATTACCTAGGGAGGAGAAGTCATGGCACCACGTGATCCGGGAGTTTCCTTTAGCCAGGCAACCAATCTCTCTGACAGTCAAATCATAGGCAACTTATTGGATCCGCTGGAGAGGGAGATCTTTACATTAATAATTCACTCTGTCCATGGCTGCATCTCATCTCCCTCAGTGCTACAGAGAGTGAGACCAAACTGAAGCACATAGCAGGTGAGAAAATGCAAGGCTCTCCCACTGTACTATCTCATCCTCTGCTTTTCCACTCCCTCTGTCCTCTTATTTATTTTTCCATTTTTCATCTCCACCTCTGTCTTCATACCTATTCTGGTCAACTAGTAACCGCATTCCTGAGCAGTTTCTTTCCCTTTTTTGCCATCACAAATTCTCAATCTCCCATACTCCCTCTTCAGTTGAGAAATTACAGACATGAGTATAGTTTCCAGCTTTCATATCACGAAGACTTACGCTAATCTAAAAAGGTAGGTAAATTATTCTGGAAAATAAAACAGTGCTGAAAGTCTACTCTGATAAAAAGGTTATAAACCTATTTCTGATCTGTTGAGATTCTCCCTCTATCTGTACTCATTCCCTTCTCCAATTACCCATGCTGCTCTGATGCTAACAGGACTGTAGTCTCTTCTCCTTCACTTTCATCCTCTCTAAATTATCTCTCTCTCTTCTCTTCTTCCATCTCCTTCCGCTCTCCTCACCAACATCCCATTTTGCTCTTGCCAGTGTTATCATGGTGGTGATGGAGAGCCTAGTCTCCCTCTGTGAGCTGCTGCCTCTAATGAGGCTCGTCCACCACACACTGAATCAAATTAACAGGCCACACCAACCCATTACAACCCAAACCCACCAGCCAGGCCCCAGGCCGACCCAGCACCTCACCTCACTGCACCGTTGATCACACTTTGTGATTGATAAAATGTGATGCAAACAAAGACAGTAGGAGAAAAGTGGGAGAAATAGAAAGATAAAAGAGAGACACAGCGGGAGACAAATTAAATATATACAAATCTGTATTTTTCCTGCAAGAAAAATATCAGCCTTCCCAATGAGTAATTATCCTCTTGATGGAATAAGTAATGTGGGGAAAAGGTCACAGATTGCCTGTGTGAAAAAATATCCATTTTATATTAATTGAAGCAACAGTGATTATAGCCGAAGACTCTCAAGGCTATTCTAAAGCATTGGACTATCAAGATACATCTGAGAACCTTTTTCTCTTTTCTTTTAATGTCTGTTTCAAAATTAATAATTTTAATGACTTCACATTTTTTTCTTTTGGCAATATAGGAAAAACATCTGGATTGGCACTGCATCAGGTCTGAAATATCCCACTTGGATGGGATTGTATGCACAGGAGAGTGTTATGCTATAACCATCCATCTGCCTAATTGGATCTCGAAACTTGGAACACACACTTGACACGCTCTGATAAGGTTATAATCTCCCTTGTGCCTTTCACTATTTTAATTAATTAGTCACCTCAAGTTCCAGCATGGCATTCCTTTATAACCTTAAAAGAGGAGGGAACTCAGATGGTGCGTGCAAGCAGATTCACTGTCCAAATTACAGTTGGGTCATACAGCATAAATACAGTACATGTTTGTTCATAGTTCAGCACAGAAATGTATACAAACATCAAAAATGGCAAATGTTTAAACTAAACTACAATATTGATAGGTTTACCCTGGGAGGAAAGATAACTGGTTGTCTCTGGAAGACAAACTGAGCGAAGGTCATTCCTGAATAATTGTCACCAATAAATTGGCTCCCATAGAGAAAAAAAAGACCCTGGGGTTATTTTACAGACAACAGGACTCCTATAAAAGAGCTTAGTCTATAGTCCATCACAGTGAAAGCAGGGATGTTGCAGACAACTAACTCCTGGCTAGAATGAAAGAGGATCAAAAATATACAGAGAAAAAGACAGATACTAAAAATGAAACTTCGAAGGCAGGAGGAGAAAATGATATTCAATGCATACAAGATATATAGAGGCAGGAGGAAGTGGACAAATAGAAGAAGATAAAAAAAATTGGAAAATTGAGATAAAATTTAAAACAAAAGAACAGGGAGAAAGAACAAAACAGACTGGGAGAGGCAAGAGAAAATGTTAAGAAGCTAGGTACGAAGTATAGAGAGATAAATACCGACAAGTCCTGTGGAGAGGTGCAGTGCTGGTTTAAGATGACAGCTTCATCACTGCATGCTGGTTCTTCAAAACCTCCTCATCCAGCCCTGTTGTCAACAGGCTTCCAAAGCTACATAACTCACACTGAACCTGCAGTTATAGGCTAGTCTCCTCGGACCACTCTGCTCTACAGTTCACAAAGACAAACAAAGACAGACAGAAGCAGAGACATTACCTGTTTCACCTACAAGAATTTTAAATCCTGATCGATATTGTAGAGACATCTTTTGTCCACAAATGGCTTCATCTCATTTTTCTTATCTTGCCAAAGGCAGGTCGAACTCATACAGGAGCTGGAACCCAAAGTCTGCCGCATTAATATACATCTGAAAAGTCCTATCATAGTCCTAACGCATACAGTTGGTGAAGTGCACTTTGTGAATCTATACCTTCTGATTTCACATTGTTTTTCCTTTGTCTCCTTCTTTCCTATAACTTTTCTTTTACACACAGTGTCCCCTAAACAAGTGTATGTGTGGGAGAGGATATCTGTTCTGGGGTATGATGGAAAAGCAAAACAACACATGGCCAACAAGGGGAATTCGGAGGAAACGAAGGGTTACAGAGGAGATCTATTCCAGCACTGGCTCTGAGCTCAGTTTTCAGCCCTAGAGATACAATGTGTTTACTCGAGGGGGAAGATGGATGAGGTTTTTTTTTTTTTTTTTTTCCCTCTTTCGGCTTTAGTGTGCAAAACTAATTTAAGAAAGCTTGTTTGCATGTGTGCATGCTTGTTATTCTCACACTCTCCCAGACAATGCAGTACATCCTCGATATGCTTGGTATTGGTTTCAGTTCGTTGTGCATTTGTGCCCCTGTGTGCGTTTATCTGGTGTTCCTATGTCTGTTCTTTTTTTTTTGGTGCCCATCTGTTCCAGTCGTGTCCTTCAACAGCTGCAGAGTGCTAACCGCCCACTCGCACACACTCACACCTAAAAGCTCTCCATGGCAGCAGAGTGTCAACAGGCCCGATTGCCTTTCCAGTTTGACTACAGCCACCACAAAAATCACAGGACTGCAATCAGAATGGTGCAAGCCTTCTTCCTGCCTGTTACTAATTCACTCAGTCCATCATCCTCTCTTTTACTCTGTCTCTCTCACCAGTTAGTGAAATGAGACCACTAACCCCCAACAAGTAACTTCCTGCAACAAAGACAGAAAATAAAGCCTCCAGGTCCATCACAACTTCATGGCAAATATGTGATACATGAAACATTAAATGACCCAGAGGGAAGTGGGTCTGTAAGCAGAGCAGCTGTGGATGCCTCTATCTCTGTATGAATGTTGTGTATTAATAGAGCCCACGCATGTGTGCTGCAAGCCCCGGATAGCTAGTTGGTATGGGTTCTACCCTGTTCTCCTCTGCAGTGGTCTAGACATGGATTAATGGTATCATTAATCTCACCTTTAAAATGAATGACTTCAGCACCTCCAACCTGCACCAGAGGGGATGCCCAGTCACCCCCCCTCCAAACCCCCCTCGATCCATTCAGCCATAACGGATGGATAGTGGCTCTGCCATCCTATCCATCCATGGCCTGGCACAGCGTGGCACAGCAGGATATCAGAGGCCAGCAGGAATGTTCTTGTTAGTGTATACCATTGCCTCTCATTGTTGCTGATAGCTGTCTGTGTCTGTGTCCATGTGTGTGTCTACGTGCATTCAGCTCAGTACTCAGAAGGAATGGGAAAAAAGGATTGTTCCATTCTTCGTTTTTTTTTTAGCAAAGATCACCCAACTGCTGCTGAATACGTTTTTATGCAAGGATGCTCTCTCTGTTTAACAATGTTCAACCCACATTAGGAAGGTTGTGAGTTATAAGAGAAGGTTATGTGTTGGAAGGAAAGAGTGAGAAATACAATATACTGTATCAGTCATGACTAAATAAATGAACATAAGACAGGGAGGATAAAAACATGTATGGCCACTTTATACAGGTTTTAACCTGTGCACGCCAAATGGAGCTTTCTGTTGCAAACCAGTCCTTTTGCCTGACTGTGCACTGTGGAAAGCTTAGTGTTTCTTTAAGATGCGCAAAACTTTACGAAACATAAGCTGTTCACAGTAATGGCAGGTGACAAAATGATTCGCTCTGACCAGCACTGCATGTCAAGTGGAATGTGCAATATCTAGTGGAAATGTCAAATATATTGACAACTGCCCAGCACCAAAGCCTTGGAGACAGCCGTGTGTGAATTGTCTGAGCTCCAGTGCTAGGTGTCATTCATCGCTAAGTGAGGGGGAGGAGGGTTATCAGGCTGGAGACAGAGATTTTTCTCATTTCATCAATAAGTAGTCAGTCTTCCTGCTCTAACCCTCTCCTCCCACCTCCTTCACCTTCTGCTCCTCAACTTCTCCCAATGACCATCCACACCACAGAGGCCACTGGCCATTATCTAGTAGGCCACACACAGACACACACAGACACACGCACAGACACGCACAGACACACACACCCACAACCCTCTGGACTGTATGTCAATATCAACGTGTGGAAAACACAAAAATATTTTCAAAACATCAATTTAGCCAGCAAATGTTTTGCTGAGCACGGTTGCTCTTTTGGCCCAATGCAGTTACACAGCTCATCATAACCTAATTATTCTTCTTCTGGCCATAAAACATCACATCTAAAATACTGCTCTTGTCTTCAGCTCTTTGAAACTTCTTGACTGGTTTTCATTTCCTCATACAATAACAGTAATGATTTGAGATTTCCTGCTAAGACACTAGTAACAACCAAGTAAGACAAGGACATTTACAAAATGAGTATCTGTTGTTTAAGCTAATTATTTGGCAGTGACATTGCTTCACATTTTAACATTTATGTGTCTTCTACAAGAAATAAGGAAAACTGCTTGAGCTTTTGCATCATCCTGTTATGCTTGTTCCAGGACAAGGATCATCAAAAAGAATCACAATGATGTGATGGAGGGAGTTACTCATCTCACCAGTAACTAGAAGTACCTTTAGGAGGGGAATAATTTAATAGTATAATGAAAATAAACTTAGTTCATATCTGTCCAAGTGAAAAAATTACATCAAGCTATAAATGACCATTTGCTAACATTAAGTTTGCCAAAAAAATAAGCTCTAAACTTTGCTTTCATCACTTAATACATTTTGTGACAATACTCCTGAAAGTTTTTAAAGTTAAAATAATATGTTTTCAAAAATAGCACCAGGTCAAGAAAAGGAAAAAAAAAAAACTGACTCCAGTTTTGGCTTTGTGGAGCATTGGTTTTTGTTTCACTCAAAACCACCCTGTCAGATCAGTGTGTAATAAGTGTCAGTCAGTTCTCATGGGATCATGTAGCTGTGACATAAGTGGGTAGCCCGATTCTGACAGCATCTGGCAATCACTGAATGGGGCAAAGATGTAATGACTAGTCAGTGAGCAGGGTGACAGTACATTGTTTGTGTGTGTTCTCTTAAAGAGGTGAAATCCCTGTGTTGAAGAGAAATACTTTTTTTCAGCTATTTAACACTGGGCCATGTTATTGTACTATACAAACATGTAGCGGGCTAGTAAAGTATCGGGAAATTATGATCATTAATAATCTGCTGTGTGGTTTATGTCATCATTTAGAGAACTTCTTGCTGTGCCTTCATGGCCATTATTGACCTCGCTCTGCAGCAAAACCCAAATGTACTTACACCATCCTTGAGCTGTGTCATCACTCAACCGAGGAAAGTCCTCATCAATCACAAATCATGTATCAACAAGTCTAACACATAAGGTAAATTTAGATCCTACTTGGAGGTTATGACTTGCATAGCTGCCCTAGTCATTTAGCAGCTCTCAGCTCACCACTATTTCTCTTTAAGATACAAAAAGATTACTTTAGTTTCAGGTTTAACTACATTTTAGATGTAATCTAAATTTTTAGAAGCCTGGTCAAGTTTGTTAGTTTGGAGGAAGCAGTGAACTCAGCCATTCAAACTTCCTGTGAATCGGTGCCCTTGATTAACTTTAAAACATTTCCTGTAAACACAGCGACACATGCACAGAAACTTCTACAACATCATGTATTCATCTAATGTCTGTCACGATTTGTTGGCTCCGCAAAATACATTGTTAAAACCCATGCTTTTTTGCTTTTTTCTGTCACTAAATCATTCTATTCAAATCATTCTATATTTTTTTTCATGAAATATCAGCATCTTATATTATATCTTATATATATTGTTATACACATTATATGTCACTGTATGTGAACCATATAAATGTCGATAAAGAAAAAGATTATAAAAAGTGGTGTCACAATAACCTTTTGAAACATTTGAGCTGGCAAAAAGAACAGCTGTGACTTGATTTCCATGACACACATACCCTCACACAGTACTAGTTGTGAGGTGTTAGAGGGAAGAGGATGGTGTTAATTATTCACTCCCCGACCAGTTTTTAGCTACTAGCCTTGCAGTCCATGCTTATTTATAGCTGACTACAATCAGTGGCGTTAATTAATAAATGCACTGAAGAAGTCATTCTTAAGCAACCCTTCAAATGTACTGTGGCAGATGTGATTGAAAAGAAAACAAAACCAGAGATTAGAGGACAAACCCAAACCTATTGTTTGCTATATTAAAAACACACTTAACATATACTTAATTCCTATACTAATAGCACAGACTTCCAGAAGATCTGAAAAATGAAAAATTGACCTTTGGGAAGATGCCACTGTCAGTACATGCTCTGAATAATCCTCATGTTACAGCTCCGGGCAATAAAAACAGGGTTGCTGGCCAGGAAATGTGCTGCCACATGTACCTGTCATCGCCTGGGGTGAGTTTTCACTCTTTTGACCGAGTGAGGAGGAGATGGAAACCATTCAGCACATCATGCCTCCATTCTTGTCTCTTAATCTGTCCCTACAAACTAACTCACGGATGCTATAATGTGAATTTCTTCCCTCTGTCTCTTCCTCTAGGTCTCTCTTCTGTCACTCTGCTTTTCTGTTTCTGTCTTGATCAGTCTCTCTCAAGTCTTTATATTTACTTCTCTTCTAGTCTTATTTTACTACCCTCCTTTTCACTTCTCTGCCTTTATCTTGCCTAATCACCTCTCGCTCAGCTTCCCCACCCCTAAATGTGTTTGCTCACTTGCTCAGGCCATTTCCAAATTAGTAATATTCCCGGTATTTATTCTGTAGGGCCAACAAGGGGCTGAGCGCCAAACTATCATGAGTAATTGAAATAATCAACTCCATCGCTAATGACACATCTCCTTGGATGTGTCATTAGCAATGTCATGGATGCTTGTCTCGACATCATTGGGAGTGCAGTGCAGGAGGTGCCAGTGCTGGGAGATATTTCCCAGCATATTCGTCAGACAGAGAGAGAGAGAGACATAGCAAACACCCATCTACCATGAGTCAACCATTATGGAAACCTCAAGGTTTTTCCCTCCAGGCATTCTGGCCCTGTTGCACAACTCTCCTGCCACTAAATGACTGGAGATGACCTGAAAAGTGGGATGAGAAGAAACTGAGGTTACAACTTTGACACAGTGTCCTATAAATTCACCACTGGCCTAACCAGGGGGGTTATTTTTTTCCCCATACTCTACCAAACAGGCATTCACACACACCTCAACACAGATTTTAGGTGCAGTGGTGTTGCTATAGCTTGAGGACTGGCAAGTGCCTTGGACTGGAGTGTGTTTGTTCGAGAGAGCTCAATCATGCAAGTTGTTTGTACAACAGGCTTTCTCTGAACTGTGGGAAAACTCTCACATGGTTGTCTGCCTGGCTGACTGACTGCCTGGGGAGTATAAGGATGAGTGTGTGTTCATTGAGAAATGGCCTAATGCAGACTGCTCTGCAGTACTAGCCCAGCCCCTTGTATTTGTCGTCGTAACAAGTCTCAACAGCTACAACAATGTATGAGGAAACAGAGTCAAGTGGAGCAGATAGCATTGCAAAAGTTGATTCTGGCTTTATTTCTTACAGTTCCTCCTGTGTTGCTGCTTGTGTTGAGGTATGCAGGGAATGGCTGGCCTTGCTGACAGCTGAGGCGGTGGTGTGTGTGTGTGTGTGTGTGTGTGTGTGTGTGTGTGTGTGTTAGTGTGTTAGGTTCCCTGTGAACATATCTGTGTGTATTTATGTTTGAAAGAGATTACAAGATCCACAAAGAAGATTATGTTTAAGTGTATCTTAAAATACAAACTTAAAATACAAAAATCAACCTATAGGAGAAGATACACATCTTTAATACACTCATATGTGGTGAAAAAAATGTCCTCTCTTAGGCTCACACACCTGTATTCAACAGACTTACATGGATACAAAGAAAGCACATACAATGGTTGACACGTGTAGACACGACAAACATCCAAGGCACTCTGGAAACACACACACAGGGAATGTTCTGAAGACAGAGTGCCTGTGCACATGTCTTCACATAACTGCAGGTGGTGCAGTAAGCCCCAGCTGGCAGCCAGCGTGGAAGAGCTTATGGGGAGGGGGGCTTTTCAGGTTAAGAAAGTCGTGACATGCCCCTCCAGCAGGCCCGTAAATCAGCCGGCTCAACCTCACTAAGGACAGCTCTTTGGAGAGAGACGTAACACACTGCACACACACAGGCAATAGCGCCAATCAGCTCAGCTCACACATAAAGTCACGTACACATGCAAGACAGCATGCACGCCGAAAAAACACACACGCACACACCCATAGCAGGAGTGAACACTCTTATGTAAACGGCTGCTGCAATTTTGGCCTCGGGCCTTACACACCACACCTATCACTATGTGGTCGAATGTGTGTGTGTTTGTATGTTTAAGGTGTGAATCATTTAACTATACATTTCTTTAAAACCATGGAATCTTTTGTTATCTATTTCAACAATTGGTCACTCACTTCTAAGCCAGTGTTGGTGGGGCCTTCTAAGTGCTACTTAGAACATACAGCATGTGTACTTAAAATCAATTTCTTCTCTTGTTGACAACAAAGTTCTAGATAATTAGCAAACCACAAAGACTACAAGAGGATTCTTAAATATTTTGCATGTTTGTAAACAAAATAAAGTTCAATTAAGAGAATTGCGTCAGTGTCTAGAGACGGCACATGCAAACATCCGATTGGCTGTTTATGGCCAGTGGCTTTTCATTTGCAGAAACCCTATTTGCTCAACCTTCTCAACCAAAATTTTTTTAGATCACACTGCTTGCAGTGAAAACATTGTAAAGCTTAATAATCAGATTGTTTAAAACTCATAGGGTTGCAATAACAGATAAAATGCAAATGCAAGGGAGAGGGGGGAGGAGTGTGAAAAGCCTTTTCTAATCACCATATAAGGATTAACTCAGACTTTCTGTTAACAATGATGTCACAAGCTTGAACAGAAAGTACTTGTATCAAATGTAAAATCATTGTACACACTGAGCTACAGTAAAAACCTTAAGGTTTAGAAATAAAATACTTGAAGTTTCCAACAGCAGCAATAGCATGAAGAAATGTAAATGTCAGTGTTTCGCACACAGAGACTTGACTTTACTTGGCCGCCCTGGTATATTTATTTATCAGTTAAGGAGAACGACACCATCCGCAATTAACAAATGGACAATCAACCCTCGTGTTACTGACTTTTGACACCCCTTTAGCAACTTTTTCAAAAAAGCACCCAGCTTTTTGGATCTTAGCTACTCTCTGTAGACAAGCGTTATTGGCATTGCCCTGCGAACGCAAGGTCAGGCACACCTCTTTCTGGCCTCATTCAGTTGACTGCACAGCAGCTAACACAGATGTAACTGAGCTTCTAACTTCCTCTGAGTGATCATTTTACAAGTTAATATAACCAAAATTACAGGACAGGCATCGTCTTTAACTTATGTGTAGCATGATTTTGTCAGACAACGTCACAGTTATAAAATCAAGATTTTAGCAGAGCAGAGCAGCTGCTTGGAAATGGCTTTTAAGTGATTGCTGGTTAACATGTAATCTTAATGGGCCACATTTCAGTCACCATTTCATACTTATTCCATTGTCTGGCAACAAATATAGAAAAACATGTAAATCAGAGCAGCTTTATTGGGAATTCAGCTGTATAAAATTACTGTATATGTTAGCACAGAGAGTAGGAAAGAAGCAAAAAGTTAAAGAGCGGTCCAGTCAGTTATCAGATTTTGAAGTACTCTTGATACAAATCTCTGCTAAGTTCAGTGTAAAAGCACAAGGGATGATGCTCTGCAAGGGATACTAACCTCAGGTCCACAATTCCTAGAGTTTATGACATGGAAGTGCTTCTGCATGTGTCAGAAAACATGTAAATATGAGCTATTAATCTTCTGGATATTCACGATTGATATCAAAGTTGCCTGGAAATTCATAAAATCATAAATATCAGTATCACGGAGTATTAAATTACAATGATTGATTACTATGATTTAAAGGCAATAATGTGTGTGTGTGTGTGAGAGTGCGTGTGTCTTTCAAGGGATATTCCACCCAACAGCAGCTCAACGTTAATCTTCTTGCGTTGAAAATCAAAACCATAAGGTTGTCTGCGAAGACACACAAATCTAGTATGATCGTTTTCAGTCGACTTCCTAGATTCAACTGAAAACCCTTTTTATGAGGAAATATCCTTCACACACAGATTGAATTTTACAAGCTGAGACAGTTGAACTCTGCTTATGAGGAGGTAGACTAATCGTTTTATAGATGGTATAAATGTGGCTGGCAGCGAATTAACAACTTGCTTTGACAGCCATAAATAAAGTTTCTGATGTGCTAGCATTCTTGGGGTTCGGTGACCATCTGCAACCATCTGTGAAAGCGAGAGCTGAGAAGAAAGGGAGGTTGTTAGAACTTCATCTCTGTCAACAGCTAATAGTCTGAGAGCTGAAGAAAACTAAGCATTTGTATTGTTAACAGTGCTGGTCATCACTGAGTAAAAAAAAATGTGTTTCCTGGGGAGGGATCCAAAAAAAGATAAGACACAGCAGTAGTGACAGAATGAGACAGGGAGAGAGAAGCAAGCCTCTAGTTTCACCAGTAGTGAGGTCCTTTCTTTGCTACAGTGCAGCAGCCCATTCAACAGTTACTCTCTCCTTTTTTTAGCCAACTGAATTCTGAGCATGTATTTCTGCCTGACCAACAAACTGTCAGTATGAGACATGCAGCGATTACTCTGGAAGAATCTGGCCTTGCACAGTGAGAGAAGGCGAAAAAGAGCAGCACCTGACCGTCTTTACATCATTGAGGTAACCTAGAGCAAAGATTTTAAACCAACAGCTGCACAAGTAGGGATGATCTCTGCAGCATCTAAGTATAAACTGGTGAAACTAGTGAATTTAGAGCAAGATATTGCTGAAAAACAGCAGTTATGGTCAGTGTTTCTATCCTAGAGACATAAATGTTTAAAGAAAATCCTTAACATCTTACCAATTTGGTTCAGTCACTCATGATTACTCAAATTTTTCATGAAGTATTCAATCATACAAAAAACTGTTACAAAAAAATATTTAATCATGCCCTTTTATTATGGCTGTAATCATGATTGAGATTACATTTTAACCCACGTCATCAATTTACCTAGCAAGTTTTTTGTTTTTCTTTAATTTGTTTTTTTAACACATTTGATGGAAATATTCTGCAATCGTATAACCACACTGTTTTGCAAGTGTCAATATCAAGAAATATTACCACCCCCCCCAAAAAAAATAATTCATAACTAATTGTATTATTATATGCTTGTGAAACCATCCATCCATCAAAAATGAATATTAAAATGATGACAGCAGAGCTTAACAAATCCATTAACAGCTCTGCTTAAAACAACACCCTGCAAGCTCAGTCAAAACAGCAGAAAAAAATGGAAAATAATAGATGTGATGGATAAAAGTTAAAAACAAAAAAAAAAAAAAACCCAACATCAGGTTTCAAAGACAAGAGCAACCAGAAAGAAATAAAATAAATAAAAAAATGAAGAATTCACCGGATCGAATGAAAAGTTGGTTTTGGATGGTTATGGTATTTGGTTTGTCAATGCACCCAAATACAGAGCCGTGTCAAGTGAAATTTAAAAAGCACAGAAAATTTGGATTAAGTTCAAGATTCAAATAATACAACAAAAGGATTGTTCAGATTTTTTTTTTCAGCTTCCTCCACCTGAGAGAGCCAATAAATCTTCAGATTTTGCACTCAGCTGAGGCAATGACTGGGCCAGAGGTCAAACCAGTAAGACAGATGAAAACAAGAGATTGTCTGGAAGCCCATTAAAAGGGAACTGCTGAGGAGGGACAGAGACAGTAATGTTGTGTGTTTATGGGGGCAATGGGAGTGAGTGTGTGTATGCATCTTTATAAGAATACAGCGCTGTGCATTCAGAAAGAAGTCAGATCCCTTCTCTTTTATCACTTGTACTTTAATCATTTCAATTCATTTATTTCCTTCATAAATCTACACTCCATACAATTGATGATAAAGCAAAAACAGAATTTTAGAAATTATTAATCAGTTTTTAACAATGAAGAACTGAGATATCACCTTGACTGGCCATTTACTATCACATTTGAAATCCAGCTCAAGTGTCTCCCATTTCTCTTGATCATCTTTGAGAAGTTTCTGCACCATGACTGGAGTCCACGTGCGTTAGATTCAATTGACTGGTCAAGACTAGGGAAGGCACACACCTGTCTATACAAGGTCTCAAGCCAGACCGCTGGCAGAGCTCAGAGAGAGGATTGTGTCGAGGTGAAAATCTGGGAACAGCTACAAATAAAATTCTGCGCATGTGGAAGGTTCCCAAGAGTGGCCTCAATAATTATTCAGTGAGAGAAGTGTGGAACAACAAGGACCCTTCCTAGACCTGGCCATAAACAATCGAGGGAGAAGGGCCTTGGTAAGAGTGGTCACCAAGAACCCGACACTGTCACTGAGCTCCAAAGATCTTGTGTGCAGAACCTTCCAGAAGGAAAGCCATTACTGCAGCACTCCACCCATGATGAAGACTGAAGTGTTTGGCTTTGATTCTAAGCATCATGTCTGGAGGAAACCAGGCACCACTCATCACCTGAACAATATCATCAAAGCAGTGAAGCACTGTGGTGGCAGCATTATGCTGCAGGGGTGTTTTCCAGCAGCAGGGACTGCGAGGCTGGTCAGGGATGAGGGAAAGCTTAGCCGAGCTAATTACAGAGTTATCCTTTATTAAAACCTGGGTCAGAGCGCTCAGGACCTCAGACTGGGCTGAAGTTTCTACTTTCAACAGGACAATGACACTAAGCACGAGGCCAAGACAATGCATGAGTAGCTTAGAAGACATCTCTGAGAATGTCATTGAGTGGCCCAGCAAGAGCCCTGAACCCAGAGACTTGAAAATGTCTCTCCACTGACAGTCCCCATCCAACCTGACAGAGCTGGAGAGGATCTGCAGAGCAGAATAGTCGAATATTCCCAAATCCAGGCGTGCAAAGCTTGTGTCATATCCAAGAAAACTTGAGGCTGTACTCGCTGCCAAGGGTTCTTCAACTTAATGTTGAGTAAAGGGTCTGAAGACTTTTTTCTTTTTGGTAAATTGGCAAAAATTTCTATAATTCTTATTTCAATTTGTCATTATGAATTATTGAGCGAAGATTGAGGAAGGAACAAGAATTTAGATGATTTTAGCATAAGGCTGCAATATAAAATGTGAAAAAAGTGAAGGGGTCTGAGTACATTCTGAATGCACTGTATCTGCAGAAGGGTAAGAGGTACTATTATATGGTAGATGATGACTATGTCAGTATATCGAGGACTAAATAGTGATATCCTTTAGTCATCCAAGTTCCAGAAACATCCACTGAGGTCTGACACTCATAGAAGCATTATTTGAAACATTCTTTTTTGTTTACACGACACGCCACATGTTTTGTTTTCTCCACATTTTTCATCATTTCTTTTCCTTCTCTGCACATTCTTTGCTCTTTGTCATTGGTTGTGACCATTTAGCCAGAGAATGAATGTGTACGCTGACAAAGCTGTGTGGAGAATGTGGTTCAGCTGAATTCTTATGTTAGCACACAGCTATTGTTGGCTCAAAAGAAAAAAGAAAAAAAAAGGCCTTCCTGGAAATCCTAGCAAGTGGCTGTCTCCACGTGCACACAATTTAAATATTTTAAAATAATATTCCTTCATTTAAATATTTTTAAAGATCATTTCTCTTTATTGGTCCTAGACCTATGGAGTGTGTTTTTAACCTACTTGTAGGCTGATATGACTTCGGGGCCAAAGTCACTGGTTTTAAAATGTTTTGACATCTTTCATGACACAGTTCATTTCTGCTCTGCTGCACCCAAGGCGAATTCACATTAGATATTCTGAGTCTCTTCATTAATTTCCAGCCTTGAAAAATAGTATTAAGTGTGATATGGTCCTAACACTCCAAACATATAGGACATACAATATGAAGTTATAGCAAAGGCACAAATCCCATCACTTAATCTGCAATTACTGAAGGTGTGAAGGTGAACAGAGGTAGCTAGGTGACACGAAAAAGAGCAGATTAAGGAACCAAAGAGAGACTGAAAGTCTTGATCTACCTGCCATCATTTTCTGAGCCTCATATGGCTCCATGTAGCCATCATTTTCAGTTGTCACTTTTTCCGTGGTGGTCTGTGTGCCAACAGCCTGCTCAGCATCGAAGGGGTCCGCATAGTCTTCAAGGATAATGAGCTGTAGGAGGAAAAAGGGAGAGGTGAGATGTTGGGAGGGAAAAAAAGGCAAATAGCAAAAGGGGAATTCATTTTGCTGCTCTGTTGAACACTACAACATTGGTAGGTGTCAGAGGAGTCGCATGACAGTTATTGCTGTGGCCTAAGACAGGATCGTTTGATATCCACAAAGGCAGGCAATACATAAATAACACCCCACCTCTATATGCCTCAGCACAGCACCACAATTCCTCAGCTTTTAGCCTCACAGCACACTCACTGCTACTGCTGGTCTGCCTAATTATATGATAGCCCAGTCACAGGCCTACATTTCAAAAGTAGAGGAAAGACAACCACGACTGCTCAACTTTCTTAAGCGAAACTATTTGGGAGATTTATGCCCAGCTGGCACTGAGCCACGGCTAATTGCAGTCTTGCTCTTTTGCTGAGCATTTTGTGCAGTGGATGGCAATTAGGTGGATGCCCTGAGACCCAGAAATACAGCTGAAACCTTTAGGGAGAGGAGAAACAGTCTGCATCTATAGTGCCTTGGGGAGATATTTGTTACCTTGAAATGTGTGCTCACACTACCAGGAAGCTGCTACAAAAATAAAGACATTCCCTTTGAAAGGAAAATAAACTCCCATCTGAGCCATCTGTCCTCTTGGACATTGGATCTAATGAGGGGGTGTGAGTTCAGGGGTTCAGGCCAGCTGCTAGAAAACTGACTTTTTCTCTGTTGAAACTCCTGACAGCCTAGTCCTGCCAATCAGTGGAGAGAGGTGGAGGATATTGCGTTTTCTGTCACTTTCTGTCACTACGTAAATACGTACATAACTGCCACTGCGCTCTATAATTCATCTATAACAGGAAGGGATTTGGTCTCTTTATAAACAAGCTCATCACTCATCTGGTGGATGGGGCAGGGCGGGGCAGAATTGGAGGAGGACCAAGCCTCATGCCCAACATGCTGTGCCTCCACCTAGCTACCTTTCCTGAGAATAACCACTGTCCATTTTTGCCACAGAGAGCATACTTCCCAGAAGCAAACTTCGTACGCAGGCCACCCTTGAGAGCGCCACACACACACACACACACACACACACACACACACACACACACACACACCTGCTCTGCCTTAGGGAATTAAGGATAAACCCTTCAAACTCTGGGATTTCTCTTCAGCTGGGAAAGCACTGACATTTTTGCAGCATCAATCAAGGTCAAGTGTCATTTAATATGGTCTATAAAAAAAAGATGTCTTGAAAGAGTTTCCAAGTGTTAAATGCTATAACGCTCACTAGTAGCAATTTGTAAGCTGCTTAGAGGGAGAGATATCTCACAGGTATATTTCTGCACAGATCATCTGCACTATTTATGGATTAGGCAATAATAGCAAAGGAAGTAAGTAAGTGCTATGTTTCATAGCAGCTACTGTGTTTTAAATCTGCCCTCTTCAATATTCCCTCTCCATCTGTTTTGGGGAAAATAACTAGGACTTTTTCTGCCGCAGCATAATTATGGGTTCCTCAAATGTTTTGCTTCTGTGAATTCAAGTGTGTGTGTGTGTGTGTGTGTCTGTGTGTGTGTGTGTGTGTGTGTGTGGGGGGGGGGTTCAATTCAAACATTGCCCTGGTTTGGTTTTTTTGCCATTGAAAAAAAAAATACATATTGCACTCAAAAGTTTAGATAAAGTACTGTGATTCTGATAAACAACATCTTCATTCTGATAAGCAACATCTCCGAGCCCCAGAGATCCCAAAACTCTGAAAATTATGCATCACAGCCACATTGTCATTCCCATCACAAACCTTGTTGCATAGAAACGCAGTCATCAGTAATCATAGTGTTACTAAAAAAACAAAAAAAAAAAAAACAAAAAAAAAAACACCTAAATGGGAGGGATGAAGGCCAGTGCACATCTGACTGTAGAACACATACTGTAGCAGAGTGGCTCAAGATTTGAGACCAAAGTCCATAAATGTGATAAAAAAAACTTCAACTGCTGTATCTTACACTCTCTTCAGCAGCTTTAGATGACAGGGGTGGTTTATATCTGTGCCCACCGTGAGGTTGTAGCAGAGCTCACATCTTAAACCTGTCTTCATGCACCTTCATCATTAGCCAAAGAATGCTTGGGCATGTTTCAGGAAATGATGGCAGTCACTTATTGAGTTATGTGTGGAGCCACTCCAAACACATGACATCATCTTTTGCCTTTCCTGTTGACATACTGCAGGACAAATAAAGGGCAGGATATGTGATGAAAACTTCTGATAGCATCAGACAGAATGATGTCTAGGGATTAAATGCAATCATGGATTAAAACTAATGATTGGATTTAAGACTCAAACACATACTTCCCTTGGCCCCCAAGGGCAAAGAAGGTAAAACACTTCACTTGGAGGCTTGTTATTCAAACATATCTGCTACACTACCATTTTTATCTCCCCAAACAATCAAATCAGGCTCTACCAAAGGTATGCTGGTACTCTGAAAGCAAAACAGGATCCAGCAATCAGTCAGAGGGTCTTGGTTCTTCTACCCTTCTAAAATACTTTCTGAGCAAGCCTCTACATATGCCCCTTACACTATTTAATTCAATATTCTGTTTTAAAACATATTGAGATAAAACTGAATTATAACACATTAGAAATTATCAACAAACAGGACTTCTCTATTACAATTTCTTTCGCTCTGATTTAAGGAATACATCGACAGCTATTAAAACCACAAAAATCTAATTATTGCTCCTGTGTCCACGTATAGTTAAATAAAGTTGCAAGGGCTTGTCCTAAAACAGTTTACACTACAAAAAAGATTCATATTTTAAATGCATGTGTATATTGAGCTCCAAGTTGGGCAATAAGCTCTTTTCAGCACCTGGCTCATGTTGTTATTCCAATCAGCAGGGACAGTTAACTTTTCTTCTCTCAAATAGAATGCAAATCAGAGTTGATGGCAAACCAGTTTTCACTGGTTCTATAGTTGAATAAAAACTAAATAAAAAGAAGTTGGTCATGGTAGAATTAAGTTGCCTCTAGCTATTTCACTTTCATTTCAAATTATGAGGCAAATTTACCAAGCCCCTTTGTCATTCCAAGCTCTGCCAGGGTGGCATTCATACCTTTCCAAACCAGTAATGTGTACATCTACAGTATTCTGTTGTCAGTGTTATTAACTCTAGCCTACAGATATCCTATCAAATAGATAGCTCAACTGACTGGCTCTATAAGTTGCCATCACACAGCCTCTGCAGACTAGTGCACGTTTGGGTGGAGGATGTGGTTAATATTTCCAAATTGTTCCAATGTGTGCTTCCTTTCCCCCTGCACTAATGACTACTCGACAGCAGGAGTAGCATGGGGCTGTGAGCAGAGGGGTGCTAGAGAGCGGCGGCATCGCCTGGGGACACACCATCTGCCTTGTGGCATGCCAGGGTGTGTCAGGACTGCAGCCAAGCCACACTTGTCATGAAAGTAAAATTCCCCCCTCAGCACAAGACTGCAGTGCCTCAATATATCAGCTCTTTGCTAGGCTGTGATGTAAGCCTACATGAATCTCACAAAGCCAACTAACAGGTTTAGGCCACGTCCCCATGTTTCCTGGGTCCTTTAGTGGTCTGCAGCATAGAGAGAGAACTCACTCAATTACTTTCGTTCCACAGCACAGATCCAAGGCTGGCCATGTCTTACACCTGCCAGAGGTCTGGCAGCTTGCACCAAACTTCTTGAAATGCGCTGCAGCTCTCAGGCGAGAAAGCTGACTTCAAATCAGTGTGAATGGAGGGAGAACATTTACAAATGGGGGAGACTATAACAGGCACCTGCCACTTTGGCTCACTGCTTGACGATGCTTGAGCTTCTAGGATTACAATTTGATCGAGCTCTGGTCTTCCATTAGAAGAGAGAAAATAATTTCTACAATTTTCCCTTGCACTCTTAATGGAGAGAGAACGTGTTTTGCTGCCTTTTCAGATAATCGAGAGAAAAAGAATAAAATCAAATAAAAATTTGAGCACACGGATAGAAATTTGATTATCATAATAAAAAAAAAATCAGCCTCTGCATTTCTCTTTGTCTGCATTTTAAACAAGCTACATGTCCAGTGTTGGTATTTTAGAACCATAAACAATCAGAGGCAAATGAAATGTGAGAGCAGACAGATTATTTCACCATGCAACAACCAGATAAACACCTTCCAACATGTTCATAGATGAAATTACAATGTAGTCTCACCCCTGCTAAATGAGTGCAGACGGGAATATGATATTAATGTCATGGCTGTTCCAGGAAAGATTGAATGCATCAGAGGCTAGTCAAGGTTGAAGTTTTTCTGAGACTGTCAGAAAAGTCAGCAGGCTGTAGAATGAGGGAGGAGGAGAAAAAAAATGGTAAAAGAACTGACATGTGTGATTTATGTCTCACACCACTGGGGATTTAAACCACTGATAACCTAATACAACTCAGTGCTTACCAGCTCAATTGCATCAAGGCATTTAAGGAGGCTTGTTTTTTTGCTGCCATTGCTCCACTGTTAATCAGTGTAACAAAGAAGTAAACATGCCACTACTGTCAGGACAGAACACCATTTTAAACAAGACTGGAAGAGAGGACAGTGAGAACAAAAGATGAGGGGACACAGTTTTTTGTTTTATCTCCTTCGACTGATGAGAGCTGCCATGTCTAAAGTATGTTTAGTCCTCATGAATGGAAAAATGTTAGAAATGTTCACGTGAAAGCAGAAGTCAGAAAGCTGTAACTCCTCGAGTTGTATCTGCTGAAAACTCCCACACCTTATCTTTGTCTTTAAATACAGGATGAATGCTTTGTGTGCATTCTGCAGTCATATGAAGATAACTTGGCCAAAATTTTCTAGAAAGAACATATTGGAAAAAAAATCACTCCCTCAAGGCAATTTATTTGAGGAAAAATGCTTCTCTGTTGACATAATGCAGTTTCTATCAATAAGATACTTTTATGTTTCTAAGAAGAAGAATGCAAATCTAGTTACAATTCACTGAAGGTCTCGTGTGAAGACTGAGCACTACTGGGTTCTATATCTCCAAAAACAGATTAGGCAGATGGGAAACTGGTTTCGCCTGTAAAGGAGAGGAGGACTGTGCAGAAGTGCATTTCCCAGCCCACAGATGTGACATTAATGAAACTTTATTGAAATGTTCCCTAA
This sequence comes from Istiophorus platypterus, assembly GCA_016859345.1. Lineage (NCBI taxonomy): Eukaryota > Metazoa > Chordata > Actinopteri > Istiophoriformes > Istiophoridae > Istiophorus > Istiophorus platypterus. The sequence goes on from CM029118.1 coordinate 22,886,331, forward strand.
GAAACAGGGTTGCCGCTTGAGCATTCTGCCTCTCAGTGAGCCTGGAAGAGGGATGAGCTTCCCTTAAAGGCCTACTTAGGAGTCTGCAGAGGTAGCTAATTAAATTAATATATTTGCTACACGGACACTTTTTCACAATCAGCCACAAGCTACTGCAGTCCACTCACAGATAAAGAAGATCACTGAGCTTGAGATGAACGATAATTATTTTTATTCCCAGGTATATTCATTTGCTTTGCTTTTAATCTAATTGGACAATCATTCAAGTGTAGCAATTTGTTTAGTGTTAGTAAGCACCCTACTTATCCTTGTGAATCAACAAAAACAAATTTTGACTTCACAGTTAATAAGATAAAACCATGTCCACTATTTTTTACATGTATGACCTAATCATTAATTGAAAAACAGGTACAGGCTTATGAAGAAAAACCTCTTCTATTTAGCCTCATGAGACCTACCATTAGCCAGTCCAGGACTATTATGCTCTGTGTGCAGTGTATACTTTACCATGTATGTTTTGAGATTTGATTTAGCATATGCTTTTGCACTATTACTGTGCTCAGCCATCAGTTTCACATGTGTCTCCCTTAGAGACATCTGTGCTGTTCAAAGAACAGCTTCACTTCTGGCTGCAGACTTATTTATTACACACCCCCCTTTCAGATTCAGACCACATTAAATGTTGGTTCCTCAGATCTCTGCACTCTTGCCCATGTGGGGCAGCTTTCACACCGCAGCCAGGCTGAAGCCAGGTCTTTTGGTACAAGTGATTTAGCCTGTTGTTGATCATGGTTTGCATGGGAATGCTTCCAGATGCGGCAACAGCTACACTGATATGCACAGCACTTTGGTGGGAAAAACATCAGAAATGCATGAAAGAAGGGATTGCAAGACACATTACATACACCTAGACAGTCCGCACATGACCACTGGGAATATGGGTGGTACATATTCACTCACAAATCAGGTATGTGTGTATGCATGATTTGCACAAATGGGAAATGGTTCAGACTTGGTCTCAATCACTGCTGAAGTAAGATGTCTAGCGTTATCAGTGTTCAATCAAATCAGACATCAAGTCTGTACAAAATGATACTCATGAGCTCCAAGGCAATCGCCTCGAATTTCTAGAAACTGAACTCTGAGGTTAAAATATCTTTAGACCTGCAAGAAAGTATAAATATGATAAATCTTCCTTCATTTTTGGGTGATTGCAGTTTCCTTTCTTACTATGCTGCTAAAACCAAAATCTCTCTCTCTTACAATTACCAGGGAGATCCTTATATCAGCACAAATAAACACCTGAGACAACTAAACTATAGCTGATGATAAAATTGATTTAGTGATCTGTTATATAGTCATGACAGCATCAGGTTAACACAAGAGACCATATGCAGCTCTCTCTCTTTTGCTCTTAAAAGCTGAGTAGCATTCTGTCCAGAGACAGCTGGACTCATCAGCATCAAATCTGTTTCTTCTCTTTTCCCTTTGGTATATTCCAACAAGCTTTTTAACAGAATCCCATCACATAATTTCTGGCGTTACCTAGGACAGCCACAAAATTAACTTCTGAAACCTCTGATAATTACGTGGAAGACTTACAGCGTAACTACTCCTGAATCCCTTGAAGACGACGTTAGTGCAGCGGAGGACCATGGTGGTCCCGAGTCGTATCAGTTGCCCGTAGCCGGAGCTATCTGAGCTAAGCACATAGTTTAAATGGCTCTCTCTTGAAAAAAACAGATTGCAAACATTCGTAGCACTGTGATGCTATCGAGGGAACTCCTGCCATCTGCAACCACTGCCAAGCCATATGAGGGTCTGAAGGGGGAGAATGTGGCCCAATGTTGCTTCTACAGCTGTCGAAAGGCACTAGTCCCAGCACTGTGCCAAAACTGAAAAAACAGTAAGTAGAGGGTTAGCAAAACATAACGTAAACTCCTGTGAACGATGAGTCTCAATTAGTATATATTTGAAAACGAGCTCGGTTTCACAGACATCCACTCAAAGACGGCTGCTGGGGCAGGTGGGCTTCTGATTAGAGGGCATTAACATTCATGATGTAATGAAGTCCCAAACAACTGACTTCATGTCAGCGTCGGCTTTGAAAATTTATATTTCAAGATTATTTTAAATTGTAGATGGCATTAAAGGCAAGGTCTTTTAAAAGTGCGAAAGGTCCGAAGTTTGGCTTTGACTTAATGTTCAGAAACTATTCACATGGGCTCATTGTGCTGTCAGGCTAAAGCAAGTGAATGTGTGTAAACAATAGAGTTTCACTGAGATCCCTCAAAAACACAAGCTGAACTGCACTTGAGAAAAACACAACTCCTGCTTACTTTAAATTCTCCTTGAACAAATCACCTACTTGACAATTCTAGGGCTTTCATAATTTTAAGCAGCTATATGTATAACCTCACTTTTCAATAAATTGGTTAAACTGGCTGGCCTTCTATCCTGATGAATGAATGCATCTTTCCTTAGCACCCAAGGCGGTGAAGCACAAAAAGCACTCCGACTTGTCCTCTACGACCTCCTTCACTGAAACACACTCGACACAGCCACTTAAGACACCCAGTGGAGAAAAGAGGAGACTGTGGGTTGCACCCTATGAAGGTGCTCTTAATATGCAACAGATATTCAAGATTGAGTACTTGACGACACGCTTGATAAAATCCAATTTCCTTCCTCTGCCCGATCTCTGTGTCTCAGTGTTATTGGCAGTGTTTCTGCTACATAGAGGTAGTGGTGCCGCACAAGACTCACAAATAATTCAGTACAAAGAAATTTTGGGATTTTAGAAAATACGATAATCCCACGCCCATGTGAATGAGCAATTTGTCCTCAAAATGGGCACAGCAGTTTCTATCATCAATTCAGTTATAATTATAATGATTCATTTTTAATCTGAGAATGAACTATAGTTTGCTGAATTTAAGTTGTCCACCTACCAGACTTACAAGTCTCCTAACACATAAACATACAAAAACATACACTGTTCACTCCCCATGTACTGTTTCTCCCACACTGCAAAGTCAAAAACACTATTGTTCATCATGACTTCTATAAAAAAAAAAAAAAAAAAAAACACAATTAGGAAAATTAGGGCTTCATGAAACATCATTAGGAGACCTACTGGGATCGGGCTTTAATTTTGGGAGAGTGATTTTTAGGCACAGGGAGCAAAACAAGCCGCAGTGTGTCTGTAAACAAAGCTACAGATTTTGATGTGAGGACATCCTGATTGAGGCTGGAAACTCTGTGGCCTTAGATAGCCTCTGTGTGGTGACGACTCACTGAGGTCCCTGCCTATCGCCTTCACTGACAATAGGGCAAGCACATAGGGTGGAGTCCCATCACACTGCCATTGCTATGTGGCTTCCCACCTCTCTGAGCAGGACAGCAAAAGGCAAGAGAGGATATATTCAGAGGGGTGAGGGATAATCACCAGTCTGCTGCCACAAAGAGTCCTCAGTGGAGCATGCACCAGCTATGTGCCGTCACTGTTTGTCACTATTTAGGACATCTAGAGTTCTCAAGTCAAAACAGCTGAGAACATTAACCCTGGTTATATTTAACAAGCAGCCAGAAAGCCCAGCCTACACAGAAGGGCAGGAGCAGACTTGTCAAGTTAAAAAGGGAATGTCACCAAGTTGTAAACACTTCCTGTCAGGAAGGGAGTACTTCCTTAATCCTGGAGCAACCAAGCCATTTCTTATTTTCCAACTGTAGATAGTGGCTTTCTTTCTCTCCCTATGTTCCTCTCAAGATAACTGCTAATTTTAACTGTTAAAAAGCAAAAACAGAAAAATGTGACATATAGATCTGAGCAACATTACAAAAGAGTTACAATTATTTAGCATTTGACTAATTTCTCATTCACAGAATACATGAAATGAAAGCCTGGAATCCCACTAGGAAGAAATGGAAGTGTTCAGCTTCCTGGTGCGCATTCAGATCACAGGGCAGCTCTGTTTGCAAGACGGAAGTCTGGCTGCCTCCTGCAGTGTAACAGAAAAACAACAGCCTGCACTAACACACAGGTGATACAAAGGCAAATCAGCTCTTTATGACCTCTACTGTATATTGATGCAAAAATAACTATCTGGTTACTGGTGGAGTTTGCATAGTTTGAAAGGCAGAGCATCTGATTTTACAAAAATAGTGCAAAAAAACAATGCATCATGTAGATTCTCCCTTTGTTACTCAGACAACATGCAAGCTTGGGGCTCAAACTGTTTCCTTTTAAATCGGTGTATGACGGTCTGCCTGCCCACCAGGACTCCCTACTTCTAGACTCAGCTACATACACGCTGTCATTAAACCAAACAGAGCCATGTGTCTACAGCTCCCCAGTGGTCAGAGCTGCAGCTTTTCGGCAGGCTAATTGTAACCTGGTGGAATCATGTGACTCATGTTCCGGTGCAAAGCTAGAAAAAGCAAATTGAACAACAAACACAACAGACTCCAGTGGGACTCTTTAAATTGGAAAGAAGGCTCCCAGATGGAGGGGAAGAAGAAAAGAAGCAAACAATGGCTAAAGGCCACCATTTCGAAGACCTATAACTTTCAGGCACATGTGGTGGGATAGTTGCATATAAAACCTAACCATGACTTGTTATTACACTCAATGATACTGGAATACAGTGCCATGATGTAAATGTAATAGGATTTGTGGATTCACCAAAATGATATATTGTTGAAAAGCCGAACCTTTCGTTGCTCAGTTGAATGACCATTACATTATGGCTTCCTGCATATCCTCCGCCACAGGATGACTTCATCCTGTTTCGGGGGGGGCGGGGCTTAACTATGCACACTGAGCACTGTGCTCCTTCCTTCCTCTCAAAGTGCCCTTCCAGGATTCTTGCTCAGGTCACAGGAATGCATTGTGACTCTCTTTTCTCAATGACTGTAAAGCATGAGAAAAACAGTGTGTGTGAAATACGTTTGGCATGAAAAGAACAATTTGTTATGTTCTGAACAGCGGGTAATTGAAACTGAATATCTCGTAGTCTTGAACTAGCCAGTATGACTTTGAGAAAATGCTTTAGATGCTTAAAATAGTTCAGGAAATGCATGACATTCTTTGATACCTCTGAACAGTGGGTCAAAATGGAAACAGAAGTTTTGCAATGATGCTTAGCATTTCATTGCAACAGTCTAACAGTCTTGACTGTAATGTCATGAGTCACGGTAGCCATAGAAACATACTGTCTTATTTATTCACACAATTTTTTATAAATAACAAAATAATTATCAGCTCACTTAAGATGTGAGTCACAATCTGCCCACTTCTAAGCATGATTAAGAAAAACAACAGCTGCAAAATCCATGACAAGCATAACACAGCTCTCAAACCAATCTGTTGATTATTTCAACCTGGGTATCACAATGTCAGAGCAAAGAGAATTTACTTTAAAGCATCCCATCCCATCATTATTAGCACAGATATATACCATTTCACATTAGTTAATTATTCTACTGGGATTATTTAAACATTCAGAGGTGTGATGTTTCTTCAGTAAACTTTTCAACAAAGTAAGAAAATATCACCTTATGTTCAACATTATTAGACAGGTTTGTGGAAGTGTAGAGCAACAAGGACACAACCTGCACTAATCTGAAGTCCAGTCAGGCCTGCTCTCTACCTTATCAGCCGCTTTCTGATACAGAAAGGTAAAGAATTGCACTTAAAAAGGGTGCTAAAGCAAAACCAATGCTATAACAAAAATGATGGGTTCTGATGTTTTCACTCATTTTCTGGCTCTCTGAAGAAAACCACTCTCACGGACCCAGGTGAAATTGACGCCTGTGCTTGACATTTCTCCTATCACTGGCAGAGATGAGAGCATGAAAGGCTGGTGGGATGCATTTATAAAACTGCACCAATGCCTGGAGTGCCAGGGTGAAAGGCCAACCCAAGACATTAACGTTGTGGGGAAATAAAGTTGAGCCAAGTTCAGCTGTGCGCTACATGCACTGTAATCTGCAGCCCAGTCTAACAGGCGTAATCTACCCATGCTGGAAAACTGTAGTTTGAAAGGTGTGTCTAGTGAGTATAGCGCTTTCACATACTGTATTGCATCATCTCAAGTTTAATCTGATCATTACACATCCAAATGGACTCAAAAGTATACAAAAGACAAAAAGGGAAGGAGGCCATCTATTCATCAAAATCTATTCTATGGCAGCCCCTACTGCATGATCACTGCCTTTGTATGGATTGGTACTCACTAAATTTGACATAATTTTTTAATATGAAATAAAATGTTGGATCTTCACTCCCAAGACAGAGAGCTACATTTGACTTCTGACTAAAATTCTGCATTTTTTTTTTTTTAAGCTGAAATCATGAATATGTGATCCTTATTTTTTTTACAGATCTGCGTGTTGGAATTTGATAAAATGTAAAGACAGAAGATTCACTGTGGCTGGAGATGCCTTCTGTTCCCTGCTACTGAGAGAAAAGTTGATCAGATTAAATGGGTCACACCTGTGCTGCTTAATGTATTTAATTCAGTAACATATATCAACTCAACAGTTTGTTAGATTTTCACAACCAAATAAAGAACAAGATGAAGCATTTTAACAGATGGGACACTGGACTAATTTGCATTTTGAAGACAACTTTCTATCTTTTTCAATTTTCCAACCCTTCCACATTAGCAACATTAGGGCCAAACAGCTGATAACGTGAAGCATTTATTTTCAAAAAGGATATTGAACATCAACAGAAAAAAAATCTTAAAACAATAACTGGGCCTAACCTATTTAAGTTTAAATTGTGTCACTGTACTCCAGAAACCTTTATTTTTTTTCAGGGCGGAAATATACAAAATATACTAGACAGCCTCAGGATTGATAATACCTCCATTCTTAGCTGTAGGAAGGTGAAAAAGTTTCAACATGGCAGAAAAAAATGTTCAAGCAGAAAAAGGCAGGGCCTATTTTAATTTTTTGGAGTTTTGCTTCTAGGACTTGGTTCAATTCTTCTTTGACCCAAGGCCTAAACCTCCACCAAATCTCACTGAAAAGTGTTGAGTCATTTTTAAGATATCGTGCTAATAACAAACACACATACAAACAGGATCAAAAACATAACCTTCTTGGCGAAGACAACAAGGGTTTTCCACCTCTTGCACAATTAAATGAACTGCTGAGCCAATGCTAAGCCAGGGTTTGTAAAAAAAGAAAAAAAAAAAGTGCATGGAAGGGATGTCAGAAAATAAGCACAGAGGAAATCTCTGGATCCAGCTGCCTCTGCTGGCTGCACTACAACTGCCTAGGCTTCACTTACAACTGCATGCTTCCATAGATATACAAGCTGGCTCATAGGATCACTGAGTCAAAGGGATGCCGAGACCCCGGCCCAGCAGTTTCCCAGGTGCACAGACAGATACTGCTGATGACAGGCCACACTTCACAAGGATGCCGCAGCCTGTCAACTCTGCGCTACTGCTTTTGTTTACACATATCCAAGTGGAGCTGTCATCACTTTCAGGTGTCCTTGAGAGAAGTTACGTTGGTGCTGAGTAGAGCGGTGAGCTGGGAGATGAGGCCTTTAATTAGCTCCAAGGCAGGATGATAATTGATCATCTCGCTCAGCTCACTCAACCATGAAGGGCTTTGCGTCATTAAAAACAAAACAGTTCACAATGCACTGAAAACTAAAAACTGCAAGTAAAATGTGCATAAAATAAAAGCTCCATGTAAAGAGTGCTACTCCAAACTAAGACAAAAGTCCTCTGAATAAACTGACACTAGTTAAGTGCTGACTAGTACGAAAAAATGACACAGAATTGGAGCACTGTGAGATTAAATAGGACACTCAAAAAATGTAGCAGATACAACAGAATTTCCAGAAGAGATATACAGTATATCAGTGCATATCATAACTTCTTTATCATGCTTTTTTCCCTCTTGAAGCCTGGTGAATAGAAATGGACTGGGGGAAATTCACTTAATGCTGCTATTGGCATTTCAGGCATTAGGTAAGCAGTGATATAATTAGCATCCATGAGTCAAGTAATTAAAACATCAATGTAACCAAGCAATGCTGTTAAGACACTCCACTCTTTGCTCACTCTCCAGCAGTAGTCTGTGCAAGTAGAACATCAATTTGAAAACATCATTGTTTCTGTGTCTCCATTTACTAATCACACTAATGTGCATGCATGGGTAGAAATGCATTTTTTTTTCCTTTTAATCGCTGTCCAGATGTCTCAGTTGGTTTACAAAAAAAAAAAAAAAAAAAACTGCCTGAGAAAAGTAACTACTAGTAAGAGTTCCAACATGAAGCATCCCAACCAAGAACACACACAGTCCACATACTTTCAACCTTTCAACAGTAGCCTGAAGTGAGAGTGTATTATAAATAACTAAGAACAGTGAACCCTCCCACAGAGACTGTTCAAACAAACGTCTATATAATTGGACAATCCTACACTAGCAGCACTTTCCAAATCCTCACCTGGAGAGTCCCTCTAACAAACGATATACAAACACTTATGACCAGCCACAGATGGAAAGAAAATCCTCAGCTTCAGGTTAAACTGTAATCCTCACAAAAGTTGGAAAAATAAAGCCTTGCAACTTGCTGAAGCCACAATGTAGATACTGCGGAGTATGGTGACTTATTGGAAATGTAATTAGTTGCAAATTATTCTCTTTATTTAAAAAAAAACAAAACATGTACATGATCAAACACACTTGTTTACATACTGGCCTTTTTTGACGTTTGAGAATTTTTTAGCCTTGAAATGAAATAAATAAATATGACAACAAAGGCTGCAAGGCAATGCTTTTTTGTGAGGTATTCCTGCTACAAACCTCCATTTCCTCATGAGGGTGTCAAGTGACTAACATAAGACGTTTTCAGAGCCAAATCAAGGCTTCATGATTATTCTGATTATACAGGACAAACAATTTACCTGTGGAAGATTTTTTAATACAGTAAAAGATTGATAGAAGCAGATTTTCAAAGATGGCGAAACAGTGTTAGGTATCTCCAGCTTACCGTCAACACCGGGGATGGTGTGACTGGCAGGAACAACCTGGACAAATGGTACAAAAAAAAAAAAAGATATTACCTTCTTTCCCCATCACACTTCCCTCTCCACTACTACACCCTTTTATATTTAAACTTCAGGATCTGACAAAAACCCCTTCAACCCTTCTCTCAACATATAGCTTGAGACCACCAGTTGTCAGTACAGATTTAGCTCATCTATGACGTCATTCATACTGCTAGACGTGAGGTATTTAAACTATACCATACAAGCATCCCCTGTCTATTAAAGTCAAATTGAGAAAGAGGAGGGGCAGGAGTAACTGTACTCCTGCCTGATGGAGATCCAAATAAGTGTCAATTAACAAGAGACAACTATAATCCGTTTAATCAGCATGAACAGCTGCAGAGGCTTGTTGAAAATTGTTAAATCTGGTTTCCTGCTTGTTTTTCTGATAAAAGATAATGTAATGGATGAATATCAAACCTGCAAAATAGTGGCTGACAGTTTTGGAAAACAAACATCAGCAAAGAAGATAGTTTTACAGGCTTCACTTGGTTCCTGATCTCCATGCTGAGGGCATATGGGAATTTGTGCAATCAAAACTCGTGTGAACAAAAGCAGACTTTCTTCAAACAACGCTCTTGTTACAGGTTGCAGATACTGAGGAACATAAATGCAAGTGTGGAACTGAGACCAACTATGAGCTCACCACATGTCACAAGACAGGTGCAAAAGCAAACACAAGGGGAGGAGGAAGGGAGGAAGTAACAAAAAGGTGAAATCAAGATGACCACAAAAATTCTGGAGCACAGTTGCGATGGAAGGCCTGATCCGAGGAGGAAACAGTGGTGCAAAGTGTGTATTTTCACATGGCTATGCTTTCTGCCCTATGCAGACACCGAAACATTCCTCAGCAGGATCACACTCATCATATATTATGTCCTTAACCTCACTGACACTGAGAATCTCAGGTTTCTCCAAATGAACTCACTGTGTGTGAATTCCTGAGAGGCCTGACATGAGAGCATGCTCCGAGGCACAGTCCGCATGCATTCTGCCCCCATGTCTCCACATCCGCTTGGCGCTGATGAGTGTGCAACTGGCTCCATGCAGGGGCCACAATTTAAGACCTTAAAAAAGATTTGAGCTGTTAAACTCGGAGAACAATGCCAACAGAGGCTCAAATTAGATGTCCATGAACTCCGCGCAAGTAATCTCCCCCACAGGCAGCGGCCATCGCTGCAGAAAGAACACTCACTAAATTGATCTGTGTAGTTAAAGCGGATTAAAGTTACATTAGAGAAACAGTGGACGGGTAAAGCTCGCATTGTTGCGTGGGGAATGAGCCGCGGATAGAGACGGACGCGTCGCTCGGGTTTCATCCGGCGCAGCAGAGTTCACCTGCCACCAAATGAAGAAAAGCCCCAAAGTTGTCGGCGTTAAAAGGCGAATGTGCCGAGACACCGGGACGGTGGTTACCTGCCAGGGGTGGATGTCGCAACGCGTGTGTGTGGACGGACGTGGTGCGGCTGCGATAACACGTTCTGCCGGTTCTGAGGTTTCGCAGGAGTCGGTCAAGTGTTTCAGAAACGCTCCTACGAGAAAGGAAACTGGGCCGGAGACTTGTTTTAGGAGGATAACAGGGAACCGTTTGGTAGAATTAATTAGAATAAAGAGAAAACACGCTTTTTGCTGTACTTTGAAAAAAAAAAGAAAGGAAAATAAAAAACTCCTATGGGTAAAGTTAAGATGCAATAAAGTTGCTGCTCCATGCCGGACCACAACAGCGTCAGACAGCGTCCGGCGTCCGGACTCAACTTCACCCACCTTCTCCTTATTGTCGAGCTCCGAAGGCGGCGAAGTCGGAGACTTGACGCTCCCGACGGCGGCCGCCGGGGCGACCGCCGCGCCGCCGCCCGGAGCCGAGCTGCTCTTTTCGATCGTTTCCACCTTGATGAGTCGGTGCTTCGGCGACACGTACTTGACGTCCGGCGACCCCACGGCGTTGGAGCTCGGCCCGAATGAAATATTTCCACCTGGAGTGTACGGGTCCTCGAAGTCCAGCTCCTTCTGAAGTTTGTAAGCGGCGAGGATGTCCGGCTGAGCGGGGCTGGGGAAGGTGGCCCCGGAGCCCGCCTGCTGGTGGCCGGGCGCACCGGGCGCACCGCCGTGACAGTGCCTGTAGTCCGGCTTCGGGGGCGCCGGGGGGGGGGCTTTGGTGGTTTTGAATCCTAGGTGCTCCTTGAACCACTTGGCCATGCTGCCAGTGCATCGCTCACAGGTCAATGAATGCGGTTCGGTCCCCTCTTCCCTGCCAGCGGAGCCCGGGGTTGCGTTCGTCAAAGTGCGGTCCTCGGGTCAACCCGCGGCCGGCCGACCGGGTTCGGAGCGTGCCGCCAGTCTCGTGCGACTCTTGTCGTTCCGGAGAGGCGGAGCGCGCGAGCTGGGGAGAGAGCGGCCGCGAGCGCCTTCTGATCTGCCCCGACGCGACTCCGTCATCCGCGGCCAGGCGCACGCACGCACGCACGCGAGCACGCGTAGACACCGTGTCGGTCCGACCGCTGGGTCGATCTACGCGTCAGGTTTCCAGACTGCGCAACATGGGAGCGCTTGTGCAAGAGTGGCACCCCCCCCCCCGCCGACACACACACTCACACACACACTCACACACGCTCAACCAACTTGCCCTCCCTACCTGGAACCTCCACTGCCACCTACAGGCCTTGTGGAAACCCGTCACCTCCGGGCGAAAAGCGTCGCCGGTTTTACGCGCCCGCGCGCCACCGCAGCCCCCCCATCAGGCGACCGCCTCGTCTTGCGGGAATCCGGAGTCGTGCGGGGGTGAAAGGATGAAGGAAAGTTTCCGAGACCCACTCGTGGTCCCCTAATTCCACTTTGCGAACCGGGGCAATAAGGGCGGGCTGATTTTAAATCTCCATGTGCAGATCATCACCCTAGTCCCAGGCCAACCCATATGGTGTCAGCTGCGTTTAAAAACACCATTATTAGGGATAGATTAGAAGAATAAGGATTTTTTATTTCTAGATGGCTTTGTGATTCCCATCCCTCTCCAGAGAAAACTCTATATTACATTTTCAGCAATTCACACAGAGCCCAGTGCCTAAAAACCCTCTAGGTTAACCACCAATAGGACTCAAGGATAAAACGTCCTTTGCTCATTCTCAGTGCTCTCATGTCCAGATGGCCGCTGCAGACTGTTTCGACTGCAAATTGCATTGCAAATGACCGGCGGAAAAAGATGCTGGGGTCTGTATTAACACTGGGCACTGTTCTAGCTAAGTTCATTTACGTCAATCCCTGAGTAGAAGAGGAGAATTTTTCAAAGCAACGGTACAACTAAACATTTCTCCCCAAGGTGTCTTTCACTCTTTGACACAGAGGGTCATGGGTCCACGTGCTGAACACCAATTGGCTTTGTAATCAGAGGACAGATGAAAAGAAATCCCATTTCCCCTCTCAGAGACACACTCCAGCAACAGTCTACATTAACAGGAGTCATGACTGCAGAACCGTGGGTTTTTATGAAGCAATATTTCTTTTTAATAACACCACACACACCGCCCTGAGCAAGTCACAGTGTGCAGATCAGAGTTTAACCCTGGCAGGCCCCTGGGAGAGACAGCACCATGCTCTAGAAATCAAAACAAAATCTACTATTTCGGTCCTGATGTCCTGCCATCTTTGCACTTTGGGCATACACAGGGAAATTTGACCAGTGCAATTTCCTTGCACTTTAAAGGAAAAATGTCACACAACAGCCAGGATGTCAATACCTTTAACTTGTGTTTTATACATAAAAGCTTTAAAACAAAAGCCGGCAGAAATGGCTTTGGATGGTTCTTAGTTTGTTGTAGCACTGGTCTTTTTTGTTGCCAGTTCTGGGGAAAAAAAACTCTCTCAGACAGAAAAGCATAAAGAAAAAGGCCTGATTCAGCTCACATATTACATGGTTTATATTTTCAGGCTGCACATACTGAAGGTGTAGCTTCAGTGCTGCTTTTATCCATACACAGGTTGTGATATAAATACTTCTGGAGCAGCAGGGTAATAGCCTGTCTCATAGTGTAGGTATTAGAGGATCTATGGTGGGCAGGAGCAGGTGTGTCATTTAGGTTACTGAGCTTAACTCCCATCGCAGATCTTTTATTGCCTTGCTACAATTAGATTCACCAGATTCCTCCAGCTGCCATGACTGACACCCTTGAAAATGCAAATCCTGTTATCCGCCACCTCATAGGATACAAACAGGCCTTTTAAGTAACCTATGCGGGCATAGTGCTTACCAGGAGAAATTTATGTAGGAATGTATGGAGCTCTGTTTAAGTTGTCATACTTAAAAATTATATGAAAGGTTCTGGTATGGTGTAAGCAAAAATACACAATTCTTCTCACCAGAGAGAAGAAACTGAAAAAAAACAATTTGCAGTGACAGGGGCTGCAATGCTTTGATTTTGAAATGGCCATGAATCAATATTGTCAGTAACATAAGGCAGTGCTTCTCGAATACCTAAAGTTGTTGAAAATACCACTTTTCCTGGTATTTAATGTAGAAAGCCAACCATCACTGCAATAGTCCTTTAGTACTATTTAATCTGCTACCTGCTGTACCTGATACATGGCTAAACGGATAACAACTAGGCTCCTTTCAAAATACAGTATTTGTCAGTGGTGGGGATGTTGGTATGTATATAGCAGGGATTTCATTTAGAAAGCAAGCTGTCATATGCAGAGCTCAGACCAGATGACAGCTTAGGTTTGCTATAGGTGAATATTAATGCCTTCAAAAGTTGCTGCACAGCTCAAGTGTTTGCTATGCAGTGCAGGACATTTGACAAGTTTATTTTCCTCTTTAAGTCCGTTGGCTTCAGGGCTGCTCAGGCACTGCTGGAAATGATTCCGCAGCAAGACCAGGTGGTCAGAATACTTCAAGCCCATTTGACAGGGCAACTTAGTTATATAAATGTCTCTTAACCAGTATATGACCTGCATTCTAAAGAGCCATGTATTTGACACTATTTTATGCTAAATGTCATATCAACACTGTGTTGATCATTTTTTCAACTCATTACTGATACTTATTGCATGCTCTAAGTTCAAAGTCTTCCTCCTTATTTTGATGCCTTGTTTTCTTCACCTCAGCAGTCCGTCAAAGCTTCCGCTGGTCCAGAGGCATTGACGAACGAGGAAGAGGATGCAAGCTGCCTGGAACTGACGGGTTTGAACATCGGGTTTTATGTTCTTGGGGCCTGTTGAACCGGATGAAGAAGGAGCCCGTCCTGTCTTGCTGGAGATGAGAGGCTTAGCCAAGCAGACATACCCAAGGCTCTTGTCATTTGTACAGACAATGAATGGCTGCTCGCCCTCTCCAGACATTGGCTACATTCCTCCAGAGCTAGCTTGAAGGCTAGGAGCTCCTGATTCTGGACATTGGAGGAAGTGAAGGAGTTTATGGGGGGCAACATTACCGTAGCCCCAGATGAAAGCTCTGCAGTTGTTTGAGGCTGGGGAAGGCCAGTCCAACAAAAACTCCAACAAAGTGGACACAAGGAACTCATATTTTTCTGCCTTAAAGGGTTGGATGTCCACTCATTTTGCTGGGTATGCTGCATCGTCTTGGAAAATATGAGAACATAATCCAGATAAACAAAGGTAACTTATTATTGTGCCCTGGAACACATCCTTTACAAGTGCCTGAAAAAGCAGGGGCATTGGTAAGACCAAAGAGCATCACAAAATATACATAGTGATCACGTGTGTGTTAAATGCGGTTTTCCCTTCGTCCCCCCACATACCAAGTGATTAGCATTTCTTGAGTCAGGTTTAGTGAATGAAGTAGTCCCTTGTTTAAAGGCAGTGGAAATGATTAGGAGGGGGTACCTTTGTCTTACAGTGATGTCGTTTAGTCTATGGAAGTCAGTGCATGGTTGTGGAATCGTATCTTTTTCTGCAAGAAGAACCCAGGTCCAAGATGAAGAAGTCCTGTTCTACTTCTTGAAAGAATATTACAGCTGTAATTCTCCATTGCCTTGGTCTATGGGTTGGACAGAGAGTATAGGCACTATCACTACAGGATGTGAGTTCCGCATGTGTGAGCTTAAAAGGTTTATACCATGTTAGGTTCACCATCCTTGAAAAAAACTTCTAGTTTTCACCATATGTTTCAGTAAATTTTAACATATTGTAGATTATAAAGTGAAGAATAGTCACTTTCATGTGAATAAATAGATGCTGGAGTCTGGCCAGTAAAGCATTCTAGCCAGTGGATTATGTAAATACAGGATTATATAAAAGCATGGACCACCTTTTCGAATTCTTAATTATTTGTATTTTTTCATTTGTCGGGGCAAAGAGGACTTGAAATCTAATACTGAGCAAACTCATCTTACCATTACGATCTTAGGTATAAAATTTGATATCACTCCCATTAATCTGCTCATTTTCATCTTTTATCAATCTTTGTCTCTCATCTCAGTCTTCACACATAAATTGGTTGTGGGAAAATGACTTAAAATGGGGCATGTGCAGCGCACATCTATGGTTGACTCACATCAAGTGGTGAAAGGCGCCCCTTGGGTGGAGAGGTGCCAGGTAGGAGGTTGATCGCACAGTTGAAGGGAGTATGTGGAGGCAGAGAGGTTGCTAGGGCCCTGTTGAACATCCCCTTAATGTTCAACTATTCAGGGGGAAACATTAAGGAGGTCAGGAAAATCTGAAGACTCAGAGCTGATGGAAGAGGGTGATGTAGCTGATATTAAACATACAGCATGGCAGTGAGACCACCACCCTAGAATGGCCCCAGAGGTTCATTCAATAGGGGGGTTATGTCAGAATAAGCAGGGGTACCCCAGAATGACGAGAATCTACAGAGAGTTAAGGACATGACAGTTAGGATGCGCTCATGGTGGATAGAAGCCTCCTGCAGTCCACCGGCTGGTGAGGGTGAAGTTGCTGCTCATAGAAATGAATGTTGTCAGCCTGAGCTGCAAGCTCCTTGTGGGAACCATATCAGCTGAGTTCATACTGGCTAGATTGTACTGTCACAGCTCAGGTTTAGTAGGACTCAATAGCCCAACTCAGAGACACCAGTAAAAGTTAATAGTGTTTCACCTTTATTGAGGCACAGCCTGCAGAAACAGAGAAGGGCAAATATTATGTGAACTCAGGGATTGGGAAACAGGCAGAACCAGGCAAAAGCAGTATGCAAAGGCAAAATCCAAAAACAGGCATGTAGTCTAAAAAAGGCAGGCAAAAACAGGTGAGACACACTAGAAAGCTACAGTACGGAAAGTACAACAGGCAATCTGGCAGGGAATGAGAGGAAATGGGTTGCTATAAATAATAAGAGTGATTGGGAAATAGGCAGCAGGTGAGTATGTGGGTGGGGTAGAGTCAGGTGGCTGAATGGTGGGAAAGCTGTGGTTACTGCAGGGCAAGAGGGCAGGGCAGGGTCTGAAGTGAAAGGAGAGTTTGTAATAAGGAAAAGACACGCAGAGAATGAATGAATGTATGAATGAAGTATGACACAGAATGTTCCTCAGTGTCAAATTCTTCACCAATGCACTCATTTTCTATATTACTGCAATACTACTTCGCAGGCTGGAACAAAAGTGTCAAGAGACAATTTTACAGGCCTTTTTTGTAATATTAAAGCTCTTCCTGCATTTTAAAATAGGCTGGTGGAAGCTATAACTGTGTCAAATGATGCAGCCAAAAAGAAATTACAGTATGTGAAGAAATGCTGCACAAACAACTGAAGCACTTTGTACAAATGGGTATTTTTATGTTCCATTTGTGTGATGCATTTCCCAAAGGTACCCAGCAAAGCCCTAGATGATAACACAATAATTTACTGCAAAGAAAAATAATAATTAGAAATAAGTTTGGCTGCAAAGAAACATTTTTATGAAAACACTGACACATAAAACAAATATCTTATTCAAATGAATCTGAATTATTGGTGTTAGGCTACATTATGCTTTAGATTATAAGTCAAACCTGAAATAAATTGAGGAAATTGGAATAATAAACAAAACCCCAAGTCTCAACAAAAACAAACACAACAAGGTACATATTCATAAATGTTGAAATTTCATCCTTTGTAGCTGTAAGAGTTTGATAAAAAAAAATATTTTATAGTAGCAGCAAGTAATCGCTCTGTTTCTCTGCTGTACTTTTGTCTGAACTTCTCTCTCTTGCTCTTTCCTTCTCTCCCTCCTTTCCTTCATGCCCACATCATTCCCATGTGGGCGCACACACACACTTAAACACATCCACAGCGCCATGGGTTATTTTAACGTATTGTAATTTTAATGTGATTCCAATTCAGCTCCTGAAAGTCACACAAATATGATTTTAAACAGTACTCTATCTTACTTGTCAATTATTTATCCAAACATTTAAACCTTGTCTGGTAAACAGGCATCCACACTTCAGTGGTCTCCATGGAAACATGAGTAAGTGATATAAGCAGTTGCTGGGCATTTGAGGTCAAAGCTGCGAAAGATTTGTGCTTTGCATCAGGTGCCCCAACACCCCCCCATGCCATCAAGCACTGTCAATGATTGTAACACCAAGATCCTTAGGCAAGGAAATCAATATCTAATCACCCACAGACTGTGGTTGCCCTGAGAAGGCCCCTCTGTGAATGTACTGTAGGAGCTAGTTTGAACATGAGGTGATGATAAACAGGAAGCTTGCTTGACAACGTTTCCTACATTAATGAAAGTAACATGGATAATAATCTTATATCTATATGTCCCATAGAGCCGCAAAATTCAACTCAGTACTGAGTCACCCAGGTCAAAGTTAGAAAAATGAGCACATTTAAAGCCCTCTCAGGGACCTGTTATCTTACTTTCACTTTTTTTTCATATTAATCATGATTAGTCAGGATACACACTTCCAGCCTAAGATGTATGAAGACTTAAAAACCTGTCATTAAGCTGTCGTCTCCCCTCAATCTATACCTTCACCTCATGACATACTGTAAGTGGGTACTAAAAGAATTAATGGACTTTTAAGTGTTTACTTTAATTAGGCAATCACTATTTCATCGTGTGACATTTAGGACACAAAGTGTACTTCAAGTTGATATGTTACTGATATACATCCATGGTATCAACACAAAATATACACAGCAGAATTAGAGCACTATCCAGTGATTTGTCTGGTATTCCCTAATACAGCCATGTTACCCTGTGAGGTTCCTTCCCTTGTGTGAGCCTGTGTGTGTTGACCAATCCCACCCATTTTTTAAATCTGACTGTCCATCTTTGTTTGCTCTCCCATGCCTGTCAACCTAAGGGCAGACTGGGATTGTAAAATCTAGTTCCTTTTTCCTTTCCCATCCAGCAACTGTGCAGCTGTCACCTTCCGCTGGTCCAAAAAGGCTCACTACTACAGGGTTGAAATGAAGTATTAATCGGCACCTTTGCAGTGAAAGAGAACAAGGACAGATTACTAGTCTGATTTATGCGTGTGGGGTCGCTCCGTCTGCCTGGATCCAGGTGTGCATAGATACAGTATGAGCTAAACATACATTCACTGTCTTATTACAGACTTTGATGGCGACAGTGGACACAGGTGCAGTATATTGCAGTGTAGTGAAGCCTGACCTTTGTCTAGTGGGGCTCTATATGTATCTTCTCCCTGATTTTGTGGTTTCTTCTTGGCCAGAGAATTCATTTTAACAACACAGTTTATGCTACACTGACAGTCAGTGGTGGGAAAAGCAATTGGAATCTTTTATCTACTTTATTTACTAAAGAAAGAGTATAGCAATACTAGCAGTAAAACATACTTAAGTATCAAAAGTATCACCTTGTCATTATGGAAAATGTACATTTCAGAGTTTTATCATTGCTGGTGTATTAACTTGGTTGTGATATTCTATGTTTTAGCTGGTTAAAGTGGCACTCATTCAAATTTGAACTGACTCAGACTGTAAAGGAGTAAAAAATATGTTTTTTTCTGATGTGTAGGGAAGCAGAAGTATCAAGTTGGATGACATTAAAAGACTCATGTAAAGTACAAGTTTCTCCAAACTAAACTGAAGTACAATACAAAAGTAAATATACTTAGTTACTTTCACCGCCGCAGACAGTTGAATTCACATTCATCCCTTATTATTTCTCAGAAATTATTGGTTCACAATTGTACAAAACTGCTCACAGAATCTTTGTTTCCTCGCCTTCATCTCAAAAGAGATTCTGAAGCAGTACAGGGGAGGGCTATACACCAAAATGTGCTTCTGATCTGATAGCAAGTAATGTATACTTATAGTAAATTATCCCTGATTTGCCAAATATCATGCATTTCTTTTTACTATTCTGTAGTAATAATTTCTCATATCATTACACAAATGTTTAGACAGAAGACTACTTTAATGATAATAACAGGTTTAAAACAAACAAAGCATACATGTTCTAACAAGACTGCTCATTTGCCCATATAGCGAGACAGATCCATTTTGTTTTTAGTATTGATCCTATTGATGTAACCCCTGAGACTCAGAACCAGAGTTAGTATTGGTAATATTGATACTTTAGGCATGGATCCTCCCATACCTACAGTAGAGAGCACCCCTTTCATTCTAATTGGACATGCAAAAACTAGTTAAGTAATTAAACAAGTGAACGCTTATTTTCCCTTGGTTGAAAAAGTTGATATTTTAACTCTGCTGTGGTTGTGGTGATCAATCATATCCCAGTTTTTTTTCTGAGCTTTGATGTGTTTAGACTCATGATGTCCTGTATATATTAAAACAACAACTGTGTGAGATTTTCTCTTGCTGATTTGCATATTCAATTTTACTACAACCTCATATCACTGGGACATTATCTTTTTGATGTACATGTCAGACCTAGAGAATAGGCCCAGAATAAAATGGCCTATTTTTTATGGAATTATTCAAGGCATTTCTCTGATTCTCCTAAAAGCTCACTTAACACACTCTTGCACAAATCATGAAATGCTGTTATTGCAGGGTAAACAGAGTATCTGCAGACTGGCTTGGTAAGGGAGCAGATCTAATCTCAGGTGTTTGATGTTGGCCAAGTGTGACCCTTCCTCAGTGGCAGCTTCTCTCCCTGTTGGCAGTTCCAGCTCAGGACAGTCCAATGATTCAATTTTGTCTCACTGGCCTCACTCTCTTGTATGTTTTTTGCAAATGTAACAGCATGTAACAGTGAAACTTGCTGGCCTGTCTCTTATTTATCCTCCTAGATATTTTCTGCTGGCCTTAGTTTTATTATTCTTCTGTCGCTGTCCTGTGGAGGCCTAAAATTTGTTGGCAAGAGAAGCACTCCAGTCCAAATGCCACCGTTTCAACTAGGCTAAGTATGTCACCCAGTTTGATAGAATCCCAATGGTCCAACTGTTCAAAATAAGGATTTACTGCCTATTAACTGAGATCCAAGTGTATAGTTGGAATGATTAAAATGCTGCAAACCCTTGCTGAAAATGAGTTAGAATATTTGGCATATATCCAGGGTGATTTATGGCCTTGACGAAGAACATGGAAGGGCGGGGAACAAAAGGAATTCTGATGTGCAATTTCTTAAGATGGCCTACATAATTAGATATCATGTATACTACATAAATATGCAAAATATAAAAAAAAGTCCTGCAGCTTAAGAGGAAAACAAAAAATATTTTCCAACCTTTGCCTTCTATGTTAATTTAAGTTGTAACCTTCAAGACAAAGCTTACTATCATGGGTGAAAGACTGACAGTTTTTTAGTATCATAGAGATGTGAGTGCATTGTGTGTGACTGTGATGGATCAGAGCAGCATGGTTAATAAGCCTGCCTCGTCACTCAGTGTGACACAGTCATTGCCCTCTGACGAATGAAAATTTACTGCTAGCATTCTTGTCTCCTCACTGTCCCAGTGTTGTCAGAAGGCTGCTACTATCAACGGATGTGGATTACACTATTTGGAGGTGAAATCCCTGCCAGTCCAAATAAGTCATTTTTTAAAAATGAATTGTCATAATGGGGTCATTATACCCTCTAAAAATCCATCCAGTCATTTCAAAACTTCATAGTTGCACACAATAAATTATTGCTGTTGTTGTTGTTATTTCAGAAAGGTATAAAGATGCTTTATGTAAGTATTTGTCATGCTACATTGCCAACATTGGCATCAACAGCTGTTTACTTACAAATCAAGATGAAACTTTGTGGGTTCTGCATCAAATTCTATTCATTCTTCTATTCACCAGCTGTCTCCAGCAGTGGAAGCAACAGCAGTTTTAACTTTTGTTTGCTATTTATATCTCTTCTTTTCTTCTACTGAAGTTAGTATGCTAACCAGCTAGCCTTTCCTCGTCCTGTCGTTTAATAATACTTTGCGATACTGAGTCACCATGCTGTCCCGTCTGCCCTCAGTCCAACCTGAAACGATGAGGTAGCGCTGCTGCTCAGAGGGTGTATAATAACCCCTGGTCTTGTAAACATAACGACCGCTGAAGCTGTACCACCACCTGCTCCCGGCAAGAAACCAAAATTGGTGGCAGAGAAAACTTGCATATAGCCCCTTTAATATTTCTAAGATTCAATTTAGATAGCCAAGTTTTCTCCCAGTTATAATTATCTACACATCTTTTTTTCCCTCCCTTTCCCTCCTTGAATACAATCACCTTGAATACAA
This sequence comes from Istiophorus platypterus, assembly GCA_016859345.1. NCBI lineage: Eukaryota > Metazoa > Chordata > Actinopteri > Istiophoriformes > Istiophoridae > Istiophorus > Istiophorus platypterus. The sequence continues at coordinate 22,908,017 of CM029118.1, forward strand.
TTTCATTATTCCAAAGTGCAATTACCAAAGTGAGAATTGCCAACAGTTAAATTCATATTGATTGCCCCGTCTCTCTAAACACAGCACACGGCCCATCCCCCCATCGCACCCATCCTCATTTTCTCTTTCATTTCAGCTTTAATTTATAATGTATTTCTCTGCCAAGGAAAATCCAACTGTGCAGGTAAAGTGTGTGACTGGTGAATGATAAGGTGAATTTGGCAGACTTAAAAGCTGATCTCATAGCAACTTAATAGTGCTAGTCTTGTGATGGATGGTGAAACAGGCTCCCAGGCTCTGTGTGTATTTGGGGGGGTGCTTAATGGCTAAGCTGCAGAGAGCTGTAAAGAGCCATAGAGATTCTCTAAAATACTCTGTGCTGCAATTTGGGGGGGGGGGGTCTGTAAAGGATGAGAAATGCTACCCAGTGGCTTCTTATATTGTTTCTAATGTCATGCTTATGTGCATGTGTCATAACCAATAACAGGCTGACTGGGGTTTCAACGCCATGTCAGAGCCAAAATTAGTGATGAATGTGCCCTCAATTCTGTCTTGACTGACATCTTTTCCCATTTTTCCCTACATGGTAGAATGCACAGCTCTAAACTAAGAATTCAACTGCAAAAACAATATGTGCCCCTCACCTGCTCGCCATGTAAATGGATGCAGGCTGCCAGGAAGCAAGAGAAAACAAAGAACATTGATGGGCCTGCTTGATAATTAATTGCCAAATTGATATACAATTAGCTGTGCTGTGTTCTAGGGTTTGTGGTTAAGAACTAAACCAGGAAACATTTTCAGAATGAAAAGAAGCTGACAATAGTACCAAGGTTGCAGCTGACTATAGCCTCTTGCATTTTGTGAAATCATAAATATCCTTCAAATATCATAAATTGGTTTTATGTAAATGTGCATAAGATGACACTGAACATCCTCTGTATTATGAAGTTTTGAAAATTAGGATAGAATGGTGATAATGATACTTCTTGATCCTGTCTAAGAATATGTGTTTTTATATAAGTTAACGCCATGTTTAATGCCAGAAGTGTAAAAAATGTATGTGTCCACTTTAATTGTGCTAATTACAAATTGATCCCTGACTTGTGTAATAATGTTGTGCTTGGCTCGTTCTCCTGAATCTTAAGTATATAAGTAATTGTTTGTCTTGTGATTGCATATTGATTAAACAAATTCAGTGTTGCTAGTGAGACGTTTTTGTTTTTTTTTTTTTGCTAAATTACCCTTTTAGGAAGACCAAATCCCCGCAGCCTCATACAAATCTTAATTTTCTTTTGGTGGTGTAAAAAAACATTTATATGCTCTCCAAGTGCATAATAACTATCATTAGCATACCTTTGGAATTCATTGAGCACTGGGAGACATGAACAGTTTACCGTTTACATGCGAAAACAATGCCTGAGTTGTGGGGAACTGCAGCTGCTGAAAGAATCTGCTGTGAGATTTCACATGCCACTAAACATGAACATCCAGCATTCTTGAGTACCTCTCCAACACCTTCCCAGACAAATTAGACACAGCTCAGTAGCACTCAATGGGCTTCACTCTAGGGAAATTATCGCAAGACAATGGGCTTCTCATCTTCATTTGATGTTCTGAGGGGGGAAATGGATAGAATGCCATAAGAAAAGTTTTTAAATTCCTTTTAAGAAATTGGTGACACTGGCAGCGTTTGACAATCACAGGGCTGTGAATGAGAAGTAATTTCCACACTGGTTTGTCTGTGCAAAGAAACGGATTCCTGAGACTCCGTAGAAGTGTTTTGTTTTGTTTTTTTTCAGAGGGATGATTACTTCCTGAAGATGATGGATGTGTGATGGGTAATGTGGGAGACAGGAGGATGTCCAGGCTGCTCAATAGCTGATGACTTGCCACTGGCAGCTATATCCACAGCCTCATTACACACATCGCTCGAGCTAAACTCTTTATCCTGTTCCATCAACAGTAGACTGGGGATCTCAATAGCCCTGCTCAATTAAGCAGCAGGATTCACACCCTTTCTTTTAGGTTGAAGTCTGTTAAAGCCCTACATACTATATCTGAGGATATTATAAAAAGAAGCGCTGAGAATCTATTGGGCAGGCTGTTGCTGATCCCAAACTTTGATCTGTATAGGCAAAAAAGATGAATCCCCTGCTTGGAAAATGTCAAAATAATGTAATGATGTTCAGCAAATCCTAAAATGAGACTCACCTTACCGTGTGGGGTATGCTCCTGCAGCTCATCCTGGGTGTGAGCCCACAAAGGTCCTATTTGCATTTGATTTTGGAATAGAGCAAGCAGGCAGTGCCCTGTTATCCAGATGCACTGATCTGTTTCAAGCTGGTGACCCAAGCAATCCGGAGCAGTTCAGAGCCGCTACAGTTCAATGATAGGAAGGACAGTTTGGTTACTGAGTCAGCGCCTGTGAAAACAAAAATACCCCACATTTTAAAAGACATTGCTTTTGAAAACAGAGGAAATGAATTTAACAAAAATAGATTCTCAGATGTGATTATTTGTTGCTATTCTCTAATATATGTAACTGTAGACTGTGCTGTCTTTTTGGTTATTGACAGAATCTGAGGACTTGACATAGAGATCTGGAAACTGTGATGGGCATTTTTAAGAATGCTCTGACTCAAACAAAAAATAAAAGATTGTATGATGGCATCTACAAGTGGCTTTGTGATGCTGTACATTGGCAAGGCATAGCTGTGCTTTAAAGCTAAGTGCTAACAAAAACATGCTAACATGCTCATGGTGACAATGCTAACATGCTAATATTTAGCATCTATCCCAACTTGCTGATATTTAGCAACCCTAGGGCTCAACAGCCATAGCTGTACAGCTAAGGCTGATGGGAATCTTGGTTTTGCAGGAATTTGGATGTATGTGTTTGAGTACTTAAGTATTTGACAGAAAGTCAGGGGATCGTAGAAGATATCAAAGTTCATTCTGAAGAGGCCATCAATCTCATGGCGCTTCATAAAACAGCTGTTAAGATATTTCAGTCTTAGTAGAAGAGATGGCTGATCGACCAATGTTGATGTTGGTGTCTATAGAGCCAACAAAAAATCAAAAAATGTGCAACTTCACAAAGCATCCAGACAAGAGTAGAATTCATCCTGACATAACTCTGATATTACTCTGATATATAGATATTGCTATTTGTTCGGAAAAATGTTTATTTATGACATCCAGAATGTACATTCCCATCACCAGGTACCACTGCTAAACTGATCAAATCGATCAAGTCGTCTCAATTGTTTTATATAGCTCAATACCTCATGGTGCTCAACAGTCTGTAAAGAATACACTGAGTCTGTTAACCTGGTTGCGAAGCACACACCAAACATATATTTATATTTATATGCATATATTCCGCACTGAAATATGCATATATTTCCCACTGAAAGACCCAAACTTTTTTGTCTGAGGGAAAGCCACCTTGGTAATAACCAGCAGTAGTTTATTAGATGTGTCTTTATGTGCTGTGAAAGCTGGGAGAGCTCCAGGCAGTTGCCTTACCCTTCCTTTTCTATCGCAACAGCTTTAATTCTGGGCCTGTTAAGCTGACAGCAGCTATCTGAAACCCTCAGAGCAATGTCAAAGGATAGCACAATGTCGCCAGTATATCTCTGAAGGCTGTAGTGATCATCATCAGAAAGGAACCACCGATGATGCTCTTCTAGCTCAAACATCCTTGTTTGCAGTAGACTGTCAAGTTTTTTCAACCCCTTGAACCCTGATGTTGTCCATATCTATCATATGTATAGCTACTCTGCTTCAGTCTCTCACTGAAGACACGGTACATATTGTGTGAAATATTCACACCCTAGATGCCATTTTTAGGTCTGTTACATGGATTCCTGTCAGACTCATTTCTGTGGAATTCAGCATGACGCTATGTACTATCTTTGGAAACCTTGGAACCTTGAATCGAATTTAAAATGAGTTTCAGAGGATTTGAACAAAGCCTGGCCATGCAACATGGCTCTGAATGATGCACTAGAAAGGTTAAGCAGTAAACAGTCAAAATGTTCATAATTTTTTTGATGCAAATCTTTTGTGCTCTTGTATAGGTTCAATACTTTAGAGTTAAGTTATTTAAAATACAGGCTACAGCCTCCAGTGCAGGAATAATTCCAATTTCCCAGTTGCACAACTGGCCTAAACAGTCTAAATCTTGTAAGTGTACATTGCTGCACATAAACCTCACACTGGAGCTTCAGTGAGATTCCACTAGATGGTAATAGGCTGATGGTCAGACAATTGAGTTGGTTCATCAGTCTGTAACCAAGGCTGACTGGTGAAGTGGATGTAGAAAAGAGTCTAGGTCTTTACCAGTTTTCAGACTTGTTTGATGAGAAAACATCTATGTGTCTTGAATATTTTAAAGCTAGCAGCTTTCAGATAAAAACGAAAAGTGTCCTGAGCATTTATGCCCTTTGATAGTTGCAGTGATATATCCTGCAGTGATATCAAATAGACTATATTATCCCAACACTGTAGAACCAAGGATGCATTAAAAAACGATTTAACCCAGCAGTGCTAAGTGCACCAAAAACTGGGATTTTTCTAATATGTACCTTGTGCCTGTGCTATGTGCATGTGGCTAACTTCAGCAGTACAGAAATTGAGTTCTAAATGGAGCAGTGCACAGCCTTTCTGTTTCCCTTGGGGTACAATCCCTGTTACAGCTTCTCCCCTGAGAGAACAGTGTGTATCTTCACAGTATGGAAGTTCTGGGAACAACAGACAGACCGTAAGAGAGAGACAGAGAAAACTAGGTTTACTGTACCATAAAATATCCAATGCACCAAGGTAACCCACTGCTACAGGGTTAAGGCTGATGTTTGTGTTTTCTTTGATGGCAATAATTATTAAGAAAATCAAGACTGACTTCGCATTATATAAAACCAAACAAAGTCTTTTTATTACTTGTTTCATAGCAACTCATTTCTTTTGTTTTTTTCATAGTTTAGTTTTAAGTCAATGATAAAATCAACCAAAAAAAGAGGAAGTGCTGCTACTGCAATAACTGCTGCAGACATATATTTGATCAGACAATAACTCATATAGTACAGGACTGGAATGACCAATGCATACATTAGGTGATACAATACATGAACAGCCTATTCTTCCCACGCAGAGCTCAATTTTTATCATTCCCTTGGAAGGATGCAAGCCATGTCCCATCTGAGTGAGCATAATTAACAACCAGTGATAAAACTGAGCCCCAGGGGAGCTGTCCAATGACAATATATTTAATTAAAGTAAATGATATAAAAGGATAAGTTATGAGTGATATTGAGCTGCCTTAACCAAAGAGTTCAACCATAAACTATCATACAAGGCACAGTCATTTTCTTTGGAGCATTCATTAAATAAAATGGGTCCAGGCACTGAAAACCAGGCAGGTATCTGGCCAATGGTGCTCACTCTCACCATCATACTCCTGCTTCCCCAACAATATTATGTTTATTTGTGTGTGGATATGCTTTCACATGTGCGTTTGTGTTGAGTATTTGCCTACGGGTTGATGTATGTTCATTTATGTGCTTGTGTGTCTGTGTTTGTGCATCCCTCCATGCTAAAAAGCCACTTTTGATGGTCTGTACTCACCTTTCTGCCCTGGACTGTTGAGACCTCTGACAAAGCATCACAGAGGTCAGGACTTCTGCAGACAGGCTGCTTGGTTTCTGATCCACTAACTTCATCAGTATGCACATATGCACGCAAATGCATGCAAATTCAAGTGAACAATTTCTACTGGCACCCACTCACACACACAGAAATATGCAGAGCCACACATAAAAGCAGATTGACATATACAATCCCACATTTATCAAACAAATGCATGAGAGCACATACACCCCCACACTCAAGCACTTCTAGTACCTTGAATGCTTACTAAACGCTTCTCAAAAAGATCATATCAAAATGCAAGTAAGAGGTTTGCTGATGTATCACATTTACATCTTATTACTTCTAACATGCCTTTTCCTTCTCCAGGTAAAATATCCAGATGTTAATTGCATCTGAATATCAGGTAAATTAGGGTTTTTGTCACCAGTCACAGCAACAAAACAAAGCAGTATGAGATCACATGTCTGAATTGCTTTTTTTGGCTTTAGATCACTATGAATATTGTTGTACAACTTATTTCAACTTGTAAACATGGCAACTTTAATATCATTTAAATAAGGAGAGATGAACTTGGAAAAACGTGTTTGATATGTACAGCACATTACTTGGTCTTAGGCAGAATGAAACCTTTCAGTTATATCTTAAGATAAGCAGCGACCAACTGACTGGTTCATGTAACAGAATGTGGACAGATAATGTATGAGTGGATATTACTGTAAAAAACAAAATTTGAGAATGGCAGCAGCTGAGTGACTGAGACACTGGAATATTTATGGATAAAGACTGACAGCAGGTAGAGATTCAGTAGTAAAAGAATAAAAGAGGAAATGTGAAAGCCAAAAATCATTCACAAAAGCTATATAAGGAGAATATTACCTGACTCATTTAAATTCACAATGGGATTCCATCATGTCCTGGAAAAAAGCTGGCATCATTATCAACAAGGATATACAAAGCATGAGCAGGTGATGGGCCAGTGGCGTGCTAAAGGTCACTTTGACATGTGGCTCCAATCTTTCATCTGTGCCCTTTTGATGACGGTAAAAACTGTCCAAGCTTGGAGCTTCCTTCCTGCCAAGAAAAGGGCTACAGTACAGCAGTCTGCACAGATATCTTCAGCATTACTCCTCTGGTGGTCGTTGGCCTGATGCTTGAGGTGCAACCACATAACTGCACTGTCCACAGTTTGATTGCCAGCTAGGGGGTATTTGTTGCATGTGATACCCTTCTCTCCCTGCCCTTCTGTCATGTCTCCCTCTAGACTGTCTAATAAAGAAAATCAAAAAAAACATTTCTTCTCCAACAATTGAATGAAAACCCGACTTTAGGGAATAACATCGGGTATCTTTAATTAAAACTATGTTACTAGGGTTGCATCTCATATACATTGCAATTTTACTCACACTTGTGCCGCCCAGAGGTTGACAAAATACCTTAACAACTTTTGGATGGATGGCTATGAAATTTTATACAAACATTCATGTTCCCCACAGGATGAATTGTAAGATTTTAGTGATCCCCCGATCAGGTGCTGTCAAATTTTTTAATACTTAGATTTATTACCTGCTAAAGTAGTAACATTGTCATCAACTGCAGCTGTACTGTTATTTGCAAATTAGCTTATGTTAACACGCTAATGCACTTTAGCAAGATGGTGAGCATTGTAAACACTATACGTGCTAAACATCAACATCAGACTGCATACTGCCATTATCATTAAGCAAAATGAAGCATCACTGTGCCTAAGTAGTCTAAAGTCCTGCACAGCTACTAGCATGAACATGAGGAACTACTCACATTTGAGTACATTTTGAGAAATTCTCACACAATAAATAGGCCAAACAACTAATCGGCTATAGCAATTTTTGTCAAATAATCTTCTACCAATTGATTAATTTACTAATCGTTGCATACTTTACTCTTATACAGTTAAACAAATCAACTTTCATTATATCACCAAGCCCTGCACAGCAAATAACTCTTACACTGACACATAATCTGATAAATATGTGTATCTCTGTCTAAGTGTGTGTCTGTGTGTGTGTTTGTATGATGAAAAGTGCACATTCAGGAAAAGCAATTATGTTCACTAATGGTGAAATGATGTCAGAGAGGCTTTCCGAGCCACTTAGCTCTGTGACCAGATCAGTTATCTAGCTCTGTGATTATTTTCACCATCCACATCTCTCTTTGAGTGATGAGTTACATCATCACTAGAAGTCAAAGTATGTGTCTGTAGCAGGAAGCTGAACAGAACAGTTGTTTAGGTCAAACAACCATTATCATGAACCTGATTAGATATAGCGGGTGTCTATTAGAGTATTGATTTTAGAGTTGTTCTGGTTGAGATCATCAGCTTAGTGGGTTGACACATAGAACTGAACCTGCACCTGAATCTTTCTTAACATGGAAGAAGAAGTGCAAGCTCCCATTTAGAGAAGTTCTGTGAGATCTAGAACTCAAATGGATAATTTACACTGATCATACTTCCTAAAAATAATCCATAGGAAGCAACAACCATACACAAATGCAGGTATTGTTCAAGACACAGGAATTTACACTAGGTTGACAAAGAGAGGAGTTGGAAATATGATGTATCTAAATGCAGGTTATATGGATTAATGATAATGCAGTGTAGTGCTGTGTCGATTTTTCATAATTTCATAGCTTAATTTCATACCAATAAGACAGCAGAAGGATGTGATCAGCATTTTGCCAAACCTACAGAGATATAAAAATCCAGTGTCTGGTAGGTTTTTGGTTCATCTGCAATCTAAAAATAAATGATTTGCAAAGCAATCAGAGGAGGATCGAGCTCTCTTGTGGTTCTTTACTGTTCTTTCCCTTTCAATAGTCTTTGTGTTTGAATCTGACATCTTATTGTTTATTTCAGTATCTCCATGTCTGCCCGCAGAGGCCAGGCAGCGAGGAGTGATGCTAAGATCTTGTGACATTGCATCTTTGATTCCTGAACCTCTGCTTCAGTCCTGCCAAAGCCCCGCTGTGCTTGCTCCCGTACCTCCCCTCCTTTCCCGCCCCGTCATAGATGAGAGATGAATACAAATGTCTGCAGTCCCTGAAGTCCAGACCCCCCCCCCCCTTCCGGCTCCCCTCCGCCTCCCACTGCTGTACCACTTCTCTCACATCTACACCAACCCCCTGCTTGCCTTCTTCCATCCCTGACTGCCCTCCTCCAAGGACAGCCAAAGACATTCTCCCGGGTGAGATAAGAGTGATTTCAGCCGACACAACATGGCAGTGCTCACGCGGCTGTCTGTGGCAGCTGCCTGCGGGTGGTACTGGTGGAGCCACACTGAGATTGAGACTTTAAATGCATATGCTTGACTCGCTGGCTCGCCACCAGTGATGTGTTGCACTGAAAAACCATCCATATTTGTCTTTCTTCATCAGTGACAGGGGTGAAGGCAAAAACACAGCAGTTCAAAGTATGGGCTGCTTGTCATGTTACAGATATACTCTATGTGACTAAGGTTAAGAAGCCAAGGCCTCCAGCCTGAATGATGAATGTATGGGACCTATTCTCAGTTGTCTGTAAAGATACTGAATAATGTATGCTGTGTGTTAATGGCTTCTCTTTTTTTTCTTTTTACTGAATACAATCAGTATCAATATTAACTGTCTAATGACCTCAATCAATTTATCAGGATTTTGTGTAAGGGAAAGAGAGACAAGGAACGTGGTTAAAATTGCAGCAGGTGACATGTAAAGAACAAACTTCATGTATTTATATTTGTGCCTGCAAGCAGTTCTGGACAGGGAATGTATGGGTTTTATGACCATCACCTATGAAGTTATTTGGCTGCAGAAGGACAAAGAAAAGAGAGGTGATTAAAAAGCAGAATGGAATGTCACAGCTAATAGATATAGAGCCGGTCCGAGGAAATAGGAAAAGAGAGCAGGGGGAGGAAGGGACAGGAAAGGGGAGAAGAGACAAAGTGCAAAGAAAAAAACGCAGTGAAAATTTATGTGTGTGTTTGTGCACGCACATGTGTCTGATAGAGCGTGTCAATGCGTGTGCATGTGTATACTGTGTGTGTTTCCACATGAAGGGCCGGTAGAGAAATTGGAGAGTGTGTGACTGGTGGTTTTCCTGGCTCTCCCAATTTCAGGTGTAATTACCAAGACAGAAAATGAGAGGTAAGTGGACCAGACAGAGCCCCCTTGAGCCTCCTTTTCTTAGAAACAGCCTCCTCCCACCACATTTACAGCTATGAAAGCTGCAGTATATGCATTGCCACCTTGGCCTGCAGGATAAAGAAAAGTTGCTAGCACCACAAGGATATTTTAAAGATGTAAAGACTGAGATTTTTTAATCCAGTCCCACTGTGTGGGTACCGTAGAAGAAGTGGCTGTAAATAGTTAAATGACAGACTGACATGCTTATGTAGAAAAAAGAAAGAAAAGATTTTCTATGATTAATTCACCTGCAGAAAATTTTAGGTATGAATGGGATCTTGATGAGGAAGTTTTTGTGCTACTAGGCATTTTTCATTTTTTTCACTCATTTTTCTCTTCAACGTATCTGTCTATACACCCTCTGTCCCGCACTGCCACAATGTCAAACATCTCGAAAATATACACAGCTATGCAGCTACTACCCACCACCAGGTTTTATAGGTAAGGAATCAGTAAACTAGACCTAAATATTTTGCTTTCATCAGTGTGTCATAATGTGATCAAGTTCACCTTTTTTGCCTGCTACCTCAGTCAACAGAGACTAAGTTCAGAAAAGTTATGAAATGCAAGCCAGTAAAGTTCATATTTCTGCTATTAATTCTGCATATCAAGGCATACCCTGATATGCATGAAGGTCGTTGGTTCAATCCCTGGCACCTCCTCTACATATCAAACTGTCCTTGGACTAGATTCTGAGCTCCAAATTGCCTCTGATTTATCATCGGTATGTGAATGTGTTTGTGTATAGGAAAGTGGTGTTTGAATATGTGTAAATGTGTGAATGTGGCAGTAGTGAAGCACTTTGAGGAACTGATAAGACGGGAAAGTTCTATACAAATGCAGTCCATCTATATTTGCAGACATCTACAGGGTTAAGTGGGAACTTGGGCTATACACAGTTTATCCCTAACCTGCTAGAATACAGATTATAGCATGTCTCTACAGTATATCATTTAGGCAGTCTTTGCAGACAACAACAAGGCCTAATGTCACAGTATCTTGCAACCTTTTCTCTTAGCTGATATACAGTGTTTGAAACAGCGTAATGACATTTCATTCATTGCTTTTACATTCATCAAATGTAGACCTGCATTCTGACCTGGTAAAGAATTTTTTTGCCACACCTGTGTGCCTCATGAGGCTTGTTTTGGAAAGTATTAAAATTTGTGATCCAGTGTTACAAATACTTTCTGGGTGGGTGTAAGGCAACTGGTCATTTCACTGAGGCATTACCAAATTAAAGATGCACACGGTACAGAAACAACCCAACCCTGAATTTACACTATATACCCTGCAAATTACAGTACTTTACTGTATTGGTGCTTGGGTAGATGTTTCTTGGTTGTGCATGTGTGCATGGAAAATTGGCCAACTTCATTTCCTGCTAATCTCTCATTGATGAGACTCTTGACAAGCCTAGTGTTTTCCTGGCTACAGCAAAACCTTCTGTGGCCATTCCAGAACATTGTAATAGGTGCAGGATCAACAACCAGAAAATACCATTGGCATCCTAGCTCCTCAGCAGCACATTAACAGGCATATCACTGGCACCGACTGTAATATTGTTACTGGACAAATGTCTATATGTCAGCACATATTAACTGCACTTTTATCTGTTCTATTACTCATTTGCCATAGTATCTCATACACAGTATGTAAGATTTACGTGGTTATTACAATGAAAGGTTTATATATATCAATATATATATATACATCTTTAAACATTTCCTTAAATTTTACATCCATGTGAAAAAAAGGTACTTTATAAGTATGTACTTGTACATGTACTTTATAATACTTTACTGGAGAAATGCTGTATACTAGTGAATACTTTCTGCTTTCATTCCACTGTGTTCCACAGTTATGTTGTACTGCTTGGTCCACTACATTTTTTTCTGGCTGCTTTAGTTACTACTTAATGCGCAGATTGTGATTTGGTTTTAGATTACATTTTAAACAAGTCACTTCCGAGCCCCTTTAACAGTTTAAAACTATGACAAGGACTAGTGCTTTTAGGTGATACCCCCGTATACATTGCTAGTTACAGCTAGTCTGGTTACTTACCTCAGCAACACCACCCCTTCACAGCTGCTGATGCCAGTTGGAGAGACAATTGACAGATGTAGCCATCAGCCAGACCCATGAAAACAATGACTTTAAATTACCACTAGCATGGTGACAAGTCTGGATGAGACTGATGTAGGCTGTCAGAAGACAACTTACAGAAATAACACCTTCTGGAAAAACATTCAGAAAAAAGTGATCTGTTCCTGGCAACCAGTACCACAGCTATTTTGCGCATGCATTGTTTTTCTTATTCAAGTCCCTGTTGCTAGTCAAAGTAACGACAAACAGAACTGGGAAACTTATCATTTTTGTCACCATGTTGTTACGCAGGCACTGTGCTATCAATTCCTGCAAGAGTAATCATCAAAGGACACATAAACAAAAGCCCCATGCCAAGCTGTTGGGTACATTTTTGTCTGTTGCTGGCACCTGTGTATTTATTACTGCTTTAACTGAAAATGACTGGTGTCCTGCCTCTTCCTCGTATCTCTGTCTCTCTGCATGCGAGAACACATGGTGCTCCCAACTAATGGTGTAATGTACCCTTTTTTTGTCAGCCGAGCACTGAAATGCCAGCCTCCCTGTAAACACTAAAATGTGTTGAAGGTGCTAGTCTGTGACTTTTGCTGGTTTGAGGTCTATCTGGTTGCGACATCATCCCTAAGGGATGAAGACCCTCAGGCTGGCTGTGTGGATAGATGGCTTCCTGTCAAATTGCTAAACTGTTAAGCCTATAATATTAACGTCCCTGGCATTTGTGTGCAGATTGCCCGAGTGAGATCGAAATTCAAGGAGACATCTTTTATAGTGTGACCTTCTCAATAGACACCCCTGTCTCTCCTCCTCCTGTCTCTCTACCTCCTTCTGCATTCCTACTCTGTCCTTGTTTTTAGCACTTCCCCACCTGGCTCTATGGGTGGTTTTATTCATCTGAGCATCTCCTACTTTCATCGCCTGAAGAAAAGAGTGTCCACTGAGTTAGAAGGAAAAACAAACCACACAAGACAAACTTATAACAAATACAAAATACAAATTGTTCTCTCATCCTGACTTCATCCCATAATTTTTAAAATTTTTGTGATTATTAACCACCGGATTCAAATTGTGAAGGTAATTTTCTTTCCTTTTTTGTCTTTTGATAATTAAAGTATGGAAAAAGGGAAAACAGGAGACCACTATTTACCCTTGGGCAAAGTGATGGAGTTGGCAGGTGGTGGACACAGGTCCGGCTGGTAAAATAGGAAACAGAATTACATCCTCCAAAAGAGCGCATTGGGAGAATAGCTACTGACAAGCTTTAGAGGGAAGATACTCCCTATTCTGCTCAGTAGATGTAAAGATTATAAATATACAGTTAAATACAGAAAGTGTGCACCAGAGGTGTGTGCATGTGTGTCTGTTAAAACATGCATGAGGCCAGGAGAGGATGCTTTTTCTCCTTATTAAGTCTTAATTTGCCTGCTGATGATTGTGCACTGCAGGCATTTGTCTTTTGTGCATGTGTAAATATTTTGCTTGTGTGGGAATTTGAAACTGGCTCCACACTCATACATACTTTCCTTTCTGTCCCTTGTTTTTAGCACTTCCCCACCTGGCTCTATGGGTGGTTTTATTCATCTGAGCATCTCCTACTTTCATCGCCTGAAGAAAAGAGTGTCCACTGAGTTAGAAGGAAAAACAAACCACACAAGACAAACTTATAACAAATACAAAATACAAATTGTTCTCTCATCCTGACTTCATCCCATAATTTTTAAAATTTTTGTGATTATTAACCACCGGATTCAAATTGTGAAGGTAATTTTCTTTCCTTTTTTGTCTTTTGATAATTAAAGTATGGAAAAAGGGAAAACAGGAGACCACTATTTACCCTTGGGCAAAGTGATGGAGTTGGCAGGTGGTGGACACAGGTCCGGCTGGTAAAATAGGAAACAGAATTACATCCTCCAAAAGAGCGCATTGGGAGAATAGCTACTGACAAGCTTTAGAGGGAAGATACTCCCTATTCTGCTCAGTAGATGTAAAGATTATAAATATACAGTTAAATACAGAAAGTGTGCACCAGAGGTGTGTGCATGTGTGTCTGTTAAAACATGCATGAGGCCAGGAGAGGATGCTTTTTCTCCTTATTAAGTCTTAATTTGCCTGCTGATGATTGTGCACTGCAGGCATTTGTCTTTTGTGCATGTGTAAATATTTTGCTTGTGTGGGAATTTGAAACTGGCTCCACACTCATACATACTTTCCTTTCTGTCCCTTGTTTTCTCTGTGTAACATGTGAACACTAAAACCAAGTTCTGTCCATATCTGGAACAACATGCATTTAGAACACATATGAAAATCAGCCTAAATGGAAAAGTTGTGTTTTTTGTTAGATTTTTTTTTTTGTATGTACACTTTTATGTTACAGTGTTTTCACATATTTGGTAACTACAAGCATATAACCCCATATATTAAAATTGCAATAATGCCGTCTTATCAAATAAGCACCTTACCTCTAAGCTGAAAACAGTCAGAAGAGTGTAGTCAAACCTGCTGACAAGGGCTGAACACACTCATGCACAAAAGCAGCTCTACACAACTCCAGTCAATGCCCGTTATCTCATTAGCTCTTTAAACTGAAAATAGAGATCGAGATAATTCTAGTGGGCACTCTTTAATCATTTAATATGTGCATTAAGGGTTTCTTATGAATATTTATCAGTGGTTTGTTGGCAAAACAATTGGTTATTGCTCTGCTGTGATTTGTTTTCCAGTGTTTGCCACTTCCATCTGAATACAGATAACTTTTCTAACCCCTAACATTATCTGCAGAATTTACAAGCAGGGTGGCTGAGAGAAAATGTAAAACCTGCTGTCTTGCTCCAGAAAATGACTGGATAAAGAAGAAGAGTCAGTGTGTTTTACTCTGCGCTGCTGCCTTATTTTCAGCATATTTTTCTGAGTCTTCTTATGTTAAGGATTCTGTCTCAGTACATTTTTTAAATAAAGCTTTTCACTACTCTCCCTAACCTAGCTGTCACTTACAACAGTTGATTGAATCAGACATCTGTCCGTGTCATGTGAGCCACTCTTACTCCCCACTTTCCCTCACTCATTTTCTGTGAGGTGAATAAGATATAGGATGTGATCCTGCTGGTAATGACCTCCATTTAGCATCTTGATATTGGCAAGTATGTCAATATACAGTTGATCCAGGTTTATTTACCTGCAGAAGTCACATGGTGTGATAGTGGCTGTAGTCCAGCCCAGCCAGAGCCAGATGCTGAATAACTGCCTGCCAGTAGCCAGCCACAATTAGTTACTTATCTAACTTTGATAAGATAAACAGTTGTTTGATGACAGGTTGTTTTTTTTTTTCTTTTTCTTTTCCTTGATAATTATGCCAGTGCAATAAGGAGGAAAACGCCAATCTCATGATATACATCTGCATCCTACAGAGGATGTAAGTAGTCAGAATGGGTTATCTCAGCATTAGAGAAACAGAAAAGGCTATAGATTAGAATATGAAGCAGTTAATGTTCCCAATAATTAAAAAAAGAGATACACCAAGCATTTGGTTTGTTCACTGCTTGTTGAAAGCTGAAATAAACAAATACATTGTACTTGCTCCAAACTATGTTCAGAGCAAAAAACTATATTCCTGGGCCCCTAATAACAATAACATCAAGAAAATACAACTAAATCTCAGTAAAGAATGCGCTGACACAACTCTGGTGTTAATGCAATTTCAGTTATAGCTTACATCAGCTTCCAACTGCGTGCACTCTATCTTGCAGCCTCTCCCTCTTGCACACACACTCACACACATATTTAAACTCAGAGATGTGTCAGTGTCGGCAGAAAGCAGTTTTATTATCAATTTGGACTCAGAGGTGTAGTGGGTTGATGTTCCCTACAGCAAAGTAAATCCCAGAGTGACTGCTGATAATATAGTGCAAGTAGGGCAATCAATTTCACCAGCCTGTCCACTGGAGAGCTGGTCTTATGAAAGATATGAGTTGAGGCAGAGTTTAGGCAAAGAGCGACAGTTTCCTTGTGTTCGCTCAGAGTGGGGCTCACTTAGAACTATATGCGCCCATGCCTCAGTGCTGAACCATTGCTGAGACAGCTACACACCAAAAGATGATCCATGATTCCATTTATTTCATGATTATGGTCCTATTTTGGGAAGATCAATATTCACTGACAGTACCAAATATTAATAGCAGTTTCCTAACACTAAGCTGCCCTCTGATGACCAACATCTCAGCTGCCTTAAAAGAAACATTTAAAACACCTTTTCACTATTTTGATTCATGTGTTGGATTTGTTGCTAGATGAACTCACCAAGAGAGTGTTCAGAGATTACAAATACATCCAGGGAAGAAAAATTAACAAATAAAACATGCAAGAGAAGAGTGAACCTCTTAAGCAGTCTGCAGAGAAACAAATGTCCTTTCCAATAAAGTTATGAATTTTAATAGGATGTATCAATTTGATGTAGATTCATTAGGGTCATTTGTATTACTTTGAGGTCCCTCAGTTTTATTGGCAATCTTATAAATGAGATTCTCTAAAACTGTAGGTGGCTTTAATAATGGGGCCTCAGGTTTTAATCTATCTTAAAAGCATATTAAAACCTATGAATCAGTTGGCATGAGAATGAACTGTGGAGGACACTGTTGCCCACCCTGTTAAGAACTGTGTAGTTACTTCTTTCATGTGTTGTATAGATTAATGAGAACACGACTTTCTTGGAAACATCGGTGAGCTATATCTCATCTCTAACAACAAGGGCAAATGCGACCTTTGTTGGATGAAATCTTTGTCTCTCTAAGATCTTGTGATTAAGGATTATTATTTTAATCTGTTGTTTAACCTATTACACCAAAGGTTTTACCAGTTTTTCAGATCTCATGAGACCTGCTGTGGGCCTCACATGGGCTTGTAGCCCATGTGAGGCTGAGCCCCAACTGAGAATCCACATTGAGTGCATGTACTGTCTATCATCACAGTGGCCTAATGGCCCCATGTCTGTCTGCCCATGTTGATCACTAGGTCATGGACTCAAGAAGATGGACACAAAAAAAGACACATTTGGGGCCTGAAGGCAATTACTTTTGGGTCTAATTTTTACCCCTCCTTGGTCCAATCATTACCTTTATTCTCACTGCAAAGGGTTAGACACACATGGGTCGGTATGAAGATGATAGATAGTTATTTCTTAACTGCCCAGATTGGACTCAAATGCCAGCCCATCACTGACGACCATGGAAACATGCAGCACATGATACTCCCCCGTATTTGGCAGTAAATCACTGAAGTAGATTTATCAAGGTGAATTATTAGGATTCATGTCTTAAAACAGATTTTCCCTTAAATCCAGTCAGTTTGATTTGTCCAGTGCATAAGCATATTCGTTTACTTCAAAGCAGAAGCTGGTCTGTCAGTTCCTAGACCGCTGCTCCTCACCCTTTTCACAGTTGTAAAAAATTCAATTCCCTGCCAGTAAGCCACAGCACACCTGTTGAAATCCACTGGTCTGGCCAAAATCCGCCTCTTCCAAAAGCACAGGGAGAAAAAGTCAGATATTTCTTTCACTCAGCAGCCTCCACTCTCAGTAAACCACAGGCCCACACACACCTGTTCAGAGCACAGGTCTCCTCCTGTTCCCTGATTTGTTATTCGTATCAAATTGGTGCATGGCTAATGTGTAAAGTACTGACCTTCTATTCTGGATATTACCTGGATCTGTTCCAAAACCTGAGAATGATGACAGCTTTCCCTATGTGTGAGTGTGTGTGTTTGTGTGTGTGTGCGTGTGTGTGTGTTTGTGTGTGTGTGTGTGTGTGTGTTGTGTGTGTGTGTGCGTGTGTGTGTGTGTGTGTGTGTGTGTGTGTGTGTGTGCGTGTGTGTGAGTGTGTGTGTCTGTGTGTGACAGACTGAGAGAGACTAATGCAGCACCACAGTCATCTTCTAAACCATCTCCTCAGTGCTGATGGCACAGCATCCAGTTACTTCTCTATGACACATTTTGCAGTTCCACGCAGTCTCTTACCGCCTATGAGCCACTGTGTTTTCTCAGAAAACCCAAAGGACCTGTCAGTAGCTCTGGCCCAAAGTGTTGTGTCATTGCTGTTACTTACTTTTTATCAGCGTTCTGTCTGTTTCACTCTGTCATATTCTCTCCTCCCAACTACATCTCTCATTTCAAATCCTCCACTTACAGTTTAAAGTGTGATACACAAAATCTGTGGTAGTTAGTAAAGACTATACGAAGAACAAATCAACAACTAAATGCTAAATAAGGCATAGGTACATATTTTTCTAATGGTAATATAATACATTACTCATGTATCATATATAGATTGAAAAAGTTACTGGTGGTTTTAATCATCTCTCCTTCCCATACTGACTGTAATGGGACTCCTTTCTGCACTGTAAGAACCTCTTCTGGATAAAAATGATTTTTGAAGTTAGACAAGTTGCATTAGAAAATTAAATAAACAAAAAAAAGTTAGTCAACGATGATATGAGGCTTCAGCAGTTTGAGTTTGTCAAATTAAGGTGGTATCTTCCCATGTTATGGTCTTTTGTTGTACTAAAGTCCCGCCTTGTGCTTCCATGGGGGATGTTTCCTTGCTGAGCCACGGTGGATGTGTACTGTGCTGTGCTGACAGCTGCAAGGTTTATTGCCGAGACTCAGCATCAGTTGTAAATCTATTCAAAATTACCAGAAGATATTTGTTTGATTTGATTGGATCAGACAGCTGAAACTTCAAATTTTCCTCTAGTTGAACTGCAGAGGACTGTGGATTTTACTCCTTACGGTGCATAAGGGAGAGATTTCCTCACAGCCAGTGAGCAAAACGATTAGGCCAACACAAAACTCACACCTGTATCTGGCATGAGTACTTTAGAGTAGTGTAACATTACAATGATTAAATCCTAAATCTGTGAATCATTTATTGATGCTCAATTCAGCCAGTGATTGGCACAAAACCAATAACCACATATACAATTACTAATTCCTAAAACTGGTGCATCCCTAAGTAAAGTGGTGCATCTTGCTTAGTAAGCAATGCCTCCTCAGTTCATGATTACATTACCATATCTGTGTCCCGTCAAGTGAAGTAACAGGTAATCTTAGCAAACTGATGAGCAGCTACTGAGTTTTTGCTGGGACTCTACGGCCCCAGCTCCCAGTTTCAGCTCCTTAATGACAAACTGAAGACAGCAAAATGATTAAAAATGATTGCAATCAATCAATTCCTCATTTATAGTTCTTCCTATCAGTTTCTTCTGTCACTCTCTCCTCACTTTCTATCTCTGCTCCTATTTTCATGTGCCCATCTATCATCTGCACTTCCTCCTCCTGCTATCCCTCTGCCTACCTATATAATATTTATCTCATGTCTCCTTCATCTCAGTCCTCTGTTTCTACACCCCCTCTCTTTTTTCTCTTGATCTTCCTCCCTTTTTCTCTTTCCCTCTCTCTATCTCTTAGTTTTTCTCTCCATCGGTGTCCCCACACAGTGCTACAGCCTCTCTGATGTAAACTGACAAGTGAAATATAGCTAATTGGAAGGTCTGGCGCTACTTAATCCCATCTGACAAAAAATCCATTTTTCCCCTTCCCTCTTTCTATGCAACAGTCATCTCCTCAGAAACAAACTTGTTGCTCGTGGTACATAAGGATCAATTGTAAATAAGTCATGTGTTTCCTATGTCAAAAGAGGAATGACAGTATATTTCGAAAAGTGTTTTTGAGACTCTGGACACATTGGCTTTGACATTGGTGGCTGAGTGAAAAGTAGGATGTCGTTAACATGGAATAAAAATAAACCATTATATTGGTAGCTATGTGGAAAGTATTAACTCCCTATACTTTTTCCACATTTTGTTGGGTTGCAGACTCAATGGATTCTTCAAATCTTAGACAAGCCTAAACATCAAAATATATTTGGAACAGTGCAACACAAAAGTGTCTACAGGAAGATATTGTTTGACCTTACCTTCCAAAACCATAATGAGCCACTACATGTCATGATGTGGCAACACTATGGTTAGAGTTTACACACAAACTCTTCTTCTTTAGGATAATTACTCTTTTGTTGAAGTTATGGTGCCATAGTTGTCATAGTTTCAATAATAACCCCTTGTTTAGGGCGTGGGTATGGTCATGGTCACACCAACACTGACTGTTGGTAGGCAATGGGTAACAAACTGTGTTTTGTCATTTTGTTGACCCTGCAACTCCACATCCTTTCTCCATGGTCTTTGTCTCTCTATAACAATGTCGGCTTTCTTCTTTGTTCTTGAAAGAAATAATTCATAATTACTGGACAATTCCGTCACTTGAAACTGAGGCTGTTGTTTTTTCTTAGTGTTCTTATGTTATTATGACAAAATAACTTAAAGAGTAAAGGCTAAATGATGCCTAAAAAGCAAAAGTCAATTTATTACTCACTGGAGGCCTGTAGTAACTAAATACATTTGATGAAGTAATGTTATTAAGTAGAATTATTTGGTAGCTGTATTTTACTTTAGTATTTTCATTTTATGCCAAGTTATACTTCTTCTCTACTACATTTCAGTCATAAATATTGATTTTTTTTGACTAAACTACACTTATTTGATTGAAGGTACTTTTGAAGATTATGATTTTGTATAGAGAATATAAGATGACAGTATAAATACCATGCATTGGTCTATTCAACAGAAAATAAAGATATAAAAATTAGCTCAATCTCAACCAACTACAGACATAAATGAAATACTTCCATAAATTCTGCTAACACATTACTGCATCAGTAATAACATATATAACAATATAACAAAGACAGCATAACAAAAAATCCCTGCACTACAATTGAGCGAAAATATCTTTGATTCTACAAAATTCTTGAGATTAATTGATTGGAAATGGAAACACATTCAAATCACTGAGCCACAGTGTCAGATGTTTTCACTTGTTTTAAGAAAATGAGACTTTTAGGACTGGCCAAAAAGTGCTTGATAAAATGGGAATTTTAGCAATTAGGGGCCATTCTGCCCAATAATAAAGGTTTTTATTCTGATGACTAAAGGACATTTTTCTGATAGCATTTTTTGCACTTTTACTTTAGTATATCTTTAGTATAATATCTGAATATAGGACTTTTCTTTATAACACTATTTCAGTATTTTAAAATTGCTATTATTACTTATGGGTGGTATGTTCGTGTAGTGGTTAGTGGTGTTACCTCACAGGAAAGAAGGTTCTGGTTTCTAACTGTGCGGAGTGTGTCTGTTCTCCCTATACATGCATGGGATTCCTCCAGTTCACAGTCCCTGTTGGTCTCCAAGTGTCAGTCCTGTGAGTGAGCGGTGACTTGTCTTGGTTGTACCCCAATGTCACCTGGGATTGGCTCCAGCCCCCTGCGACCATCAAAGGATAAGTGGTGTAGTTAACGGATGGACTGATGGTGTTATTGGCTACTTAGGATCTGAATACCTCTTCACTGGCTTTGGTAATGCACCTCTGCCCGCATCACTTGAATCTTCAGCTATTGTCCATGCATTGCTATGACAACCCACAGTATCTTTTATGAAAAAATCTTAATGCTCCCTTTGTCACATAAATGTTTACCCCTTTGACCTCAACTTTCAGCATAATTCCCTTGTGGCTGATGGGAAAATTCATTCTTGTAATCAGGGCGAATGCACCTCAAAGCTCCTCTTAGCATGTCATTTTGTCACTCACCACTGCATAATCCTTCTATCTCCAAAGAGTGGGCCGGGGCAGTAAATTATTTAATACTGTCTGAAGGCTATGGCTCAAACCTCTCTCAAAAATGAGGTCCCACAAGGGCTCCAATCTAATTGTATAAGCATATCCACTTTTTGTCTGCTTCCAGGCACATCAGTGGAAGTGATGCTTGTAAGAGCTGCCCCTTTGGCCCTAGCCCTGCTGTCCTATCTCTGCCCCTGCCAGCTACCCCCTCAGTGGGAAATCAAATACCCTTAATGGAGAGAGGAAACATTACGACTGTAATTGTACCTAGAACGAGATAAGTGTGTCACCAGTCACCACCTTCTTGCATATCGTTGCTGTGGTGGAAAAACCTTTTACCGTAACTCCAGTGTCAGCTGCCTTCATGGTTTCACTTGGATGGTGGATGACATAGTATTTCATGCATTGAATATTTTCAGTGAGCCTGAGGCACATGGAACCTGCTCAAAACCCATAACAGAACGTCACCAATGCATAACAGGTGATCATGAACTTCATAAAAATCACCTTTTCCAATTACAACATTGTAATTGTAGCCATATAGAATAATGCAAATATATGGAAAAATATGCTATGTATTCTGGTGTTTGATGTATTTATGTTGCTCACAGATGTCACTCAGAAACAGACACACACACTGACCAACACATCTTCATCCACCGATGGCCTAAGAATCTCCTGACGGGCTACAGAGTGCACAGCCAGTGGATCAAGTTCTCCCTTTGATTGAGGTCAGTGTTCCTGAGAGCAGAGGCTTAGTGGTGCCCAGCTCACCGCAATCCAGCTCCTGTTTCAGGGGAAATGGACAGACCTCAGAGGGCAACCTCAAGGAGAAAGACATGATAAGTCTTGGGGAGTACTGAAGGATTAATGCTATGTCCATTAAATATGTGGATTGGTTCAGTTGAGTCAGAGGGCTGAGGTTTCTGAGAGATGCTTACAGACCTTAAATATAAAGTTACTTAAAGTATCGATGCTTTATATTAGTTCAAAGAGTTTGTAACTTAGCTGAATGAGAGGTGCTACTGGGTTAAAGGAAGAGGGAAAACAGGTAAATAATTGCCTTCTCATCATGGTTAAAACAAAAAAAATCGCAAAAACCCTTGTGATGATCATGTTTTTGCCAGATGAAATTGCATAACAAGACTCTTTTGACCAAATTAATATCAAATAAACATAGTATATTTCTTAGTTATGTCTAAAAATTTTTTTTAAATGAACTACTTTCTGTCTGTGTATTCAGGAGTCCTCCTTAAACCTTTGAGGCAAGACACTAAGTCAATTCTTTGTGGGAATTAATACAAGCAAAATTTAATCCATGAGATTGGATGTAAACTGGTAAACGAGTCAAACTCTGCAGAACAAGATGAGAATAAGGAGATAAATTAAATACAACTGCACAGAAATATCCATAGTCCCCTTTTTTCAAGTTAGACACCAACCTCTTTGTCATCCCTAGTATCTGTATTGACACAATTATTACTGTACTGATATGATTATTTGAAATTTTATAAAAAATGTAATTTTTTGTTTAATAGAAATATTTTCAAAATATTGTTTTCAGGTCCATATCTTGTTGTAATATTCTATTATTGATAAAATAAATTGGCTGTACAAATGTTATCATAGCAGAGATTTTAAAATGCTAGAAATCTAAAAAAAATTACCCTCAGAAATAATGAGAACTTTACTTTTTTTACTGGTAAATAAATCAAAATCATCATTATTATCATATTTATGGTGTAAAAGGGTAAAGTATTACCCTGTGTGACAAATTGAAATTATTTGAGTTTCAGAAACTGCCATTTTCCAAAAAAAAATGAGCAGTTCTAAGAAAAAGTGTCAGTTAACCACAAAACTTTTGATACAAGTGTGTATTCTAAATAGATCTTTCACAAAGGAAAGCTATTAAAGCTCTGCCTTGTAGTTCACTCTTTCTCTGTTCAAAATGTTAAGCCAACTCTCAATGTCACACTCACTGAAGGCAATGTGGCGTAGAACCAACAGCCTTCTCCCCTCATTGCGACAATACAGTAATGCATTAACAATAAATAATGAAGAAATTCATCAGAGGAGACTTTGCATATAGATAGCCTACTTAAGCCGGAAGCAACCATTAACATAACTTGTGGGGAGTGGTGGATAATTAGAGTGGCTCTCCTTCTTTCCTTCCTTGTCTGTGACTAATAGAGAGGCCATGGTGACAGAAGGGGGACAACGTTCACACAAGACTCTGGTTCATCTAACAGTCACCAAGGTCTGTGCGCAGTGGGGAGACTGAAAGACTGCAGACCATTCACATTACATTAATCAGCTTTTAAAGCCAGAGATTTATTTCACAGAGAAGAAAATGTTTTCACGGCATCTCAGGTACACATTTACCTCTCACCACTGGTGGTCCCCGCGAAGGACCGTAGACTACTTGATGGAAAGCTTTCGCAGAAAGAAATTCTTTATATAGCATCTCAAAAGAAATTGCCAAGTTAGATGTGCTGAGAATAAGTCTATATCCAGGGGCTCTTCTTTCATATCAAGTAACTGTAAGCCAGTGCCCCTCTGGTTTGAGTTAGGCCAAACATTCATCCTGATTCTGCACTAAATGGGACAGTTCTATGTCAACACATGGGCTCCTGTAGCCGAGACTTCTAACCGCTTGTGGACCTACAAATCTTAACTGGATAGATGAAGTGCTTATCCCTGCTAGATCCCTTCTAGCACTCACCTAATTATAAAAAATCTCTTCGAACAGATCAGCTCAAATACAGGATATATTAAATATCATCAGGATTTAGACCAAAACTATCAAACATCCTGCCATTACTCCCTTCAGCAGGATGGATCTCATGCACATCAATCAGAGCAGGGTTATATTATTTAGAGTATACTGTATGTTGCTGGTCGAGGGGTTGAGGGATAAATTGGTGGACTGCCTATTTTGTAATTAATCTCGGCAGCCTGGCAGCAATTTTAAATATGCATGCAACTGTTTCTCTAATAACCTTTCCAATCTGCTGTTTCCTGCTTTCAGAAGTTTCTCACTGGCATTGGCCAGCTCTGTTGTTATGGAAACTCTGGCTGGTTGGTGATGTTAGTGCTCTAAAACCTGGTGTTTTAACACATGCTCCTGCCAACATGACTCTCTTTAATTCCTGCCATCCTCTGTATCATATTTAAAAAAGACCAAGAAAAAAGCTAATGCAGTTTGGCTGATGTTTAGTTGATGTTGCAAATGAAGGAATTCCATGCACGCCAAAAATCTGCTGAGGCATTTTCATTATGACGCATGAAACTGTCTTAAGGGCACCACCTGCAGTGCCATGTGATATTAAAACTGCTGGAGACACTGCTACTATTTTAACATAAAACTTTTCATAACTTTGGGGTGGGTAGTTGCAAATAGAACATTTTCCCATGATTCCCATTGTCATGAACACCTGCAGGTGTTCTTTGGAACATTAACTAAAGAGAAAAAGTGCTGTGCCTGTATTTTCTCACTGGTTTTGAGGCTGCTATCACATTATTCAGAAAAAAAGAGAGAAGCTCTCTGTCAAAAGTACAACTTAACAAATCATGTAAATGGTAGACCTCAGCCAAGACTGGAATCAATGTGTAAATTGATATATACATTTTATATATATATATATATGTATATATATATATATATATATATATATATATATTTCCCATTAATATTTAAGGGACACTTGTACCATTTTAATAATTAAATAATAAATTAAATAATAATAATTTTGGCAGTTTATTCATTTGACATCAGTGCCATAGCAGTGATAGCTGGTGCAGCCCAGTGATTTGAAAAGTGTCATGCTCGGGACCTGAAAATTGATTCAAGGACATGTCAGAGCCCACGTGCTATTACTCATGTGCATGGCTGCTGCTCTGCCGCTCTCTAATGGTCTGCTTGAGGTTTCCAGTCATGCAGGCACGGGCGAGAGTGAGACATCAGGCTGTAAGAAAACACATAATGAATAAAATAGTCTATAGCTACTGTATCCCTTGCATATAGTCTTATTTTGAGCCATGACAACACAATGCAAGGCCATTGTTCATTTATCACATTCATATATCACATTCATATATCACATTCATATACATGAGTGAGTGGGTTAATATATATTTCTGTATATTAATAAAGGCTGACAGAATTGCATGTTGCTGTTAATGAATATTAAATCTGACATGACCCTATGTGATGTTTTTTCCTCCCTGTGAAGGCAAATGTTCTGCGCCATCTTTGATTTCTAAAAAAAGATTCTAGTGTTGACTGGAGTTTAACGGGGCTATAGTCTGTACTTTTATATTAATGTATCAAAAGATGATGTGAAAACAACAAAAACAAAAACAACTTAGCAACAAATGGCAGACTGAGGCTTACTTCGAAATCCCTCCCCATGTATAATGTCATGTGTTACATTTACAAAGTGGAGCATTTAGCAGCTAAGAGACATATTTCTCTCAGCAGTTGAAAGAAACCAAAAACAAAGCTGGACTTATATTCGTCGGCTGTCTAGAAACACGACTCCAAATGATATAACTTCATAACTGCTGGTTATGTAAATAAGCAGCTGTTTGCAAACATGTTCACCATATTAACGGAACAGGTGATGATTCGTCAGATTAATTCTGGCGTCCCCCGGGTTGCCAAATCGTCGGAAGTCGAATCTATCTCAGGTCTCAGATACATATCAAAAACCCATCAACTTATATTCAGATCATCCGCGCTTAAGCCTGATAGCTGTGTTTGGGAGGAGTCGAGGCTCCGGCGGGAGAAGATGGCAGTGACGTTTCCCTTCTTCAGGACAACACAGGAGAAAGGAGAGAAGGTGGAGACATATCCAGCAGTGTTCATTTGCTCCTCTCATAGTTGACAATGGATGGCTGTGATACTCCCCTCGCTGCTGGCCTCTGATAAGCCTTCTTTCTTAGGCCCTACGTGGAGGGGCCTCTTAATGGAATTGCTCCCATCCAGGAAGCATTGGACTATTGACTGCTCTCACCAGTGAAAGAGGACCCCCTTTGTGAACTGAATGAACCAGGAGATTGATGAGGCTTGGCTGTGTGAAATCGGCCCGGCCCCATCTCCTATCTAGCCCAAAGGCTCCAAAGCACATCTACTTAGGGTTGTATAATTTATATGTGAAAATGAAATTGCTCTACGGGGTTGTTGGAGAAGCAATGTAATGCTAACATATGTCCCACTCAAGCTTAACAGCCGGGAGATCCTCTATGTACTTGGCCACAGAAAACACAACATAATCTATGTCTCTGTCTCTGTCTCTGTGATGCACATTATCAGCCTCTGAAAATATGATAAAATAGACCGTGTAAAAATAGAAAAAGGAAATGAAAACAGTACAACCTGTAACAGTACAACAATAGATAGCACTGCATTAACTCTCAGATTGACCAACTTCTTGCTAAGAGAAATGATTCATGAGATAATTGAAATGTAATGCAAAGGTACGAAAACAAAAGTCCTTTATCTGCAGGTAGCATTGGCTTTCTAACATTTTGTAATACAACGGGTATTCACCGAGAGTTCAAGAGGCATTTGACAGGCTGATAAGATACTTATCACCACTGAGGCTCCATGGCCTTATCTCCCTTATAGAAGCTCTTGCCTTGTGGCTCTCACTCAGCCAAACAACGATCCATTCTCAACAGGAATTTCAGCTCTTCATAGAGGAAACCATTTGTCAGTTTTCTGTAGCCTGAAAACTGTCTTCACTGTTATTACAACTTCTTACTGTGTGCGTCCAAGAAAGGGTAGAAGACACGCAGTACATATTTTTGATTACTATTGACTGTGGTTCAGGAGGTGTAATCTTTTAATTTAAAAAAAACTGTTTGGAAGTTATTTTTTTACTCATATCTTAATGACATTAGAAATGGATCCATGTTCTAGGTCATGATAACATCAGCATTAATCCTGATGATGTACTGCATTACATTCATGGCAAAAAGCCCATCCTGTTAATTCAATCATTCCCCGAGAAATGGAGTGGTCTTTGTCTTTTCTGTTCACCCCTTGTCTCTTCCATGGTGGTGCAGCCATTTAGCCAGTGCAGAGATCCCATTCATCAGGTCTGTGAGTGTCCTCATGTCTGATCATCTGTCACCGGCATCCTTGTGTTTCCGACATTCCCTCCTGCTGCTTCTTAAAATAGAGCAGGAGATTAGGATGAGGGGAGCATTTTACTCTGATCCCAGGAGGTCCATCATCCCCTTCATCCCTCCTCCACTCCCCTCCTTCCATCTCCCAGCCCTCCTTTTACCCTCCGCCTTCTCAAGCCTTCCCCCCTCCTCCTCCTTTTCCCCATTTCCTCCAGCATCTCCACCTGATGGAGCCATCAGGGGAAATCACTGAGGGCACTATCAGTCACAGGCAGACACACTAGGATAAACACTGAGTAAAAATTCACTGCCAATCAAAAGTTTTTGAACACCCACAGTTTACTAGTGTTAGTAAAATCTCGAAGAGCATCAATGTGAATTCATTGCATATGATCTAAAAAGAGAAAACATAATTAAAGAAGAAACACAGGTGAACTGAGAATTGCTTGCTACTTGTAGTTATAGAGAAGTGGCCTGGATCTGCAGGCTCCTGTAGCAGACAGCATTCTTTATATTTGTCTTGACATTGTCCCGATGTCTTTATACCACAGTTTAACACTGCGTAGAGTAACTTGGTTTTCCACCAAAGACGAAAATATTGACTATTGACTCTTTAAGTTCTCAAAGTTTAATGAGACTCTTCTTTTTAAAGTGCATTGATTTTTTTTCCTCTTAAGTTCAACAAAGCAGATAAAAAAACTTTGTCTTACAGGCATCATTCATTTATTATGACCCTTTTCACGGAAGATATTTTGACTTTTCATTGCACATTGTAATAAAATTATCAGTTGCCCTGCTAGTGAACATGAACAATACCAGGACCATGTAAATAGGGCATCTAAATATCATAAAGGCACATTTAATATTATTGATTATACCCGAGCTTTTCCTGTTATCACACATCAATATGTCTGCTGTGAAATACTGACTGTCGGGCAAATCATATTAACGCCAATGGCAGATATATAAATGATAGGTAAGATTATAAACAAGTTATCTTTTTAGGGAAAAACATAATAATTATGGGGAATTGACGGTTTACACAAGCATGCAGTCAATCAATGAAAACAAAAAAAAAATGAAGTGGAAATGGAATCATTTTTTTATAAATCCCATGGCACAGATGAACAACAGCACTTACTGAAGACTCGTCCATGTTGTCTTTGCACTCATGACCTACTTCTCTGCATCGGTCATTTTGAGGGTCCTGCAGAATTCATGGAAAAGTCACATTGGATCTAGTGAGAGAGTTGAGACTGGTTTTCTTCAAATTCAGAAACTAAATAACACTTGATTTAAGTGACCACATCAACAGGTTTGTTTGGCCTTACAGCTTGATGTTTCTCAACCATATTTCCCTGTATGCACTCATCGGAGGAGACGGTGAGGCTTATTGCCTGCTGTTGTAAGTTGTAGAAGAGCCCCAGCAAAAGAGGAGTAGATTTTAAGGTTCCATGAAAATAAACCTAACACAACTGAAATTTTTTTTAAGTAATTAAGAGGCCCATTCTTTCATCACATCATATGAGAAAATTGTCAGTTTTTAAACACATCACAAAGGGATTTGTAGCTACTTATCTACAGCAAATTAGCTATTTTTATCATACAGAACTTCCAATGAGAGAAGCACTGCTTCTGCAGACAGTTCTAAATCGATGTTCATACAATAATTTGGTTCCACCTCTTCTCTGTAGTTGGGGGGCTGTGTAAGGGAATCACAGTAAGATGGATGAGCCATTCCACTGAGATCATCACTTTTCCTATTGATTGTCCAATGCAGGTCTTGCCTGAGTACAGACATGGTGCTGAAGGGATATATCTATGGAAATAGAGGAACATAACATGTTCTCACTGCCTTGGGCTCTTCCACACATACAGATGCTGATAGAATGGGTAGTTTCAACTAAGCGAGCTGATGGGTCAAATATGCATTTTAAGAGAACCAATTCCCTTTAAGATTGTCTAACTCTTCTTTATTGCTCACTTTGCTGGAGCTCAGGAGCTAGTTAGCAGCCTGTCTTCTTCTCTCTTGCTTTTTCTTGTTTATAGCTTCTTTTTTTTTAAAAAAAAAAGCACCTATGCTTTAGTCATGAAAACCATATCAACGACAAATGTCTCTACTGTGATAAGTGGCGCACTCGCTATGTAAAAGGTACAAACAACAACCCTCCCTGGACACTATCTCATATAAGAGTGTTTGGTTTTGTTGTCCTTTCTGTTCTGTCTGGAGGAAACTTTCTGCTACAGTGCCCACACAGTATTGAGTAAGCATCTGGAATGAGTCATAGCCCCTCTAATGGAAATCCATTTAGCTTGGTCTGAAGTATAAGTCTGTGCAGGGGAGCATATCGTCACGCTGAACTGAACCTCTGGCTATCTTTCAGCACAGGGGGGACAAGTGAGCAACATTTATGGCGAAAAGACCTAAACAATCAACAACAACAGAAAAGGGTGTCGTGAAAAAAAGTCAAGGTGTTTGCAGCTATTTGCATCTTTATCAGAATTTTTTCAGACTTGACAATATTCTGACTGCATACACGATGATGGAGAACTTTTGAAATAAATAATGGTTGTATTATTATGTATGCAGCACCTACTCTTCAGTGATTGAAAACCCAGAGAATTATCTGATCTGAATAAAGAGCCATGAAAGCAGGAGAATATTGAGAAAAATGCAGATCCATAGATCATTAATATTTACACATATTTCGAACCAGGGAGAATTGGATTTTAAAGCGGCCTTTTAGGGTAATGTATGCATGGTGGCTCTTGATTGTGACATTGCTGCAGCCCAAGAGGCAAACTGTGAATTCATTTGAAGTGAATCTTTTAATGGAGACATGAAAGAGGGCCTGTGAAGGTCAGTTTCTCAGTGCTGCTGTGAGCAATTGCGCTATCCTAAACTGTTTGGGTTGCTCATGATGAAATAAAATGGGCTTCTCTTCCAAAGTGCAAGTTCTGTATTGACTAATTGTGGAGTCTTCGCTTGGCCAGAGGAAATATGAAGTGCAATGTTTTCTCTGGATCAGGTGATGATTTCTGTAAAACACTGCTGTTGGTTGATAAAAGCGTTAAGTCTCTAAGAGCTCTTTTAGGGAATACTAGCACTCATATTTTGTATCTAATAAATAAATCACCATTTTTTTCACACTCATAATTTCACAGACCTGGATTTATGAAACGCATTGTGCAACATAAAGAACAATCAAGTACAACACGTGTGACTGGTGTATTCATTTAGTCATTCCCTTCTAAGGTGTGTGTGTGTGTGTGTGGATGGATGGATGGACGGATGGACGGATGGACGGATGGACGGACAGAGGCAGACAACGGACGGACGACGGGCAGAGACAGACAGGCAGGACAGCAGAGACAGACGAGGCAGAGCACAGAGAGGACAGGCAAGAGGAGGAGCAGAGAGACAGACTGGACGGACAGACGGACGGACGGACGGACGGACGGACGGACAGGCAGGCAGGCAGGCAGGCAGAAAGACAGATCAGACTTGTGGCTACATTATTTATATCTGGAATATCCCACCACTATCTATATCTACCACTAAAACCAAAAAGGTGGTGGTTGAGTGGCAGTGTGGGTAATGTAGGTGCCAGGTTTTGACAAGGAAGACAAATGCATGAAATAAGAAAGATGATATCTCTAGTTCTTCCACATCAACCTTGATTGTTATCCAGCGTGAGTCTGACATTGTTATTGAAGTGTAATGCCAAATCAGTGGAGCAGCTACTTGTGCAAGACATAGAATGTCAGAACTAGTTCTAAGACATGCCGTCTGACCACACTGGGCATCAAGTGTTATTCATGATCTGAACTGCCACACTGGAAGGCAGAATGAGCAGCCAGCCATCAAAGGGAGGGGGGAGGGCACAAAATCTTTTAAAAATAACAGCTCACAGAGCAACAACGAAAAAAGGGGGTTTAGATAGAGAAGTTCAACCCTTGGCTTGTCTCTCCTCTCTGCACAGGCCAATGGCCACGTCAAGTGGGTGTTAATGTAAGAATGTCTATTTAGGAAAGTTACAGAAATGATTGGAGATACATTATTATTTTTGATTCCTTTGAAATTTTGTGTTTCATGATTTTGTGTTTCAGACTGATTAATGGATATTGACGATGTTCTTGTAAAAATCTACTGCATGATATTTATACACCTGATCCAGCCTTTGAGGAAAATAAAGACAACCCTAGATTTTTTCCAGTACTGTAGCAAGGCTGACTGAGCCATAGCTTGATTGATCCATGTATTCCTTTAGCTCTCATTAGCGACGATTTCATGAGTTTCTTTAATGATAAACTATTAAACTAAACTATCAGAGACAAAATTCACCTCCTCCTGCCCTAAAGCGGCACTAATTTTTCAAACACAGGAACATTAGAACCTGCCATAAAAACCTGATATATACCTAGACAGTTTCTCTCCTATCGACCTTCGTCAACTGACTTCAATGATTTCTTCATCGAAACCATCAACCTGTCTCTTAGACCCCGCCCCAACCAGGCTGCTTAGAGAACTTTTACCCTTGGTTAATAAAACATTATTAGATATATTCAGTCTGTCTTTATTAAAAGACTATGTACCGCCGTTCTTTAAAATAACTGTAGATTAACCTCTTCTTAAAAATTCTACTCCTTATCCATTGATTTATTCCACTATTGACCCATATCTAACCTTCCCTTTCTCTCTAAGGTCCTTCAGAAAACTGTTGCCAACCAGTTGTGCGACCTCTTACAAAATCTAGTTTACTTGAGGATTTCCAGTCAGGATTTAGAAGGTAATCTTATATATGTTTCTTTTTGGCAATATTATTAGGAAACACTCTATAAACTTCCATTATCATGCAAATGATACCGAAGTTGTACTCGTCAGTAAAGCCTGATGAAACCAATGTTAGCTAAACTTCCAGAATGTATTAAGGGCATAAAGATCTGGATGACCAGCAATTTCCTACAATTAAACT
The DNA here is from genome assembly GCA_016859345.1 of Istiophorus platypterus. Taxonomy (NCBI): domain Eukaryota; kingdom Metazoa; phylum Chordata; class Actinopteri; order Istiophoriformes; family Istiophoridae; genus Istiophorus; species Istiophorus platypterus. The sequence goes on from CM029118.1 coordinate 22,940,795, forward strand.
CAGACAAAACTGAAATTATTATACTTGCCCATAATGGCACCACTGTTAGGAATCTTAGAGTCTCTCTGATCAGGATATGTCCTTTAACTCCCACATTAAACTAACTTCAAACACTGCCTTTTTTCACCTAAGTAACATTGCAGAATCAGACACATTCTATCTCAAAATGATGCAGAATAACTAGTACATGCTTTCATTACTTGTAGGCACGATTAGAGCAACTCATTATTATCAGGCTGTCCCAACAAAACTTTAAATACTCTCCAGCTGATTCAGAATTCTGCAGCGCAAGTACTGAGAGAAACTAGAAAAGAGATCATATCTCCTCTGCTGGCTTCTCTGCACTGGCTCCCTGTAAAATCCAAAATAGAATTTAAAATCCTCCTCCTCACCTAGGAACCACCAGTAAGCCTGGATTCTGGGAGCACAGTGTTCTACTGGGGTATCAACGTACTATGAGCTCTATAAGATAGGATGGTGTCTGGCCATTAAGGGCTTTCTCATAGTATGTTACTACCCCAGTAGAACACTGTGCTCCCAGAATCCAGGCTTACTGGTGATTCCTAGAGTCTCCCAAAGTATTAATGTGGTCCAGGAAGCAGACACCCTCTCCATGTTTAAGAGTAGCCCCCCCCTCCCTGTGTGCATTAATATCACAAAAATGCTTATTACTAACTGTTCTTCTTCTCTCTCCTGTAATTTTGTGCTTTCTCATCTATCTCCTCTCTCCTCCCATTGCTTCCTGCAGGTTGTTCTGCCTCTGATGCTGCAGAGTCTGGATCCATGGTTGTAATCCACCTACTGCCCCATGAGCCTGATCAACACCCACTGCTTTAATTATTATGATTACTACTGTTACCATTTCATTTAGCCCTATTCATAATATTATTTTCCCTTATAGTATAACTATAGTATATATAGCTATTAGTCCCATTATTGTGCTATGCTCTCTCTCTTCCCCCTTTGTCTATCTTTGTCTCTCTCTCTCTCTCCCTCTCTCTCCCTCTCTCCTTCAGTCTCAACCCAGCCGGTCGAGGCAGACCCCCCCCCCCCCCGACACACATGAGCCGGTATCTGTTCAACATTTCTGCCTGTTAAAAAGGGAGTTTTTCAGTTCTGCTGTCATCAATTGCTGCTCATGGGGGAAATGTTTGGTCTCTGTAAATAATAACTATAAAGAGTCTGGTCTAGACCTGCTCTATATGAAAAGGGCCCTGAAATAATCTCTATTATGATATGGCGCTAATTAAATAAAATTGAACTGAATTGAATTGAATTAATAAGCTGCTCGCGCAGACAACCTACGGGCTTGTTTTCTTCAGGATTACTGTCTCCAATTTTACCTAATAAAGGTAAGATGAGGGGAAGTGACAATTTGCACAATTATTTTGGTTACTTCACTGTAGTAAAACCCCACCTAGTCCCACAACCCCACAAACCTCCTTATGGTTAGCATCTCTCTCTGTAAATCTGGTTTTGTTTGAGCATTTAGAACTTCACCACCAAAAGCTCTTCTGAATTTATCCAGCAAACACTCGGCCTGAAATAGTTAGAAAATAAACATAGAGCTCCACACAACATATTTTATTCAGCAGTTATTCACAGTGCTCGCCCCATGAAAATGGTAATACTGCTCACATTGCCATTCACCACCAACAGAAAATCAGAATTCATTATACCTTTTTCCTTCACTAGCCTGATTATCCATTTTCTTCCACACACTGTAACCTGTTTTTTTTTTTTTATTTAAACTTTTATACCGTCAATTTTTGTGTTTTTCATTTAATTCAAACTTTATCTGGCCCTTTTACATGAAAAATAGGTAAACAATTTGTTAATGTGGAAGTAGATTGGTTACTTTTTTGTGTGAACAGTGGAAAGCTATGTGGCTGTGAAGTGATGGTGTCTGTGGGGATGACACCTGTCTGATTGCTCTCCAGATGCTCTGCTCTAAGGCCATTCAGAGTCACAGTGGCATTGGCTCTGCCATGTCTTTCAGAGTGTGTGGTCATTACTGCAGCTCTGTGTCTGTGTTCTCAATATACTCTAACAAGGCTCACATAGACCACTATAACAGTGTTGGTTGTCTATTAATATCAGGAAGCACCTGCTGTCTGTAAGAGCATCTGGCTTTGTTACTATGCTGATGCACTGTTTAAGTGTTTTGGGACCCTGACCAGGGGAGTTGGCTGGAACAGATTAAAATAATTAAACAAATCTGAAAAGAGCTAACAACAGGCTCTTGCAATTAGTTACATGCTAATGAGACTTTACACAGTTTCTTTTTATTGCAAGCATCCTTGAAGAGGATGTTTGAGAGTTTAATGTAAGAACAAAGATATTCATAAATTAACTATATGCAGAATTATGAGCACTGAAAAAAAATACTGAACAGGCTTTTTTTCTCATTCTAATGCTAATTGTTGTTGGATGGATACAATATTGGTGTTTTAGGATTTAAACTCCTTTTTATATTGTAGAACATGTTGTATAATTGTCAAACCTATAGTTTTTTTTATACATCTACCAAAATTTAAAGTTTAGCTTTGAAGCTTAATATTTGAAAATCAGCTTTTTTTTGTCTTTACAGTTAATATGGAATTAGCTGGCTTGGCTCAGTATACAGAATGGAAACAGGAAGTGGCTGGCCAAAATCTGCCTGCCAGCATCCCTAAAGCAACTAATTAGCATGTTATATTATGTTTACGTCAGCCGTTCAAGAAACAAAGTGTAAACACAATAATTTGATGTTTACAGGTAGATATGTCAAACTATTTCTTCAACATAACTCCATAATGTGAGGATGGCACGGGATCAGTGGAAAATGACCCCTTATATTTTGCAGCTAAAAAAAATGACAAATGCTAGTTTCAGCATCACATCTGTAATGTAGCATAATGGTCATCAGGCAAGTTGGTGGCGTAGGGATCATCAGCAAATTAAAAGGCTAAAATCCTCACAGCTTCTCTGGTACACTAAATTTGAATCTGGGATCACACAAGTATATTTCTGATGGAACGCAAGGCAGTGAAAGAAATGGATGCAGCCATTAAGCCGCAGGCTATCAATGAACTCCAGCTGATTCCATGCATGCAACCCTGGGCTGCGCTCTGGCCCAGGGTGAGGGAGGACAAGTCAGCTATTTCTTGCTGTCTGACTGTGGGCAAAGGCAAGTTAATCACAGAGATGCACAGCCTCGGTCCTGCAGGCCCAGAAGTCTTCTTGGTCTTCTCACAATTTTATGTCTGAGGCAAGCGACAGGCTGGACAAACAGATTGGCTTTAGCTGGATAATGAGGGCTGCCCCTCTCTGAGCAAGAGGCCAGCCATCCAAACCCACACATAAACAAAATAAAAACTGTTGTAGTAGTTGGCAATTAGCCTTTCATTGGTAAACTGTTGATTTCCGATGCTTGCTCTCCTCCTCCTCAATACAGCTCGGCCTTTAATATGAATTAGAGATGCGGTCCCAGTTCCAAGTATCATGAAAAAGTACATTCAGGTTGTTGGTTTGATTGACTTGTAATATCCACAGCTATGCAGGCTGCAACAACGTGATCGACCATCAACTCAATAGGTCAACCTGTTATCAAGTACAGCACTCCTGCTCCTCATAAGAACTGATAGGAATTGATTTGGCTATTTATCACAAACCATGGAATCTATGAGTGCAGTGCTTGCCAACCCACCATAACAATATCTGACTCAAACACTGCTGGGAGATTATGAGCTGTCCATATCAGTCTGTATCCCATCAACAGTGATCCTTGCACTCAAACATTCATTCATTCAGAAATGCGCTACAGAGAAGGTAAGAGCAGGTATGAGTGTAATAGCAGAGCACCAAGGGTGGATGGATTTTATAAGCAAGCCTACTACATGAATGCCATCAATGGCTAAAAAAAAAAATCACAAAGCTGCAAGAGTGCTCCACTACCATCTAGTGGTGCCTTCTACGCACATACGCACATGCAGAGTTAGTGGAAAACCAATGAACGTGACAGATGTAAATCTTTCACAAATGCAATGCCCACCATATACACCACCTGTTCCAGTTGTTACTATATGGAGAATGCCATAAATCACTGCCATCCCAAACAAACTGGTACAAAAACTAAATTTCTGCCGCCCATACGCTGCCCTGTAAGAAAACTACACTAGAACTGTAATTGTGGATTGTCTGTGTGTGTAGTATGTGATTTGTTGTCAGATGCTTGAAAGGTGTATGTATTCTTCAAAGTTGTGAATGCGGCATTATGCTGTTACAGATTATACTAGTAAACTGCCCCTGTTTAGGTAATTAAATTAGATTGAATTAGACATTAACAGGATAATTTAATTTCCAGTATCATCAGTCGATGTAGTACTTTGGTTTAGGCAAGTGAGGCGATAAGTTAAATGCTATAATTATAGCCCTGTAGGACATAAATGATAAATTTACAGTTTAACTAATTTGCATTTTTTTGTGTGACAATTTGAGTGGCAGAGATGGGCAATAGGTAGGGGCTAAATATTTTGGCAAAGGACACCTTCTATTGGATAACACAAGGAATACGTGTGCAACTGCATCTATTTTTCCTGAATGGCATAGTTGCATTGGTATTCTATACCAGGAGGATTTTGGCTTCTTTCCCAAGTAACAAATAGTTTTTGTCAATAGTTTTGTTCTTATTAATGAAAACTGTCAATAACAGAGATATTTCATAAAATTCTTTATTCATAAACTTGATGCAAGTTTACAAATTACTTTACATGGTCAAAATCACCCTTGCAATGTTAAAAAAAATGAAACCAAACCAAAGCATGCTAACAGTGCATAACTTTATAACCCGGCCAACGCAGTTAATGAAGCAAGGTAAAGAACCCAGAATCAGGCTAGTTCAGACCTCAGACCAATACGTCGCTCCCCAAAGCAGAGAAGTTTTTTGTTAGTGAGATAACTTGGTGTTGATGTGAGAGGGGCTGTTAAGTGCACAACAGATTTGAGTACACCATTATTCCAAATGTCTGGACCAAGATGTAGGGTTTCAATAGCTCTGATGGCACACAAATCTCAACTGCTGCTTTTGTAGGGAATCCTGGCACATTTAAAGGTAATCAAAGCAGATAGGATGTCTATTAGTCCTTGTGTCTCATATAGTATCTGACATGGTTCAATAAACAAAGCACAGGGAGAAATTAACCTGTGCACTGATGTAGGAAGCCACAAGAAACCAATTTATGAAAAAATGGATACATCAATTTTTTTTTCTTTCAACCACCCAACCCAACCACTCTTTGCCTTCAGTAGCTTGGGGGAAAACACCCCTTGATTTTCCGACATGCAAAATAGAGCAATATCAAAGAGACAGGGCAGATGTGTTCTGATCCCCTGATCAAGCGCAGGATAATCTGAGGGTGGGAGCAAATCATTACTCTACATAATCTGATCATTCCAAAAACTTGGTTAGTTATTATTTATCAACCTCGACAGCATTCAAAAATCTAAGTGTGTGCAACTCAACGGCAAAACACACTGCAATGACTACTGGTAGAACAGGAGCGTCATTTTAAAATGGCCAAAAAAAGAAAAAAAAAAGACTGACATATTGAATCTTGCACTTAAGGACAATATCTGAAGTCGAGTGTGCAGTATGTATTCCTGAGTTTGCTTCTCCAGAGAATGCAGGGTTGAGCTCGAAAACGTGACCAGAATGACGTGATTAGTACATTACGGATGGCATCACAACAGCTAACAACCATGCCGATGATCCATAGTCATGTTAAGATTTTGCTTGTGGTGAAACACGAAAGGAGCAAAACGCTTGTTATATCCTGCAAGTCTATACATGTGTCAGACTTGCTGAACATGAACAAGTTGTATGTTTTTACACCCATCTCTACCTGTTTTGAACATACTGGTGTTGTGACTGAGGTTAGTATCACTGAGGATATTCTAAAAAAAAAAAAAAAAAAAATGCAAACATGAGGAATGACTGTACGAATTAGCATAACTAAGCTTTCTATGCTGGTTTTTCAGGACAACAGACTCAAAACAATGCAAGTAACCACACAATAGAACATCCACAACAAATGTGTAACTGCATTAATTGGAATGCTCCACACAGTTTCTGCATATTATTCACATTACATCAAAGACGCAGCACACTGAGGGGTACAGCAGTGCTGCGAGTGGTTATGAATAGTAACCAGAGAGGTGGTAATGGGAAGAGCTGGGTCCCTCCGGTGGCAAATCTGAACAAATATTTATTAAACCTGGACCAATATTCTGGAAATGAAACAGACTCCAGTTGATCTTCCCAGGTGTGAAGCCAGAAGGTATAACTTTGAGACTATTGCTGTGAAGTTTTAACTCTTGGCTGCATTTTAAAAAACAACCAAGAGGTCAAGGAAAAATCGGAGGGTGAAGGTCACTTTTTTCCCAGACTTCAGGATTGGCAATATGGTCAGGATGTGAACCAGCTCTAAGAACTAAGCAGGTGACTACACTGCTAAACTGTTAAGACTTATTATATCCAGTACGACAAAACTCCACAAGACTGTGTCTTCACTGCATAGCCTTACTGAGGTTCATCTGGTTTGAGTGATTAGATATGAATAGCCAAACCTCTGGAATGCCAGAAATAGCTGTGTCTATGCCATTATTGTTACGTCCATTGTGGTGAAGAGGTGCCATCAAATAAAGGGAATGGTACTGTAATTTTTGCCAGTAACATGAGGTTTACAAATCAATATTTAAAAAAAAAAAAGGAAAAAATCCGCAGTAGTCATTAAGCTTACGTAAGAACATGGTGTACTTTTGTTTCCTTCTGCAAGAGTATCCATGAAGCAACTTTTTCTTATTCTAAATGGGTCTTGAGAAGTTGCAGGGCCCCTGCTGTTAATAGTCAGGGGTATATAGTAATACAGTCTCTGCCCAGCCAAAGACCCAGACAAGGTTACATTATAAACAATTAAATCCTTTTGCAGAAATACAAATTTACATGTTTACATGTGGAGTTAAAATCAACTACACTACCGTGTGATCCAATCCAAACACACCACTGCTTTGCCTGGTCATGTTTCTTGTGTTGCCAGCCTAGCCACACACCAAACCTCTCCTGATAGGAGTGGTCCAGCTGCTGGTTGTGATGACGACACTGGTCTCCAAACTTAAGAGCTCAGCAGGATGCTGTTCTTCATTATGGACTGTCCCACCCAGGCTGCAAAAGTCTCTTCATCTTCTTCCCCACCTCAGGGCTTCAAGCTTTAAAAGATAAGAGGTTTGAAAGCAAGCTAGCCTCAGAAGCCGTTATTCCAGAGATGGGATCTTGGCATTATAAAGATAATACATGAGCACAATATTACAGAGGCCGTCCATGGAGAGAAAAGGCGGTGGTTCTTACCACCACTGGCATTTAAGTGTCCTTTCCAGCCAGAGCAGCACTGTCCGGCAACTGAAGCTTCAGACTGCCACTGGTGGAGGAAAAAGCCATGCCGCACCTTTCAACTCGCAGCCAGCAAGTAATCTTGGCATGCTCAACACCAAAACCAAAGGGGGAGTTTGCGCACTATTTAGTCCATCGTATTTCTGGAGTATAGAATGAATGTCGCGATGGAAAAATTAGATTGTATCGAACAACAGATGCACAGAGAGATAAATATCCGGGGAGAGGACGTCCTTGCAAGTAGCTGAACTTGGATGTAAATTTCAGGTGGGGGTGCATGTAAGTGTCTGTGTGTTTATGTGCTAGTTTTCTGGATGATCACTGAATGAGGAATTTGGTTTGGAGTTCAAACTCTCATGTAGAGAACAAAATGGTTTGCACATTTAAAAAAAAAAAAAAAAAAAAAAAAAAAAAAAAATTGGTCACAAGAAAAAGAAAAGTCTAAGACATATGGTCCCAGTGCAGGAAAGGCAGTGGTCTGTTTTAGCCATCCTCTTTAGGGGGTGTGTACCAGCCTAGGGGAAAAGGCACAGCAAAAGAGAATGACTATACAGCAAAGAAATAAAGATGCAATCTACAGTCACCAGATCTCTGCAAACAACAGCATCATCAGGGTTACGTGCACTTGATTTCTGCCTCTGTGGCATGTATCTTCATTTCCACCCCTCCCTAGTTAGTGAAAGAACCAAAAGCACAAGGCTAAAAGAGGTTGGACCTGGGGCAATTATGGTCCAGAATTTGAATAAAGTTCAGCCAGGCTTTCAGTTCCTAGCTTCCAATGCAATTAAATATAGCTCAATCTAGCCTGATGGGCTAAAAGTAATTTCCATATTTTCACCTGCACCATTTCTAAATGCAATATTAGGTCAAGGACCAAAGAAAAGCTGTATAAATAGTAATTCTTTGAGCAAATGACTTGTCTGTGTTTTTTCTCCACTAAGAGTGTTTAGCTTTAAATGTGAATGCCGATGTTTCTCTTTGTTGATTTTATTGTCATTTTCCTGTTAAACTGCATGTTTATGGAAATTGTCTGGGCGTATTATTTTTGAGATTTTTTGATGTGGGGGTCACCATAGACTCTACCAACACCTAAAACAGGAAATGTTTGCTACTGCTGTGTCAGTAATATCTTTGACCTTAAGTGTAAATAAAATATGAATTGTAGGAGTTACGAAATGGTCCTGAAAGTGAGTAAGACTTTAAGAGAGTTGTGGTGACAGCACAGTCAAAGAAAAATGTTTGTTTGAATTTAGAGTGAATGAGTTTCATGTAATCTTAAGCATGTTGTACTTATAGTTTGTATGTTTTGCTGTTATCTAGACCATTCTAGCAAAAATCCTTGAAACCACTATAATTGGCTCATAGCAAGTGAATGTAATAATGTGGACTACATGCTTCTAAATGTTGTCCATCTTTGGTACATGCACAACAGATCAAGCACTATTATTCCTCAGCTTTGATGCATGGGAGGGATTTGGTTTCAGTAAACAAGGTCATTAATGCACTCTGTATGAAACTGGAGACAAAAACACTCACCGTTCTTTTCATGGATCTGAACCAGGGATTTGTAGGACTGCTGTGCTCTGGCAAGATTGTACTGGTTCTGCATTAAAAGATGAAAATGAAGTCAACCTTAGAGTGTGTACTGGTTTTATGATGGCAGTGCAGAACAGGAAACAGCAATGATAGCTTCTTTCCAGAAGAAAAAAAAAAAAAAGCTTATCACAAAATCATCTCCATTTCCAAGAAAAAAACCCTATGTACAGTGCAGGATAATTAACACACATTCTACCTCTGTTTGGCCAGTCATACCAGACTGCTTACATGCACAGCTGGGCATCACAGTTCGCATAAAACCTGGCTCTGCACCCACAGTTCTACACACACACACACACACACACACATCACTGCTGAGGCATTGAATTATCCAAGACTACACAAATCACAGAAATCTATATGATGGAGGCCGACTTCATTTAGAGTGTAGCTTCATACCTGGGGTCAGTTTTGCAAAGAATAACTTTGCCTATGGTTTTGATCAAACTAATAGACTTTAAATTGATATCTAAATTCATAAACTGCACAATGCTGTCTAGCTCTTGACCATCTTAAGCAGGACTAGTTTGCCATGAATTCTGGGTACCCAAACTCAAGGTTCACCACTAAAACCACTCAGCTCCCTTCACTCCAGCAGGAATGTTTGCTTTCTGGAAAATTTCAACAGTTACAAGAGCATCCAGCACACACAAAAAGAAAGAAAAAAAAAAAAAATCGAAATTCTGTGCAAATCTGTAGCTGATCCTTCCTGTTATGTTCATTTGTCAGGAACAGCAATAATGTTCCTGGGTCATTGTGACCGGTGCATGTTTAATTATCCAAAAGTTGTCAGAAAGCAAAAAATCCTAATAAACATTGTTTATATCTCATTGTTTATATACATTACTAACAATATCGTCAATATTTAGTGCAATGGTGCTCTTTACCTCTCACTTCTGACCCCTTTTGTGCTCCACTTTGACTGCTGAGTCAAACTGACCCGCAACATAACAGGAAGGTTAAAACACTGTGGCTTCTGAATGTCGCTGGATACACTACTTCTGCAAATTCAGTCAATCTAAGGAGGTTTTTCCTGGCCAAACGAAAATGACTCACTGGTACTTAGTATGCACATGTATTTACAACAGGTTTACTTTGGTCTCAAAGCTCTTTTGGTCCTCATTGCTCACGCAACAACGCAGTTAGCAAGTCATAAATTATGGCACTTTTTCCTAATCTTTTTTTATTTGGTGCCATATGTTGGCAAATGTCACTGCTTATTACTATAAAACATTTCTGCTTTAGTCTTGCAGTAAGGACAGTAACTTTTTAGACTTTAGAGCAAAATTAAGACTGGCCTTAGTACTCAGTACCTTGCCTGAACACATCCTGTGCAGACACGTGACGACTGAAGCTACTCTCCTTACGCGCCTCTTTCATTATCAGCCTGTTAGGAACTGGTAATGAAAAGTAACTGCGTATAATATAGTCACACTTTCATACAAAAAGTGGTTTGAGAGATTAAGCCTGTTGTGACACCGGGTGATCTAAGATCTCAAGTCTAAGTTGACCTAATCACACCGACAACAAACAGGTGTTTATCCAGGTCACCGTGTGAATCTGAAAATAGCATGTGGGGTAGAGGTGATCAAATGGTTCTCATGAATGCATCTTTTCAGCCCTGCTGGTGCTTTAGGACAACTATAGTGTACATTTTGCACATTTTTCCTTAAAAACACACACCTTAAAACAACTGTTTTTACCTCTAAAATGACACAGACACCTTACTCCTGTGAGGCCTTAATTGTGAAAACTGTTTGGGGTCCCCTTTTAAGTTGTAATGCTTGCCCAGGTTTTATCAGATTGAGAGAGGTTGAATAGAAAACTAAGAAAGTGAGAAACATCAACTAATTTAAGTCTGCATTGAAATAAACATAACCACAGAATGGAATTTGTATCTATGACACCAAGCTTCTGAGTGGGACTTAAATAAAAATATCCATGTTTCTTTTATACTTGACTTATCAAACCTGGAGACCAGGAGAGGCCTGTAGTGAGAAAACATAACAAGTACAATTGACAGCCACTGCAAACTGCAGCACAAAAATGAAAGCATCTACCTTGGCCATCCTAGTAATGACATGCTCCCAACTCACTCCACTTACTACAAAAAAAAAAAAAAAGCCCCCACTAAGAGCCAGGTTACCTGGCCTCTGTGTCAAAGCACTGCCCTAGTGGTCCATATCATTCATCATATGAGGTAAAAATAATCACTGGACATTTCCTTACTTGAAATTAAACCTCTAGTGCCTCCTCACTTACTTTATTGGCTCCAAATTGCACTCTGGCTTTTCCTTTGACTAAAGTGGCATTGATCTGCATGATGACAGACTCAATGGAATAGGCACTGCTCCAGCCCTGCAATCAGGAAAACCAGTATCAGTAAGAGTAGGTCATAAAAATGTAAAACTGATGGAAACACTGTCCAAGGTAATATTTGCTATCATGCAGTGCAAATTAAATGAAGGCTTTGAAAAAATATATTTGACATACCTGTTTGGTGAGAAGTTCCATGCACAGGGCTCCTCCTCCAAGAACATAACTAAACCAAGTAGACAGAGATATCTTTTTTTTGCCATTTTTGTAGACCGTTTTTAATATTAGTTCGTTCACAAACTCAACGAACCACGGAAAAGGGAGAAACTGAGAATTGTAACAGCTAAATGAACTCACCCTCCAGAAAGAACAGGCGAAACTACCCGGACAAAGGGTGGATCAAAGGGGAAATTATCCTGTGGCAATGAACAGCAAAAATGGTTAATTTACAGACTTCAAAGACGCCAAAATTGGAATTTCATTTTCATCAATGTAAAAGTAAGTTTTGCTCACTTTATATGAGAAGTTAAGTAAAATGTAATCCATTCCTTCCTTTTCCTTTAGGACTTGCAAATCACTGTGTAAGGGGCTATCTGGATCCACCCTGTTGGTTATTTAATTATGAAGTCAGTTCGTGTTTACAGTGAGATCGAAAAAAAGAGAGAACATATGCCCCCAAAGTTACTTACGTCCTTAGTTTGACGTGCCATTCATAGAGGCTGTCGTTAACAAGCTCAACGGAATAGATTCCTGCAAAAGAAACTGATTAATTATAAGTGCTCTGATGTCTCCCAGTGCAAGGTCTATTAACAACTACAATGATTTAATCTCAATTTCCATTCTATAAACTAAAAACTACTACAATGATCCAAGATTAAATGTGCTCTGACTGGTTTCTAACTCATCAGGAATTTCTACAACAATTATATGAAGCCTTGTTCATAGGTGAGGGATTTCTGCGAATAAGACTTCAAAATGGGTCTGAATATTTTTTTTATTTTTTTTTTTTTAATTGGTTTGTGCTTCATTTCTCGGGGAATATCATTTTTATTTTTTAATCTACAGTTCACAGCACTGCGGACACACCCTCGTAGAGGTGGAGCTGACGTCAGGATAGGTCATAAAGAGATGGACACCTTATGAATTAGTGAAAACCAAACTCACTCTCAAATTCTCTCTTTTGATCGGGTACACATTATAGCTCTCATACTGCTATGGTTGGTGTTCACCGCTACTCTTCTATCGCATCAAAAAGATAGAACTAATCATCAGTGTGATTATGGGTTTGTATTTATGTGCATTTCTGGGTACAGTTACTTGCATGCATCCTTTTTACTTAGATTTGCAACAAAGAGCAGACCTTTGTTCAAGGTGCATACCTGTTTTATAACTCTGAGACCTGTAGATCTCTCTAAGCTCCTTCATCAGGCGATCGGAGGCTTGCACTGAACCAGACACAGCTCCCTGCAAAATACAAAACAACTGTAACAGTAAAGACAAAGTGCACTGCCTTTGTAATTCACTGTGAGGGTAAACCTGTCATTAGTACTGTATGTGGGCCAACATCAAAGAGAAAGCTTTATCCTACTAGACGTCAATATTTATATCTCTACACTGCCTGTGTAAATGCTTCACTAATCCCGGAAATATTCTTAAAAAATGTAAAATAAGCCATTGAATCAAGCATTAATGGTTGTGTAGTTAGGGTATAACTATATTTTTGACACATGTTAGGAGTCCCAGAGATGAGCCATTGAACGGGATGATGAGCAAGCAGAGAGCCATTCCCAGAAGAAAAACAAATCTTTCCATATGTTTATGCTGCCTAGACACTAAGAAAAACCTGAAGATACTAATTAAGAACACAGATCACATTCTCTACTGATGCACAAATGTACTGACTGCCTCATCACCGCCTTATTTCTTCACTTTCTGTTTCAGAACCTTTCCCCATTTGTCAGTCACAGAAGTAATCATTACTTACAATATGACTAGCTGAACATCCATAAATCCTATGTACATCAAATTTAGGTGTAACATACAGTATATGTTCTTTACTGAACAAAGACTTACATTCAAGTGGTCCTGCCTCTGGTTCTTTCGGATCTTCTCAAGGATGGCCAGATTCTCCTTTTCGATGCCATCATCCTCAGATTTTTTCCCATCCACAGGCTCCTCCTCTTTCATTTCATAGTGGTCCAGATCTTCTATGTCCTGTTTGTTTGAATTTGATAATTTAGGCACTTTATTACTGGTTCCCAAGCGGCAAGTGCAACTTAAAAACAAGCTCAGGGATCAAAGTTGGCGTAAAGTTAAAAGATGTAATGGAACTTTCTTGTTCACTAGAATATCAATCTAAATAGGATAACATTAATGTTTGATTCCCTGGTAAATTATGACATCATTATGACATGAATCCCAGAGCCACTAATAATGTGGATGCATATTGGAAAGGGCAAAATAAAAACTGTTGCAACTCCTTGGAAATGTTACAGTAACCCAAACTACCTACCACATTGCAAAATTCAAAAAGTCTGAATTTTCCCTATTAAAAGTTAATGGGACTAAGATGGGAGAGAACCACACATCTGTAAACAATAAGCACCTGGCAAAACACCTTAAGAGCAATACATAAGGTGTGTAGACCAAGGATGATAACTTACCTCTCCCATCTCCTCCTCCTCTTCTTCTTCAGACGTGACCTCCTCTGTCCCATGCTATACACACATACAAACAAACAGACACAGACACACACACACACACAAAAGATAAGGTATCAAATGACTGTGCTGACTGGTTTATTTACATTACAAGAAAAAAAACACCCTTTACTGACCATTAAAGAGGAAGAGTCCATTGATGAGATTAGACAAAAATGTCATGTAAATAACCAAGGCCCTCTGTAATGTTGGCTACTATTTCATTACTAGGCACAATGGGTTTGGAAATACATAATAAAACACCCTAATTTAAAATATGCATGGTCCTTAAAAGTAATCAAATACAGGTCAGAGTACTAGCTGTATCGTACCACAGGGAGGTACAGTATATGTAAAGAACAAACTAGGCAGCCTTGCCTTTCTGTCTTGTCCCACAGGGCCTGCAGGCAGGGGCTGGTCCAGCATCTCCACATCGGGATGTTGGGGGAGGTTGTACAGCCGACAAAGATCACAAATGAGTTTCTTTAACTGCTGCAAAAGCTTGAAAAACCAAACCAGAAAAAACGGATGAGATAAAGACTTAGATAAATGAATCAAAATTGCAATAGCAGCTACACACAAATTCCACAAAAATATGACACAAACACAAAATATTTGAGAGAGCTTCACTCAAATATTTTGAATATCACTTGTTCCTGAATCCAAAATGAATGAGTCATGATTGTGTTAGAAAAAAAGACAATAAAATGAGATAAAATGTTTACATCATTCACAGAGCAGTGTGTTGTAGATCATTCTAGCTACAACAGTGGAATAATGTAAAATGTAAAACCTAGCGAACTGTTAGCTTAACAGTAAAGTTAGAGCTAAATTTCTAACATATGACTTCAAAGTAAGAATTTAATCATAAAACACTTGTTGCAACGTGCTGTCAATATATGTAGGAAGACTGAAATTGTGTGTGCTCATATAAAAAGAGCTGCCATCAGCAAGTGCATTCTGCCTTTGCAAATTTGGTGCAATTCAAAAACAGGTTACCGTAAAAACATCTGTGCAAAAGAAAGAAAATGGACTGATCTTATCTATGCATAGGAAGGCAAGGTTTGTCCTTTACCTAAAAGACAACACTGGCAACGTCATGTTCTTCAAAGAATGTAGACTAAGTTATGGTACAAACAAAATAAATATTCTGTCCAAAAAACTGACATCACATCTACAAAATGCATATTTTTTGTCCTAAAAACAGAGCATTCAGCTGGAATAAGTAGGCTAACTAAACTCAGGATGTCACCACATACGTGGGATTACATAATGAGCTTCTTGTCGCAGACATTTTGACCTCAAAGCCTGTACCGATGACCCAATGGTGAAAACCTGCCTGTCTGTACTTGCCGGTTAGATATGTTTATCCTATTCCCTAAGTAAATAGTCACACACATTTATGCAAGCTATTTATGTTTGAAAGCCCATATGAAAACTGGAATAAGCTCCAAGTTGTGTAAATGTTGGATTTATGACACTAAAATGGCAACACCACAAGCTGCATCCCTGGACAGCCTCTTTAACTAGTCCAACATTGAAAAAATCTTACAAGACTGAAGCAAAGCCTGTTTGAGGAAAACAAAACGTGTACTTTAAAATGTTGACATAAAGATTCAATATAAAGTGCAGTGAGGATTCAAAGTATCTACATAATAACCAGACTATTATATAAAGAAGAAAAGAAAAGGAGAAGCACCAGAAGATACCACTTCTGGTTAAGTTCATCACAGCAGGCTGAGATTATGTCACAATAAAGCACAAAATATACCCCTGCCGGGAGGCACCCTGGTCAGTACTTGTTTAGATAAGAAGCTGAGTTAAATCTACTCAGTCTTCTCATTCAGTCACATGCCGGACACAGTAAAAAGCATTCTGACTGAGGCTAACTCTACTCTGATTCAACATATCAGGATAATTATGAATGAGTCAGCTGGACATTAAAATGCTCTGCTCACTGGTCACTTGTTATCTTGAGGTCGGTTGCTGTATCGCAAGATAATCTGTCACATGCTGGGTGTATGTGTTCTGGAAATTTTTTGGATGACAGACCGACTGCACTTTGAATCATACAACTCAAAAGGACATCCTCACGCAGAGTACGTCGAACATTAAAATGCCCCAAGTGATATTTAGTGAAAGGGACGAGTCGGGGTAACTACCAGGGTGCTGCCTTTTCTCACATCCTCCAACCTCTCCAGAACTTGCGCCAAGCTTGGGTCATCAGAGTCCACGAACCATATTGGCGGCGTAGATGGATAAGATTCCTATAGAGAAGTGGAACAAATAAAAAAAAAACAAACAAACCCAAAATGAGACCTTCGCATCAACGCATTTACATACGTTACATATACTCTCGTGTCACAAGGTTAAACACGGAGCCGTATAATATGGTAAAATTTGGGGTTGATGACATTAGCATTCAGAGTGCAGCGATTGCTAACAGCCGGGGTTGTTTATCAACAGTTTAATTTCTGACTATCCGGCACCGACAACCCGATCAAGACTGCGTAGCTCCCACTGACACCACTTAATCTACGCAAAATCCGTCCCGTATAGCATCAGATTATACCGTTTTCTAGGTAGCCTGCTACCTGGCTAGCAAGTTTACTAGCTAACTTTAGCTCGCTAATTGCCAACCGAGGAAGTGTATAAATCCCGGCACTTGCGATACTCTCCGCTTACCGTTATGTTACAGTGGATAATCAACAGCTTTTCCCCAGTTACATTAAACTGGCAGCTCAGCTCGTCAGGCTTCCAGTCAATGATCCTGAAGCGTTCATGGTTTGGATCAAAAATGGACTCCAAAAACTTCAGTTCGGCCTTCAGCCCCGACACCGACATCTTCCATGCATCTCCGGCTGGGCCGCTGGGGAGGGGGAGAAGTCGGGACTTAGCCTTTAGCTAGCTAACGCCACAACGCAAAAATTCAGCGAGAAGGGAAAAACAAAAATGCTTACAAAGTGGCGGAGAGGTGACGGCCTGTCCCGTTACACGGAGCCGGGAGCCCGGTGCCAGCTACGCGCGGCGTCCGGCCAAATTTCAGCCCGACCGGACGGGTCTGCTAGCGAAGTAGCTAAACGTTAGCTAGCTTTCGCTTAGCATTTGAAAACAGCGCAGTCCTTGGCAAGATGCTAGCGAGCGAGTCCGTTGTTGTTGTCTTTCCGTCTATTGTTGTTGTCTCACTATCACAACAACATTTTAAGGCCCTCGCGGCGTCTCGTCACCGTCCCCCGCACGGTCCCGCCGGACACTTTCTTATTATTCACTTGACCGGGAAACGATCGCTCGGCCCCCACGATCGGAACTTATATCCCGCAGCGGGGACGGTGTTTTTCATCCCGGTGTTCAACTGTGGCTGGCCTCTTGTGGGGTTTAAAGATGGCGTTCAGCGATCTCCCCCGCTCCCGCAGAATCCCAGCATTCAGCGCGTCCTCGGTTCGTCTCCGGCTGGAAGGGAAAGGAAAGTTTGCGACGCTCGGTCAAACGCTTGTGCGGGAAAACAGCCTCTCTTGCGGTTCCGATGAATTAGGGAGGCAGAGGAACGAGAGTCTTAGGATTGTGAATCAGAGCAGATGTTTCATTTCGCCGCTGAAAATGGCTCAATCGGTTTACTCGTCTTTCTAATAAAATTATGTTCGATGCAGCCGCCAGTCAGAAAAAACTGGCCTGTCCTTCGTAGGGTGACACAGTATATTCAATTGTCACTTTGAACTTTGTGTTTGCCCCCCCAAAAAATAGAGGCTATTGATATGTAAACAACCTACTGGCCTTGTTGGAAAATTTAAGCAATTTAGTACAATTAAGTGCATCAGTATATACTTCTTGTCCCGTTTTACAGTTCAGCAAATTGGTGCATGATTCCAACAAATCTTGAATCCGGACCCTGATTTGCATGTCCTTTGTACAGTGTCTTTAACAGATGGTCACAAGAGTTGTGCCCCCATCATTTCGTGTTCAGTAGGTTTTCTGGACACCTTCACAGGCTGGTAAAATGAGGAAGGTATGTGACAGTGACTCTGCTTGATATGTACAAAAGTTAACAGTCATTCATGTTTATATATAGATATATATCTGTATTTAAATACATCATGTAGACACAAGCTAGGAAATTAGGAACATAGCTAATATGAAATAAATATATCTGACATGGAATAATAAGCATGTGTGATATAAAGTACATCCACCTCTAAAGTACATTCATTACTTTGAGCCCATCCATCTGATTTGTATCAGATAAGCACATAATCCTTTATTAATAGATGCCAATTATCATTACACCCCCCCCCCTCCTTCTCAGGCTGTTTGTGTGTGTATCCTGGCGTCTTATCTAACTGATCAGGTTAGATCACAATTTCCAGAAGATTTTTTAAATTATTACATCTTAATGAGCACAAAATATAACAATACGATAACATAAAAATACTGACAAAAGATACATATTTTAATGGCTGCTTATTTCAAGTGTCATTCTTTCCACTACTTAATACATACTGCATTGTAAAAAAAATAATCTAATCTGCTCCCAGAGATCCAGGAAAATAATCTGTTGTAGTTCCATTTCTGCGTGTGGTCTACCCTTGGCCAACAGAAGCATTTGACATGGTGGAAATGCTCCCTGTAGTAGAACCTGGTCCCCACTAGGGGCTAGTGTTGACTAAACATTTGAACAACTAGGGTTAGGTTTAAAGTAGGGTAAGCTTAAACACAGTTGTTGGTAATCTTCTTCATAAACTGCTGGCATTCATATCTCATGGAACAAGAATATCTATGCTCTTTATATTTATGTGTTGTTCATATTTATGCATTCCTTCAGTTTTGATGGCTGAACAAATGAGATAGATAAAGATAATTAATGAGATAATAAGATAATGATGAGCTAGATCTAATTTCAACATTTGCTGGAAACTGCTCTTTAAGCATCTTTAAGCACTATCTATAGAAAATTTAAAGCCTGGAAACATATTAACTTTCAGGCTGAGAACCAGACATGTTCAACACTGGGGAGATGGCACAAAGAAGCAGTCCTTTTAGTCCTTGAATTCTATTAGACAGATAGGGTGGTATTCCAAACCTTAAAAGCAAACTTTAAAATCCATTCACTTTGTGAATAAGCCTGTTATCAGAAAAGATTTGGGAGCAGCTGACTGTCCCAGAATAAAGCTGTGCTGTCACCTCTGATTATACTACCATGAGCTCCCTCTTTCACCTTGGATAACCTTTCTTTTATTTTCTCCAAAATTTGTATTCCATCATATTCTGTGGAGGACACAGGTAACTTACTCAAACAAATGTCAGTGTGTTGAAGATGTCAGCTACAGTACTTTCAGTTCTTGAGCTATATTGCAGTTCAATGTTTCACTTTAAAAGAAAAACATATTAATTTGCTGTTTTAAAAGCCAACAAAATAAATGACTTGGGGGGGGGGGCTCTTGTCCAAACCTATACATGCTACTATTGACGTGGAAGGACCTGCAGCTGCAAATCAGGGCCTCATATCAAGAGTGATGACTGGAAATTAACCCGTGGCAGCATTCTCACATGGACACAGGTCAGTCTCCTTACAGCCTAACACACAATGCCAGTGATGTTTTTAAAAATTCACTTTGTAGAATAATGCAACTGTGTGCAATAAACTCTATCTACCTGAACCTATTAAAGTGAGGCCAGGGGATTTGTTAATATAATGGTATCTTGGGAAAGGTCAAGGTTCCAGTCTAGCAAACATTGTAATACTTTTTTTTGGGTGGGTAGGCTGGGGATTTAGGTCTGACCCCTCTTTCTGTGTTTGTGTGCGTATTTTTGAGTGATTGAGCCAGGGGTAGTGGCTGGCTCTGCATGTGCACTTCTGTGCATGTGTGTGTTGGTTTGTACAGTGATTAATGACATTTTGAACTCAGGGTACTATTATCATGGTAATTTATTCTGAGCAGGTCAAGAATGTTTGCAGGGATATTATTTGGTTCCCCATTCAAGTTATAATGTTTGAATGGGAAACACAATTCAATCTATCAACAGCAACAAGAGTTATAAACATAGTTTCCTGCAGTATTTCTGAATATCCTACAAGAGCTGAAACTAATAATAAGTTTGGTAAGACCACTTCTTGTTATCTCTGTTTAGGATTCATAAAGTTTAATTCTATTACTTCTATTCTGATAGACCCGACTGGTAAGCATTAGGAAAAATGTCCCTTGAAGTGTTAGGTTCCTTTCTCAGTCTCTCACATACTTTCTGCTCTTTTACCTGGTCATCCCATTTCTTTTAACTGCCTGGCTAATTTTATAAGCTGCTGACCTGTGTTACCCAGGGTGACTTTTCAATCAATAGTATCAATCCTTGTTGTTCTGTAATTAATCAGTATTGATAGCTTGCTGAGGAGACTGTGTTGAGGGACTGTTCTCTACACGTGTTTATTGTTAGGATGTCGTGTTTTAGAAGATAGCAGTTGTATAACATCCTGCCAAAAGCAATTAACCCACCGCACTAAACACGGCACGTCCTTCGACAACTAACAGCTGCTGAGAGGTTTACTCTATGCTCTTACATTATTTATAGCAACATTTGTCCTTCTACTAAATTTTGACAAGCAATTAATAAAATAAGCTATGCAGATATATATTTCTAATGGACAAAATTATCATATTTCATGTTGTTTTTAAATTAGATAGCACTGCAAGGGAAAATATATTGTATATAGTTTCTTATTGATTACACCTACAGTATTACATCCATTTCATTCATGAAGAGGACATGCAAATGAAGGGGACGAAAAAATCTACTGAGAAATGGACTGTAAACCTCAGTGTTTGAATTATGATTCATATATTTTAGCCTGTGTGTATATAAAGCAATTTTTGCAGAGCATTACTTCAGGGGTGTGACAAAGGCATTTGCCAAGCGTGTTAGGGGTCAAAACATACTAAAACTTATGTCTTTGGTTGAAACCTGTTTGTCTCTCAACCTTGTTTTATGATTGAGAGGCTGATGTGTCGTTTGTCATAGAGTGCGTGTGTACTCACTAATAAAGAGGCAGATTGCTGTTGTCCTCAGTGATTTATCCCGCCTCTCTGTCCTCCATTTGCACTAGACGAAAAGTTAATTAAAACCCTGGCTTGTCTCCTCATTCCAACCTAGACAGCAAGAGCAAATCATATTCCACCATTTACACCCTTTATTATTTCCTTATGAACAACACCAGAGCTGAAGTCACAAGGGGTTCGCATGGAGGGTCCTCATGCCTTCTTTTCAGCTTGACCTTAAACCTCATTAAAAGATGTAAATTGCACAACTGCTAGCATGTTTTATTTTTCTCATCCAATTTAGACACTCAAAAATTGTTGTATGTGAAAAATTGGCAGCACTTTCCTAATTAAACTTTTAAATGTCTTGATGGTATATATACTGGAGGTATGTTGAATTAATAATACAGAAGGTGTGAAACTAAAAAAGCTGAACCATATTCTCCAGTTTTGTCCAATACTCTATGTCACAGAAAAAATCTTTTTATCACGAACATTAGCCAGGACAACAGTTCATGATTTGCTTGTGCTTGCTGAAAAATCAGCTGCATCTAGGCTGCAGCGGTGTTAAACCGATGTCCTGAAGGGATTTGGAGGTGTTTAGATGTTTAGCTTCGGACAGCTGAAGCCATTCCTCAACCGCTTGCAGTGCTGATTCACCACATACAGAAGGGTGGTTTGTCAGAGGAGACAGCACCATTCCCACCAAGGAGGAGCAATATTCATTTTTCTTCTGGGAAGAGTGAGCATATGAGCAGACACAGAGAGAACAGGTCACATCCAGGACACAGAACCCTCATAGTGAGTGTGGCATTCAGTATGTGTGCAGTTGTGTATCATCCACACAACCAACAGAGTTGCATTAACGGAGAATCCTTATCAGTAATTATTATTATGATTATTATTCACGCCCACGACTGAACAGGAGACACCATATGCTTAATTCATGGTACTTCAATAAAACCTCTCTGCAGTATACCTCTCCTTTAAATGTTTATGCTGCAAGGAGCGATGACATATACAGTACAATATACTGTAATGTGAGAACTGTCCTTGAGACTAAAGGATTTAGTGTGTTAGATTAGATCCATTCACAGCTGTACTTTAGTCTGTGCATGGTCCAATAAGTGTTATTAATTTAAACAGCTTTACAGTAGTAGTAGACAGTAACAGACACTTTCACCTTGGGAAAATGCAAAAAAGTGCTGCATTTCTGTTGGATGCAGCAATGACACCCAGCTGTTTTCATGTCTAGCTCTTTGAGGATCAGTCACTCTCTCTTTACACCTGATGGCTCTTATCTTCATTGCTTTTACCTTACTATTTTTGTTGTGAAACATCTTTATGTAAAAATAAAAGGCTGATCATGTGGGCTAGTAGAGAAGAAATAAACAATATTACAAAACAAATTTATCAAAATATAAATTAAAAATGGTCTGCAGTCTTATCAGGCTGGTTTCCTAATGGCAGTAGTGATACTGGCAGGAAGCTTTGGAAATTGTCCCCCCTCCAGAGAACCTTCACAGTTTTCAGCGATTTTTTCACAAGAATACTGCATCTAGAACACACAGTAGAAAAATGACCTGAAATACTGTTATTATGAGACAGCAAGTAAAGTGTAAAAAATGAGCCCTAGAAATTATTTTGGGCCAAAAGGTGTAGAGGTAATGTTGGTACATCAGTGTTTTTTATGTGTTTGTGCAATTATCTTATTTTACCATGGCTCCACAAGAAAGAAAGAAAGAAAGAAAGAAAGAAAGAAAGAAAATAAGATATATAGGTGTATTATGTATAGCTTAGATTGGGTATATAGTGTATTATACTAATTAGTTTCATACACTTTTTACACCAGTGTCTTGCAAAACATAATTACATTGTAAAGGCACTTGTCAGTTCCATAAGTTTTAGTTGACTTAAGTGTTTCTCCAATGAGCACATAGAGGGCCTTTACTCTGAAATAGTACTGACTAAAGAGCAAATGTCACCTTGAACTGCAGGGGTGTTGTTAGTCCCTTTTCTTCATCAGTAAAAAATGTTAAAGCTATAGATCAAGTCTGGTTTGAGGGAGAAGTGCAAACTTTGTATTCAAAAGTATATTAAATGAAAATTTGGACTGTAACAGATCATTCACATCAATAAGCTTTTGACGATTAAGTGACAAGTGTCACGTTTACAACACAGTCACTGTGGAACTGAATGTACTTTCAGGTGAGGAAAAACAACAAGCCAAACATTAAATGCTAAAACAAGAACAAGAACAATGAGAGAATCAATATCTACACCATAAATGTCAAAAATATAACGCATCTTTTCTACGTTGTTGAGTTCTAGTTTTAGAGCTTGAAATCAGGACAGTGTGATGTTTGAACCAGGCTCTTTCAAGAATTAAACACCCAGCATGAATCCAGATTAAAGCCTTGATGCCCATTAAGACTATTTATACAGTGGGGGGTTAAAGAAAAACTTTATTGCAAAAAAACAATATTACATAATTAAAAGATGCAAAGAAAAATCTTTGATGGTAGTCTTAATATTTTTTAAAGTCATGTTGGCTATTTTCCATAGGTTTTACAGTGTAATGGATAAATGGACTATGTTGTGCCAGTCTAATTGGATAAGGGTTATCTGTGGAGCATCGCTGTTCAGTGGGATCTGTTGTTTCTCATATTGTATAACCAAGTAAACTGCTGCCTAATCACATTCAAGCCAAAGTCTATTTACTTTCTGGGGCACTGCTGCTCTGGCAAGAGGCAAAATGGACTGGTGGAAGGGGTCTTGTAAATGGGTGCACCACTGCCTATCTAGCCGTTCTAATGGTAATACCGTTTACAGGGCCAGTGAGAGACCCTGACAGGATGACAATGGGGGAAGGAGGCCCAGCATAAGTCAATTAGCTAAAAGGACAAATATCATCTAAATCATACCCAGCACTGCCCTGGGCAATGGGTCTGAAAAAGCAGGACACATGCAGGCAGAGTAACACTTATTTAGTTCTGGACAGAGTTTTGATTGAAGTGCCGACAGTCAAGCACACACTTACCGTGTCAACTAGCTCCGAACAAATCAGGGGCAAAATGAACTGGACATCAAACTTTAAATAAATAATATGCTTCATAATTGAATATGCTATTAATCTCTGCTGCATTAGAGTGAGTGTACACTACATCAACTAAACCTTCTCACATTGTGAAACTAAGCCAGCACTTTAGATGTAATAGCTTGGCATGCTTCAAACAAAGTGCTTGACAGATTGCCTAAATGTTGGGTTATGCACTCCTAGAACTAGGTTGAAAGTCACGTTGAATGACCATGTTGGAAATCACAGGTGTTTATAGCTGTTCTGAACAGCTGCACAAAAAGGTGGAGTAAGAGAGTTTGTTTGGACCCGTTTCATGATGTGAATTCTAGTCATTTGTAGCTTGTTTCATTTAGTTGGCTGGCTACGTTGCTCAGAAATACTAACATTAGTTTATTCAGGAAAACCACTGGTAATTTGTGAAGAGGTGTTTTCTTTTCGTATTTTTGTTTTTTAAGCCTAAACATAAACTTCTTGCTAATTTGGTTTGTGGCAACGTGACAAAAAGTGTAGAATCCTTGCCTCTACTTGGATTCTTTAAAAACTCCCTCTAAGAGGCTTTTCTGACAAATTCTAACCATGCAACAGTTCGCTATAAGGGTCGGTTTTATGATTCTTACTGAGCTAAAATTAGCTAACTAACACAACAAATCAAGTTTGGTGAAATAGGCTGCTAAATCCTTTTACTGACTTTTTTTAGGAGATTTGTGACTGAGGAGCAAGATGATCTTGAAAGTTTCTGCACCTGTCTAACTGTCTACCAACTTCCCCCGTGAGCATGGGTGGGTGTGGGAAATTGGACAATTTAGGGACATATGGTGGCTTTGCTGAGACGCTGTATGTGGCTGATAACAATTTTCAGCAAGGATTCTGATGACAGAGGACACTTCAAGAAGAAGAGGGTCCCGAGGGGAGCAACATGCCATCTGGAATCCTGGGAGCTATGACAAAGCTAATTTACCTCTACCTGTGGACCAGGCGGGGAACTTTTGCAGTACCCACCAGGGCAACAGCCAGAGAGATTAGATGCAGACAGAACTGACAAGAAACACTTTTCACACTGGCCAAATTGCTCTCCAAACTAGAGCAGAGCAGATTTAAGATTTATGAATAAAAAAGCATGCCACTTTTGAAGCTATCTGCACTGGAGAATGAATTGATATATTTGGAAAACCAAGAAATCTTGACTTAAATTTGCATCCCGTCAGCCTAAAGATAGAAAACATTGTCAGCTAACATTCTTTTCAGTCTCTTATTAAGAACATATTAATTTTAAGATTAGCTGTTCAGACTAAATTATGCAATGCTATGATTACAAGACACGTCTAATCAAGGTGAGGACATCGTCCTAACCTTGCTCTCTGGTGTAATGCCAAGGAGAGGCTCTTGCAATCATACCATCACATATCTGGACAGTTAATGTGGGAGTGGAAAATCAGCCATCTCATCTTAAAGCAGGATGGTTTCGTTCTAATAAATCATGCAGCTTCTTTCAAACAAATGCCGGCAAATTAGACTAACAAAAGGAAACAAAAGCAATCAATTGCCACATTAAAAAACTAGATTACTTACAAATTACATGAGATGTACATACAATTTCTTTCCTTGTGACTTCTAACAAATGTCCGCATGCCACCTGAGCATACCACCTGTGGTGAATGTACCCCTTACATTTGATATCTCTACAATGTTTGTTTTTTTTATCTATGAAATTGTTTTCTAGCATTGCTGTTTTTCACTTGTTTAATGGATCTTAGAATAAAACAGCAAAGGCTGCAAACAGCACAGATATTTAAAAGAACAGTTTGACATTTCAGTAAACGTGTTAATCAGAGTTACATGAGAGGACTGATATCACTCTCATTTCTGCACAGTAAATGTGAAGCTACGGTCAGCAGCTGATGAGGTTCAGTCAGCACCACGACTGGAAACAGCTAGCCTGGCTCTGTCAGATGGTGCAAAACCTGCCTAACAGCACTGCTGAAGCACTAAAGCAAGCACACTAATCAATACGTTTTATCTTGTTTGTTTAATCTGTTAAGAAAATGAAATGTAAAAATAAAAATTTGACATTTAGGTTATGTATTAGACTCAGAGCCAAGAAATAGTATTGTCCTTTAGAAGTGCTGGCAGGGTTATTTTTACCAATTGACAGAGCAGGGTGATCTCTTGTTTCTAGTCTTTGTGCTAAGTTAAGCTCTCTGGCTATAGGCTTATGTTTAAGGGATAGACAGAGTGTTATTGATTTAGTATTTAGAGCACTTCCCAAAATGTATAACTTTTGCTTTTAATTCATACCTTGCATGGACTCACAAAATTCACCTTATAAGTTGGAATTTGCACATAATATTTGCATTATGTATTTTCATGAACTTCAAGGAAGTGTTGTCTTTCCTCGCTCTGATCTTTCATTTTCGGTATTATATTTTAGTATAGTACTGTATATTGTGGTTGGCTGGATGGTCGGTTACGAGTAGGGTATTCAACAATGTTTCCATATAGTCACTATGTGCCAAAGCAGTGTGTCTCAATTGTAGAAGAAACCTTTAATTCCATTTTTCTCTGTACACCTGAAAATTCTATTACCGCATAATTCAAGATCACACTGCAGGATGGAAAGTGTCTATGTAGGTACATTTTAGAGCCGCTCCACCAGTTACAAACTATCCTCTTCAGCCTGAGGGTATTTGCTTTCAGCTAATTGATGAATGGTTGGATTTCCAGGTGGGAAATGTAGCTTCACATCCAATCCGTTTCACTTATTTGGAGTAACTACCAGCCACGATGCCTGTGGTTAGTTGATTATCTCTGCCCTGCATCATTAGCAGCCAGTTGAGACAGGCGCACTGCAATTACTCACTTCACCATCCGAGCCCAACCCCCCAGGATGAGATCTCTGCGATGATGAGGGCGTCTGTAGTCTCTTGGGTATCATGGATGTGACAGAGAGGCTTCATCCTCCGCATCCCTCTCCCTGGGGAGTTGGTTTGATGGTACCACAGACATAGAATTGAATCACAAAGACATAATCCTGGCCAAATGTACAGACGTCATTAACCCACAGAATCCACTGGCTACGGAGATATGTCATGAAAGCCCCAGCTGCATATAGGTCAGTAACATCAATCATATAATTTTTCATTTTATAATGAAGTTTGAAGGTAGTTCTTATTACCTCGACTGTCGGTTTTAGTGACTGGTTTTTTATGGTGGTCAGACCAATGGATTCACAAGGATCCAAGTTTTGAAAATGAACTCACATGAAATTCATACATGAAAATACAATTTATGTTAACAGACATAAGCCAAATGTGCTTTTTCTCCAACTATGTTGAACTGATGGATAATGATTTCTCATTTCCTCCAACAGTGGACTCAATCCTGTGCTCCCAAAGATGCGTCCTACCTCTGGGACCACCCTCATCATGGTGAATTCCCCATCTCACACTCCTGGTCAGGCCCAGGCGGGTCATTTCCATGTCCAGCATTGATAGCCATTGATTGAATGTGGTCACCTCTGACCCTATGAGCTCCAGCAGATGGCTTTAGCTTCCAAGGTCTAATAACACTAAAGTTGCACTGTCAGTCCTACTCCATCATAATTATG
The DNA here is from genome assembly GCA_016859345.1 of Istiophorus platypterus. NCBI lineage: Eukaryota > Metazoa > Chordata > Actinopteri > Istiophoriformes > Istiophoridae > Istiophorus > Istiophorus platypterus. The sequence goes on from CM029118.1 coordinate 22,968,537, forward strand.
TCCGGCTAGGACCATAGTCTCATGTTCTTCCTGTTCATCACAAATGAGTTCAGAGGACTGATCAATGGCAGACACAGGACGTTTTACTTCCAAAATGAAGAGAGTGAACAACATGACTGCACGCATTGCAATACAGGAATGCACTTTAAGACAAATGTTTTCTATATATTTATTTTCTTGGGAACTGGGAAATTGTTATGATAAAAAGAAGATGCCAAAAAAATAGACTACTCCCAGTTTTGTTATGATAATTTTAAATTGGTAACAGGTTATATTTACAGTTAGCCATGAAGTACCTCTGTAATTATGGAGTTATGGAAGTCTTTAATCATTCTTTTTCAAGTTTTGAGCATAAGGTGAGAAACAATCTACACAGAATCTGAAATCATTAATCTGCATCTCAGTGAACTGACTTCTTTAACATTTCCCTGCATAGACTTGCATGGAAAATATATAACTAATATTTTCAATCAAAGCTGTTTAGATGTGTGAATTATGCACCAGAATTGGCCTTATTTTAAAATCATTAAAGCATTATTTCTTAGGGTGTCAGACATTTCATCTTGCTGTGATGTTCTCTGTACCCCACATTGTCTGAGGACACTGACAGGGATGAGTTTAAATCATTTGGATTTTATGAGGTAATCTGGGACATCTGGGGTTATGCAGCAAAGGTATTCAAGGACCTACCTACCAACCTACAGTACATTTTTGGTTATCTGTGTCTTATCTTCCTCTTTTTCTGGCTGCTTCCTTTTGTTTGTGTATCTCCTTGTATTTGTTTTGTTATTGACATGTGGCTCTTCCTTGCAACCAAGGAAGCTGAAAGAAAAGATTTACGGACAGAAACCATTTACATGGCTTTGTTTTGCTTGAGCTCTCATCTAGGAGCTCTTAGACACACCTTTCTAAGCACATTAAGATCTCATTTAGGGCAGAAAGAATTGATTTCAGTCAGCTGTGACTGCAGGAATGCATGTCAGTAAATAGTGCCTATGTAAAAGGCCTCACATTGACAAATGGAATCTATTTTACAGTTCTCTTAACACAGGAAGACTGTAGAGAAAAACCTGTGCAGTCTCACAAAGATACTCTCACACATACACATATCTGCACATGTGCACATGTTCTAATACATATACATTGATATATATTGAGATGTATGATCCTGTCCCTGTTTCTTCTTTCGCAGTCTTACTCTGTTTCCAAAACACCATTTAAGAAGCTGTAATTTATTCCAGTATAATGAATGGCAAAGTATGACAGCTCTTTATTCCAGTTCCTGGTGTGTCAGCACATTACTTTCTAAACTGTGACATACAATTTGGCAAGCAGGCCTTTCAACTTTAAATCCACTTCGGTAAAGGCTTTGATGGCTAAAACGACCAGACCATCTCCTTGACTGTGGACATTAGGAGAAGGCCACCTCTAAATCAGACTTCTTGGGGGAAGAGGAGATCAGTGATGGCCCAGACCAATCGATCCCTCAAGGATTTGTGGGGCTACACCTCAAGACAGGTGTGTTTTAATACCCCTCGACGAGCTGTAAAAAATGGCACTGCAGTGTACATTGAGGAGGTCACATTAAGTCCTGCTCTATCTGCAGGTGTCACATAAAACCATTTATCTTCTTCCTTCTTGCTGTATAACATATGGGACACTACGCTCAGGAGAGGTTTCACCTTCCTGTCTATCACAGAGAAGCAGAATACATTAATGAACCAGCTAATCTGTCTTCTCCGGAGACCATTGATTACTGGCAACTCAGTCTGACACACAGATATGACACACAGATATGGACCACTGAGATAAGCCCTTCCACTGGATGCCTATTATATTCCGCTAAATCTCCAATCTCTGTTTTTAAAGAAAACAAATATAACTATACAGCATGTACAAAATTTTCCCCAGATGTTCCCCAAATATTCCTGAGTAACACTGTCAACCCCACAGAGTTAGTGCAAATGTACTGTGGATGATCTGTATACACGTGTAGCCCCCTAATATAGCAATCATTATTAAAGTGAAAGTCCCACCACAGTGCCTCTTAAGGCAGGCCCATAAAAATGAAGGAATACAAATCAATGAACATTAAGTAACTATTTTTGTAGTCAGTGTATTATGCATTTTTGTGGTCACACAGAATTTGTGGATGGTGTTATAGTGGTTCTGGCCGAGTAGACGTGCCAAGCGTGAACTGTTTGCCAGCAGCAGCTGACAAACAGTTCCAGTGACCGGCCTTAAACAATCAGAGAGCTCCCAGTGATAGAGGAAGTATAGAAGATCTGTCCAGTATATCTAAATTAAAAAAATCTACTGTTTGTACATTTAATTTAGGAAACCTTGTGTGTTAAAACTCAAAGCAGGTGGAGGAAGTATTCAAGTCATTTACTGACAAGTAAAGAAAGCAAGACCACATTTTAAAAACAAAAATAGGAAAAAATCCTTCATTCAAAAGTGGATTTTGCTGTTAAGTACATAATATCAGCAGCAGAATGTGGTTTAGACTTGCAGTGACAGATTTTTTTCTGGCCATTTGGGAAAGAGCTAATGTAATTATAATAGTAATAATAAACAATACCAATTATAGCCCCTTTAAATAGCAAAATTAAAAGTTATTGCACAGCAGATGTTTTGATGTCATGGCATGAAACACACAGATGTTACTGATTGCATTAATGATGAATTCTCTATTCAAGCGTCCCAGTAAGCCATGGCAGTGAGACAGCAAGTCACAGTGAAGTATAATTCAGCCAACATGAAAGTTATCATTTATACCTGTGCTTTTCCTAATTTGACATGTAAAAGTGTCATCTGTAGAAAAGGTCTATTGTGAAGAAAAATGGACCTGTGTTTTTTTATTACTGAATGTAGTAATATGAGTTAAAAGTGATACATTAATTTGAAAGTTGGTTATGACGTTTTTAGCTGGTTGAAGTGGAATAAATTAGTATAATTTCCTTTATTGTTATGTTGTTAATATGTAACAATACATTATATTCTAGAAGATATTCTAGAAGATAAGATATGTTTCTGATCATATATTTTTTATGTATCTTAATCCTAATCTGCAAAGTTCTATAGATATCCAATATCCAATATTTCCTTCTGAAGTATACTGGAGTAATATAAAGTGTAAAGTAGCATACAATGAAATACTCACATAAACACATGAAGCTAAGAATTGTACAGTAATTGAGGAAATGTATTCTGTTACTTTCTGTCACTGTTTATGACTTTTTTCATTACTCTGTGGGCTCATTATTTTTACTTTATTTTATCCTTTTTACTTAAAATTTCTGATATTATGATGGGAATTAAAGGTTTTGAGAGTTTATTCTTACACATATTTATGCACAAAAAAATCTCGGTTATATCCATAGTTATGATCATAACACTGAAACACTGCATAAACCAAAGAGATGGGCTGATCCCAATGGATGTTGTGTAATCGATATCTTCACATGAGGCTGAGACTCCCTGGTACAGGAGCCAAGCACTCCAGGTAATGAGCTGCCTGCTTGATATACACCCCTCACAGGGTAGGACTGCAGTGGTGCAACATGGTAGTGCAAAAGCAGCAATTCTTTGATTAGCTATTTCTCTTTCATCACGCTTCCCTGGCACACAGAAAAAAAATCTCTCACGCTAATACAATGACTGTCTGTCGACGTGTGTCATGTGGCTCCTGCAGGAGGCCCGCAGGGCTGATACCACCTTTCACACTTCAGAGCAACAGGAGTCAAACAACCACTACAGAGATTAATATCATTTTGCATTTGATTTGAAAATTCAGTACCAGGTGTATTTCACTTTTTCAGTTTAGCAACTTCTTTCATTGTTATCCTCTTTTTAGGTTTAGCCTGATATGTTGTGGTTTTTCTCTGCAATTATCTTGGGGTGAGCTGTTTTAAACTAAACTGATGTTTATGTTTATGTTCTATGGTATTTTGTATGGTTTTTTTATCGGGTTTTGGTACTTTCTAATCATAATAGCAATGAAGACGATTTCCAGACCCCAGAATGGTGTGACACCACAGTGATAAAGACTCTTAAACTGTCAGAATCAGTAGTGATTTAGTTTACAGAGTTTTGGCTAAACTCAATTCAACTTCACTAAAATGAAATGCTAATGGACTTCAGGCTGCCAGATATGTTGGGACAGGCTACTTAGCCATTTTTGGAGCTGCTTCTGGATTTCATTGTGTCCACTGATAATTCAGGTAGACTTCCAACTAGAGTGAACTTGATTATGGTGAAATGAGGATTTGAGCAAGGATGTGACATAAGCTTTGACTGCTGAACTTCCTATCAGCTGTTTAACATATTTCTTAATATTAAAGTGCTGTTTCGGTCATTATAAGTGGTTTTAGATAAAAGTTTTATCCACTAATTACCACTAAACACAAATTACAACTGAAGTTGATGCAAACCTAATCAGTTTTGAAGATGTAATTTAAATCTCCAGAGAGTTTATAATTCATTTGGTGGAACACATAACAACTTCAGTTGTTGTTGTGATGTTTAATTGTGGACCAAATTTGTGGAATGAAGGCCCCTCAGATGAGCTATCGCTGACAACCATCAAGCCAAACCACTAGCATGGTTCTAAGAAAAATAAAATGTGCACAAATAATGGTATATATATATATATATTTTTGATAAAAGGCATTAAACTGTTAAGGGGGTGAACTGTAGGCCGACAAAGATGTGATATTTTACTGTCTGGGCTGTTGCTTAGGGGCATTTAAAGCTTTAAACCATTGCACCTGCTTATCTTGAAATGTAAAATGTATGAACATGGGAATCGGGTAATTCACCCAAGGAAATCAGTGTGTAGCATTACAAACAAAAAAAGAATAACCTAAAGTCTATCTTTTACCTTTATTTATCCTGTTTTGTTCTGCAAAACACCTTTTAGAATTACTGAAGTATTTGTCCATCTATTCATTGAGATATAAGAGATTAGATCCTATCCTATTAGTGAATGGATCCTTGGCTTTAATCCAAAGTCCAAACAACCTTCCTTCTCTCCAATCAGAAATTATACTGTCAATATTTGGCATTTATTAGAATGTTTCCCTCTAAATTCTCATCACTGTGTAACAAGATGAAGTAGGCTGCCATTTACAAAATGAACTGGCACATGGTTCACTTGTGAGCAGTCATGGTTGACCACTTATGACTGTCCTGTAGTTCATTACATATTCAAAATATACTATCAAAATGGTGCTTGAAATCTCAAATTAATTGAATATATTAAAAATGTCTCTGCTGACAGTCTATTTCAAGGGTATTTGCACATTTGTCACATTTCTGGAGCGGTGATGAAAAGAGTTTGTAATTAACAAAAAATATAACCCATATAAAACATAGGTGTAGGGTATCACTTCTGAAATTTAGCAAATTTATCTGTGCACTTTAAACTCACTTAATTTTATAATGAAAAAAAAAAACAAATTTGGAATTTCCCTTTTGCCTACTTATTTTCAAATGGTCATTCTGCATCAGCAACTTGCATTCATTGGCAAAGTCTGCAGGAATTAATATGGTGTTCATATAGCGTGTGAGTGACATGTGAGTGCAGAGGTCAGAGTTGTGGAACCGGCATATTATAATATTTGCCTCAGTGTTGAAATATTCATTATTTAACAACAAGCAGGATGTTTTCTAAAGACGATGAAATATTTTCATTTTCTGACTTTAATGACTATGAAAACAAAAAAAGAGAAAACACTTTTCAGATCAATCATAGCAACTAATATGTCTGCTTTTATTTTTTCTTAGTCATATCTGTCATTCTGTCGCACTTCGGTTCTTAGTTCAGACCTACTTGAAAAGTCTGCATTGGATATCCATTCAACAGTAACGTGACTCTGAGGCAAGTGAAAAGCAGACATGATGTTCAATGTGGTGGAACCTCTGGGGGTTGTGAGATGAGTCTGAGGGGTCACAAGGTGAGTAGATGAGTGTAATACATAAGAAAACCTGAATTCTGCTACACAAAGTTATGTCTATATTTCAGTAGCAAAATATATAAATGACCTGCTTACACCTCATAGCGAAAATTATATGCAGTAATGTAAATTATACCTGATTCCATTTGTAAAACAGAGACCAAATTTTAAAACACCAGTCTGCATTTTAAAAAGTCAATGCTGTTTTTCTTTATGAAAACATCCATTTTCCTATTAACAATATGTCTGTCACCAGACATATCTGTCACCAGATTTTATCAAACGAATGAACAAACTGTGAGTCCACTGGCCTGTCCCCTGTTACCTGATAAAGTAAGTGAAGGTCAAATCTAATCAGTCCCTATTGATCTGCTCTCAATGATCCAGAATTGAAATCCTCTGAGTTTGGATTTATAACCCCAGGAGAGTCCTTTGAGCTGCTCCTCATGCCTGATACTGTTCCTTCACCGGCCATTATGATGAGCCTTTAAGCAGCGTGGTGACTGTAAATCTGCTACGCTAAGATTGCACTGCTCCTGATCTGACTGGACCACGCCTCACTAAATCTCACATCCAGAGACCAGAGAATAATATATTACCTTCTCCTGAGCACACTTGCCAAAAGCAGTATGAAGTCAGCGTATGAACGCAAGTCACCGAGATTGTCATGCTTCTTGGTGGGGAGAGAATTACGTCCATTCGTGTATATCAGTGTCTTTGCTCAGATGTCTTGGCTGTCTTATGGAAAATGCTGTTTGACAAAAGCTGAGGACAGGAGCCTTATGATGACATATGACTATCTTGCCACTCAGGACAATGGCAAAAAATCAGAGAAACGTCTTCATTCAGGCTCCACAAAATTCCCAGTTATGTTCTTTTAAAATAACCATTTCTAAGCCAGCATTACGTGTTTTGGTTGCTGTCTGAACTCTTTTTTCGGTAAGAAGAGGCTGAACCTGTACATAACCATATTTATATGACCATTTATTAGGGTGTGGATGCAACAGAGAAAAAAAAATGGATCATACTAGACCACTGATTGCACACAGGCTCAACCTAACAATCAATAATAGCATTACTGCCCTCCCACTCAGACGTGTCCTCGACAAAACCTTTAATCTTGACTAAAAGAAAGTTCCTAAATAAATAAACTCTTCCCCTTTCCATTCCAAAAATAAAGTGAGCGGCATCCTCAGTGCCACGGCATTTGAAACACACCATCATCAGCTGGCGTGAACTTGCAGTGGCCGGTCAGAGACTGGGTACAGGACCGGTGGGACCTGCAAGGGACGGAGACGGCAGCGCGCCGGGGTCTGGCCGCTGCGCCCCGCTGGAGCGTGGACACCCGATTTCCTAAAGGTGGCTCCTTGAATTTCATGGGGAGGCTTGTTGCAGACGCAGCGTCCTCGGCTATCATCTTTCCCTCCTCGGCACAGCGCAGGTAGTGCGTCCAGACCCGGAGCGCGTAGAGCATGTCCGAGAGGAAGAGCGCTGAACGCGGCGGCTTCCAGGCTTCACCACCGACACCTCTTGCGGACCGGATGGTGCCGAAAAAATGACTCGGGCTCTCCCCGTCCTCGCTTACCTCTTCTCTCTGCTTCACTGTGAGTCTTTCTTTCCTTCACTTTACTCGCTACTTCAGGTTGTCTTTGCATGTGCTCCTGTCTTTGTGTCGGCTCCAAATGTATTTGAGTGAAAGTGGCTCTATGCTGAAAAGTGAATGTCTTCATTTCGTAGTGTCCCGCAAATTTTGCGTTGAAGTTTTCAGATTTTAAATTTTCAGTGCAGTGGTTCGACAACAAAGCTTAAACGATTTTTTAAAAAAAGTTGCAGATACCTCTTTAGTCTCCAAATCATCAATCGGCCCTTGTGTGAAGGTTTGAGATTATTTGGGACAGGGTCCCAACCAAAAGGTGTAAGCAACACACGATTGATGAGTGTACACAATGTTGGATACAGCCTCCTAAACCTATAAAAATTGCTTTAACAATTTTAGGAAACCTTGAAGCCAAACATCCTCTTGTTATTTTCTTCAGCATCACTATTTCACATGACCTGAGTCGGTTTACTTGGTGAGATGAGTGGGAATCATAGTTTGTATAGCTTGTCCAACAGCTTGTCCAAGTCTAATTTATGGAATGAAGTGCCTAGTACGGACCCCGTGCAAATAGTTTGCTAGTACTGAGCATATTTAAGTTGTAAATCTGCACCAAATAGTGCACAAAATATATAGCCACGTCTAGTTCTTCCTCTTTTACCTTTTCTTCCAAAGTTGAGAGGGAAAAAAAAGACAAAGAAGGAGAAAAGATAAGTTCCCTTAGGTTTTCGATACTGATTATCATATCAGAGAGGTTTATAGAGGTAATACAGAGGTTTAGAAGACAAAATAAATGTGTTTGTACTATGTATCACTTCACGCAACCTTTGCCCAATGTTAGCATTCATTCTCGTACTTCACTATGCTCTCGGCTTGACAGCTGTATTACATTTTTGTTGAAAAATGTTTTTCAGTGCGCTGTGCAGAGTGACCTTATCAACTCCACATTGGCCGACTATAGCATTGTATTAGCACGCTTGACCCCCCTCTTAATCAATATAATGTCAATGCTACACTTACAATTTCATTGTACACATTAAACCCATACACATACGCCAGTGGCTATTCATAGCAGGTGATTACAAGTTTTATTGTTTTGTTAGTGGTCTTCACCTCTGTGGAAGTCAGGGCTTATTTGACTCTGGTCTCCAAGGACTTTTGAAAATAAACCATCCCCGGGGAGTGTTGTGGAGGTTTGACTGTGCTGGATGGGACCTCAGCCAAATGACTGATAGAGGCACAGTCATTGTATGCCACGCCCTGCAAAGCCCCAGGAGTCTGTGGGCTGATAATGATAAAAACAGTTTGATACTGAGCAAGAGGGTCTCTCATCATTCTTACTTTTGATACACCATACACCATAGCTTTATAAAAGAAGGAGAGGTCGATCTCTTTTGCAGCTACAAATATCTCTCTGCTCAATATTGACAACAGCATTGAGTCTTCATCAATGGGCCCATCAGCAAGAGTCTCACCTCACTGCAGTTTTTCCCATTAGTAAGTCGACTCAGCCTCTCCCGACCACGTGGGGGCATTAATAACATAAAGAAAATGGAAGAGGCAGTGCTACATGTATACATTCTGCTCCAGATGAGCAGAGCTGACCCTCAGTTTCAATTAGGCTTGTCTTCACCCTTGACATGGGAATCATTTATCAGGGATGAAGGGAAAGGTAGAGTTTGAATGGGGGCATTCATAGCCTAGTCTCATTTAAAGGACACATCCCGCAGTTTGGCTTTGGGCAAAAGCTGCATTATGAACACGCTGTGAAAATATCCGATCTCATCCCATTTGTAATTACTAATCTGGAAAGGACTTTGGGACCTTCATAACATTTTCATATCATTTCCACAAGACTGTCAGTTTCAGATGAACATACAGTGGAAGAAAAATATTTCAGTTCACCTCCTTTTCATAGTCTTTTGGAGATTTAACACAGGGGCAGGCAGAGAAGTTATACCTGTACTTTTTCAACAGGGAAGTTAAAAATATAAAACAATGAAAAGATGGGATAGCATGTTGCATGCTTTTAGTCCATGCAAACCAACATCTACATCTACAGAATCCATCAACTACCTCAAATTCATAACGTTACTGTCTTGATACATGATATTGATACTGTTATGATATTGATACTGTAATTTTTGGATGTGTTTACCTGTGGATAAAAACATAAAAACTTTGTCACCAGGTAGCAGCAGTGCTGACTCAGAGGAGCGGCTCATGAACTGGTTGTTGGGAAAGGATCGCTACAATCCGCTCATCCGGCCGGCTGTCAACAGGACCGAGAGAGTTACAGTGAAGATCCAAGTGTCTCTGGCACAGCTCATCAGTGTGGTAGGGCACCAAATACTCCTTCCCACCAGGAGGATGTATGTGCCTTTATTTATATGTGCACATCTGTGTGTGTGACTATGTGTCGGAGTTACAAAGAACAAGACGAAAAGACAGAGCAAGAGCCGCAAAGCTTTGAGAAAGCAGTTAATTACAAACCAGCCTGTGTTGAGAGGCCGTAGCTCTACAGGGATGGATGAAGTCAAGGATAGATCTGCTCAGCTATGATCTCTGCCTCTGTCATGTCCAGATTGAAACTTCAGCACATTACATTAAAAGGGGCCATAAAGCTGTTTTACCCATAGCGATAGAGGCTCTCCTCAGATTTACAGTAGCAGCAGCCTTGGGATCCCAGTTGCAGTCGAAGGCAGTAAGGCACATTCACAGTCTCACTTTATGAGTTCCATTGTACCCCTTGGGGTAATTGGCATTTGGTACCACTTTATTGGAAGTGTATGTCATGGCAGTGTGATGACAATGCTATCAAGAAACATGTTAACAAGCACTCTGAGAAGAGAGAGCGTCCCGCTGAAGTTATTTTTGAAGTCATGTCATACATGATGCTAGATAGTCAACATGACAGTAATCAGGGAGAAATTTAGTGTTACAACAGGTTTGTCATCAACTCTTGATGAGTTATGTGGACAATGAAAGCTGCAGGAGACAAAAATATATATTTAGATGCTAACGCTTTCCGCAGGAGACGATAATCCTCTCTGTGTGTCAAAACCTCTTTGTCTACTTCTAAAACCAAGTTTCTCAGCAGCTTCAAGTAGCTCATATATGTTAAGGTCATAGAGTTAAATTGGCTCAGGCTACCCAGTATATATATGTAGATGTATATGTATATATATATATATATATATATATATATATATGTGAAAATGTTCTGCTATTTACTCCTACCATTCATGTCAGTAGCCTAGCACTTAATCAACACCAGGTACTTGTCAAATTTGTTCTTACAATTTAATACAATTGATTAGAATATGAATTGAATATTTATATATATTTTTTTTTTTTTTTTGGGTTGGTTCATTACTTTTAACTAATATTGCCAATGTTTATACATTACTTTTATCAAACTTTTTAAAACATTTGTCCATTACAATTAGCTAACTCTTCCGGCCGCATATCATTCTTTTTAGCTTACTATGTCAGGTCTTTACTAGTTACTTTTAACTTATTATAATAACCCTTGCCTAATGTCAACTGCCTGTCAGCTATTTCAACTGTTTACCCGTTACATTTAGCTAACTATTTCAACTATTTATCCATTATAGCTAACCATGTCAACTGTGCGTCAGTTTTAGCTATTTCAGTTGTTTATCCATTACTTTTGGTTAACTTCTCTTACTTGTTTGTTTGCTAACTTGTTTTGATGCTCTGTCAATCATAAAGGTCTTAAGGTGTTATTAGTACTTTGCAGTCAGCCTAGTGTAGCTGGTAGCTGGTTGTTGTAAATATATTATCAGCATCACACCAATTTATAATCCTATTTGGGGATTTATTTTGCTCTTTCGTACAAATATGTGGGTATGTTTTTGTTTATTTGTTTTTTTTTTTGATTAAGCCATAATTAAGTTTTTTTCAAACAAGTTACTCCATATATTTTCATGACCCTTTGGCAACCACAGTACAAGGCTACAAGTTTTCCCTGATGGGAATCACTGTCAGAAGGTGTCTTGACCAATGGCATAAATTAGTGTTCAAGGTTAACCTAGAATGCAGGTACAATACAAAAGCAAAATGTTGAATCCATCTTGTAATTCTTTTGTATTCAATTGTTCAATTGACCTGAATTGAAAAAAAATTTCCACCCCACTTGTACATTTCCAGAATGAAAGAGAACAGATCATGACCACAAATGTCTGGCTCACTCAGGTGAGTGTCACATCCTCTTTGTAACATCTTGACTTATTAAATGTCCTTCCCCCCTAATCTAGAATTAAACCATATCAGTTCTTCTTCTCACAATCTGGAACAAACTGCCTCTGTAATTGTGCGCCGAACATATTCCACTGATAATGAAGCATGTAATTAGAAATGAGTTGGTCTTGAGAAAGTGTGTGGAAGTCAGACTTAACAGCATGGTCTCACTGTCTACAGCACTGGGTAGATTACAGGTTATCATGGGACCCTGCAAAGTACGAAGGTATCGACAAGCTGCGTATTCCATCCAGACACATCTGGCTCCCAGACATCGTTCTGTACAATAAGTAAGCATCACCGGAATGTCATAGTGTTATGTTGCAGAGACATTTTCTATGTTTATGTGCAACATTTGTATTCAAAATTATAAGAGATTATACATGCAAAGAATTTGTTTTTCTTTGTATGCTCTCGTTTCAGTCTGTATTTTTGGGGCAGAATTATGACCTAGCTCTTAAAGCTTAGACATCTAACAAAACTTACCAAATAAAAGTTACGTAGTATAGTGACAAATATTAACAATCTCTCCACCCTTCTGACTTCTCCTGTTCACTATTAATGTACCTGGCTCCACCTGGCTCTTTTAAGCCTTTCATCTGTAGGAAATAACCAAAAGGATTTTCTCATATGAGTTGCATTTTCCTTAATTCCACTATGATCGCAATGTTGATAACACGAACCTCGGAGACTGATTCACAGTCTCTAAAGGTTTCTCTCTCCTCCTTCCTTTTTTCAATAGTGCTGATGGTACCTATGAGGTAACAGTCTTCACCAATGCCATTGTTCTTTCCAACGGCAGCATCAACTGGCTTCCTCCAGCCATCTACAAAAGCGCCTGCAAGATCGAGGTCAAGCATTTTCCCTTCGATCAGCAGAACTGTACCCTCAAGTTCCGCTCTTGGACATATGACCACACTGAGATTGACCTGATCTTGAAGTCTGAGGTGGCTAGTATGGATGATTTCACCCCCAGTGGGGAGTGGGATATCTTGGCACTGCCAGGCAGACGGACTGTCAACCCTCTGGATCCCACCTATGTGGACCTCACGTATGACTTTATCATCAAGAGGAAGCCCCTTTTCTATACCATAAACCTCATTATTCCCTGCGTTTTGATCACCTCTCTTGCTATTCTGGTCTTCTACTTGCCTTCAGACTGTGGAGAGAAGATGACCCTCTGCATCTCTGTCCTCTTGGCTCTAACTGTGTTCTTGCTTTTAATCTCCAAGATTGTTCCTCCAACCTCACTGGATGTTCCTCTGATTGGCAAATACCTAATGTTCACCATGGTAATGGTGACTTTCTCCATCATCACCAGTGTGTGTGTGCTCAACGTGCACCACCGCTCTCCCAGCACCCACACCATGCCTTCCTGGGTCAAGCTGATATTTCTCATCAAACTGCCTGCCTTACTCTTCATGAGACGCCCTCCCAATAACTCAGCGCGCCAGCGACTTCGCCAGCAGCGGTGCCTACGGGCAAGGAGAGCCATTTTCGGTTTGGGTTACCCAGTCGCATCTAAAACAGGTACCACCATGTCATCTTCTGCCCTGCTGTCCTCTGACTCTGCCTTCTCCACCCCAGGACACAAAAATGTAGCTCCGTCAGTGGGCTACAGCCAGTCCAACAGGACGGAGGACTTGCGCTCCATGGATTACCTTTCCGCTGGTTTAATTTCCACCCAGGACCTCCAGCAGAGCAGTAGCTCAGATTGGACTGCTGATGTCCAGGAGGCGGTGAACGGGGTGCGCTTTGTTGCTGAGCACATGATGGGAGATGATGATGATCAGAGTGTACGTATACACAATTAATCCAAACACTTTACTGATATTAGGCAGTGAATAAGACAGTCTTTTTGTCATACTATATATACATATATTATAAAGAATAAAATAAATATATGATAAATAGCTATTTACTTGAGTGTTATAAAATTTAAATAGATTATGAAATATGAACAAGTGGTATTATTTTCCATGTCTATTTTTAGCTTAAATGTATCACTGACAGAAGAAAAAAAATCAATACTTCATATGTTCTGCTCAGAACAAATATTCTTGCTGTAGCTACAGGTTTGAATTTTTTCATTTTAATATAGTAACTTTTTTTTGGCCGGACTGCAACAGCAGGGCCAGCCCTATAAACGTGAATGTCTGTGACTGACTAAGTGATAAAGTTACACCATTGGTGATCATTCAACAAGTAAATACAGCTGAAATCACAGCACAGGTGTTAATATTTAACTTATTGTATGGTGATTTCGTCAGACAACGTCACAGTTACAAAATCGTGATTTTAGCAGAGCAGCCACCAGTAGTAGCCCTAGGGTACACAGAAGTGACTGCTGGTTAACATGTTAATAGTCCATGTTTCAGTCACTACTTCATACCTGTTATTTTGGCCTTGTCTTATTCCTTTTGAACAACACTTGGTAGAAGAGATAGCGGAGTTGGAATTGTAATGAATTTTATCATCATGGATTCACATATTATCATGAAATCATGAGTACAAGCATGATTATATGAATAAAAAAACTCAGTCCACTCGGTCCCTTCAGTTGTCTTCTACTCCTGTCTGGAAGTAGACGAGCTAAAAGAGATTTTCTATATTGATCAGTAATCTAAACAGTGATATTGTGGTTATGTATATATTGACTATACACATCCAACATATTTTAGCCTGCATAACACAGTTTTTCTATGGTGATCACCAAATCAGTATCTAGGTCACTCACATAGACTGAAAATTGGCTTGAACTTAAAAGTATGGTTCAACAAAATATGATTATTTGCATTCTGTCTGAGAGTTAGCATAAAGACTGGAAGCAGGAGAAAACAGCGAGTCTGGTTCTGTCTAAAGTTTGATAATCCTCCTACCAGCCTCCCTTAAACCAACATAAATTAGAAAACAGGCATAATAATGTAAAATCAATTATCGCCCAAAATGTGAACATAAAAAGAATACATTAACATATTATGTCTCCACCATGAATCCAATTGTGTGATGAAGTCACAACTTAAACACATATATTTCTGTGTGTTTATGTCATGGAAAAGTTATCTTAAGTTCAGGAGTAGGGCACTAAATCATTGGGTAAGTTTAGAGTTGGCTCCACTGTCGGCCCCTACCTCATCCATCCATCCTAATCCCAATGAACGGGATCAGTGTTGTTTGTATTGACATAATAACATTTACTGTAAAGTCTGTGACCCTTCAGGGTGCAGGATGGAATACCACTAACCTTAAGTAGTGTCTGTGACCCAGCAAATTGAAGTCAGACTTTGGGTAATCAATGCGTTCTCTGACAAATCAATAAAATGGGGAGGGAACCAGAAATGAGAAATGACTTGTGTCAAAAACTACCAAGGATAGCACTGAAAAAGGGGTGAAAGGGTCAAAAGCTATTTCAGTTTAGGTCTTAGCAATATTGACATGGGACCTTGCTGGGATATAACTTAACTATATCTCCATTTGAATATCAAAGTACTCAGTCACCATCCTAAGTCCAAACTTACTTATTTTAAGCCGTATTACTGACATGATTGTGAATAAACACAAGGAAAAGTGTATTACAGAATACGGTATGTTCCAATTCAGTTAAACTGCTAGAAAACACAGTTGACAACAAGACACATTTACACGATGTAAGATCTAAAAATGTGGTTTTACATTTGTGTTTGGATGCAAAGAAAAAAGCAGGTGATGCAATCCCACCCATTCATTCACTCAGTTCCACTCTCTGCCCCCGAGTGGCTACACAGAGTCATGGCAGCAACCACTGAAAACACATTGAAGAGAGATTCCTCAGTCATCCAACCGCTCTGCAATACTCTTGGTTTAATATAAAAAAGCCAGTGGAAGGTGAGTTGTTACATGTCGGTGAAACATGTTCAGTGACCAGTTTCTGATTTTTGTAT
The DNA here is from genome assembly GCA_016859345.1 of Istiophorus platypterus. Classification (NCBI taxonomy): domain Eukaryota; kingdom Metazoa; phylum Chordata; class Actinopteri; order Istiophoriformes; family Istiophoridae; genus Istiophorus; species Istiophorus platypterus. The sequence goes on from CM029118.1 coordinate 22,984,274, forward strand.
ATTTGCAGGTGATTGAAGACTGGAAGTATGTGGCCATGGTGGTGGATCGTATGTTCCTGTGGATCTTTGTGATAGTGTGTGTGGTGGGCACCCTGGGCCTGTTTCTCCAGCCTCTCTTCCAGAGTCAGATTATTTCCAACCAGCAGCCCAGCTCAGAGGCTCCTCACATGTGATGAATGAGAGAGACTGAGCAAGTTTACGGTCTTCATAAGCACCTGAGCTGTTAGGATAAATGTAGTTATAAGAGGATGCAACCAGTAATTTTTTAGTTTTGAAGTCTTCTTACTGTTTGCTTGTAGTACTGTGTTGGCAGGGACCAGAGGCACTGATACGATGCCCTCTGTGCCAAATCCAATCAATAAGGTACCTAAGTGGGTTGGAGGCAAATAAATACTTGGAAACACTTACTCTGTACATCAGCGGAACAGACAGGAACTTTTTGCAAGATAAATATGGATAAAATATCTCCTAATTATCAAAACCACGTAGCCTCAAGCAATACAACCCTACACAGCTCAGTGTTTGGAGGAAATGGTACATCTGTAAAGGACCTATTATGGGATCAATGCACTGAGGTCATTTCCCTACATCTCTACAGAGGACTCCTCCCAAACTGGACTGAATGTAGCCTCCGCTCAAGTATAATATGTGTTGATCTGTTGCAGGAATATAATCAATATGACTGACATGTGAGTGTGAGTGACATTTGTCTCCTGTCAGATTTTGC
>CM029118.1:23702500-23900000 GCA_016859345.1 Istiophorus platypterus
CGGTCTTTGTTATTAAGTGGTTTTTTTTTTTTAACTTAATAGATACTGACTCTTACATGCTAACAAAAAGGAGGAATGGATCATCAATTTAATGTTGTAATCTGTATTTAAAGTGTTATTTCATAACCTTCCCATAGTTTCATACTACTGACAATGCTGGAAGGAACATTTCTATAGTTCAATTTACTGTCTCTGCAACTGTGGACTGAAATGAAATGGCAACTCCAAAGAGCCCTTACTCACAATCCAGCACAAAGTTAGAGGCTACAACAAACTATACGGGAGTTGAGCGAAGCCAAATGTGCTTGTGCAGCAAACATGATTGCATGTCGTAATTTCCTGTGCTCTGTCTGCATGGCGTTGTGGTTGGAGGAGTGATTATACTGTGCCAGAGAAATGCTAATGTATGTGTTCAGAAGAGACATAACATCCAGACACAATTAAAAGCACAAACAAGTGTCAGCCAGTGTTTGTGCTAATAACTGGGTTTGGTGCAGAGGGAGTGAGAGGGTGAAAGACAGAGATGAGAGAGAGAGTGTGGTCACAAGCACGTGTTGCCCATGCTCAATGCAGGAAAGAATGGCAGCACTTATAAGTGGAATCCAAATGGAAACAAGGAGGGGAGTTGTATGGTTGCAGGGATAAATATCAACTGTTAGGCCATACACTCCCTACACCCACAACTCAAGTGGTTTCCCCCAAGAATTCCTTCACCCCAAACAGTACCAAGCATTGAGTCACGGCAGAGTTCACAGGAGTAACTTCAACCGTATCATTCACAACTAATAGCCCTGTGTACTCTGGCTACTCATGCTACCAGCATTTGATCATTGTGTTGTGTTAGGTGCCTCTGGTCCTGCTTCTCTTAGATTTAGTGGCATTCACCCATTCAGACAGTGAAGACAGAATTGAGTAAAACTTTACCCCAACCACTGGTCAAAAAATGCCTGCGGTCAGAGTCAGCTTGAGTGGAAACATGAGATTCAGGACAAGCTCATACAAGAATAACGCTATGCTAGATAGAACATATGACTGACAGGGAGATTAGACAGACTGAAATGATTTTTGTATCTTAATCACCACTTAAAAGTAAAGTCTTTGATGCTTACATATCCCCAGCATGTTTCGAAGTGTTCATATTAATTCGCAAACGCATGTATTGTTGTAAAATACACATGCACATGTGTATGCAGACACATTTAGACATGCACACAGGGGATTTGAGAGAGATCTTTATCAACAACTGATTGACCACCATAGGGTTTGCAAATACTAATGAGGCTGGGAATTCTTCTCTGATGTTTTCTTTATTGATCGTAGGCAAGTCTTAATTGGTCTAGATTCCTCAGAATCTGAGATGACTGATCAATGAATCCACACATACCTATGCATGCACTGACATATATTTTTAACTGTGGAAAGATATATCATAGCCAGATAAGAGGTGTGATATACAGACCTGAAATATGTTTAGGTAATCCAGCTTATCTGTGATGCTTCTAATTTTAAGTGTCATGTATCATCTTACAGTGACATTTTTGTTGGATTTGGTGGTGATCATGCCAGATGTTGGTGTCTGATCGCCTACGGTAAAAACATGACACAACACGAATCAAAAACAGATCCCTCTCTCTTAAAACACTATTGCTCATTCATTCAAGGGGAGATCACATATCGTGTTTGTCTGTTGCCAAAACACAAAATGTCTCAAACTATTCCAAGATTACAGCCTGAGAATGCTCTGCTTATCCATCTGTCACCATACAAAGAGTTATCTTCTCTTGCTTAAGTCACTCAGGCTCAACGTCTAATGCGATGCACGTGTGTGTATGTGTGTTTCTGTCACATCCATACATGGTGTAGCACTCTAAACAGGCCTTTTTTGTAAAATAAATGGGACAGAAGCCCAGTCAAAACCTCAAATATTCCCCCCTTGCATTGTTTCACTCTTCCTTCTGCCTGCAGCTTTTAATTAGATGTCACTGAATATTAATTATTCCAAAAAAACTAGACTTGTATTTATGGGAGCATTTGATATCTTTACATTATATCTGTTAGGATAGACTGATGTGAAGGTTTAAGGAAAAGGTTATCCACAGTTTGTAAAAGAGTATATGTCTCTATCTGTTTCTCCAGCATGTACCTGTGTTAGCAGTCTCTCTCCTTTGTCCTCTAGCAGTTTGCCCTTAGATAGTCTCAAGAACAAGGAGCTCTTCCTCACAAGGTCGAACACTTAACTATCACACTTTGCTATCGATGGTTGGTGACTTACAAATTATAAGTATTGATCACGGCAGGGATCATACTCAGTCTAGGGCAGACAGTAAAATCATATGCACTTAGGCTTAATGGCCAACATTAAAGCAATTATGCACACAAACTTGCACAGTCTAACTGTACGCATAATATGCTGGTCCATATATCTTTTTTTCTTTTTTACTTAGAATTTTTATCCATGCAATTTTGACAATGAATCAAGGTTTTACTTGCTATTGACTGCTTCAGGTGGAACAGTTGTAATTGGTTGAGTGACCCCTCACCCCAACACTCTGTAGCCTTATAGGTAAAACTGCTCTAGTTGATGACATAATGTGTGTAAGGTTTTTATATGTGTGTCGATACTCATGTATTTACTAATGACAGTGCAAGCGCTGACTGGTGACCGGCTAATGAAGACGGTGCATTTGTGAGCCAGTCAACAGGTCAAGGACTGGAGGAGATCAGATCAGTTGTACTCTGCTTGTGTGCAAGCACACAGGACAGCGCTTAAACCGTATTCAGTCTATTTCAGGTGCACAGTTGAAGTTATGTCTAGAGCGTATTGTTTTCAAACTGTTTATTCAGGAAAAATTGGCTAAGTTCCCTACTGTATGGTTGTATACACAGCTCACCTGGAGAGGCTGTATTTGGTCAGGCTATGCAATACACACACTCAAATTTAAATACAACAGTAAGTGGAATTCATTAATTGTGAAGGTTAAAGCAAACAGATATGAACTGTTTACTGCATCGGGTCAATTCAGACTGTATCAAGTAAGTTGTCAGTCAAAAAAAGGTATTATTGTGATACAATAAGCATCCTGGCAAAACCTAAAAAAAAAAAAACATCCTTCGTGGTAAACTTCACCCATCTAGCACCTGTTAGGTTAAAAAAAAAAAAAAAAACGTGCGACCCAATCTGCCCTACATGCATTCACTCCATCCAGAAAGACCGACGCTCCAGGATTCCCACAGGGGACAGACAGTGTGATTATAACTTATTGGTGAAACATGCAAGTGAACCCTCTGACCATCAGCTCAGTGTGTTTCCAGTAAGGGAGAAAAAAATGTTTTTAAATTGTGAAACAGAATACCTGAAGCAAAGATGACATGGTTAGGGGTACATCCAAACTGCATAATACGAAGTTTTAACTCTTCCCACTTAGCATACTGTATGCAGTACAATACCATATGCATACTTGTCAGAGAATTGAAACAGCTTGTGAAGCAAAGCACCCACTTAAAAACTTCATTCTTCACGCCATTTTCACTCTGTTGATTCCATCTTTTGTTTTATAACGACTTTCCCCTTCTTCCTTTTTATCTGCTTTAGGATTAAACATGCTCATGAAAAATTTATCGCTGTGATCTGCATATGCCGATTCCCCTGATTGGGTTGCCGTCTGTTGTTTTGAGGAAAAGGAATGAAAGCGGTATCAAGCAGCACTGTGTGAATCTCGCTTTCTCCTTTTGACAAATGAATTTCATTTCCACAGTGTCAGTGTAAGAGGTTATCAGAGCCATAGTGACCTATAACTTAACTGTTCCCTCCACTCGATCAATGAGAAAGGGGAGGGCTATGAATATTTAAAGAACTTTAACTGGTGACATTTTATGTCAAACACATTAAAGGCAAAGCACCACCATATTTGCACTGACTTCTCACTATAATTGCAAAGATTTTATATAGGTTCTAATTTTAAGTACAAATTCTGGGGTTATGATATAAGGGCACATTACATGTATATTATTTGGGGGGGGCATGTGGTATTTTGCATGGCAAACTTAGAACAAACCAAGATTAGTGGAAGAGTATGCACACTAGAAAGAGACAGAAAGTGAGCTTTCATGGAAAACTTATGTCATCAAACTCTTTCATTATCTAACGTTAGCACCCAAGAGATCCACATTGCCTAGAAGATATGGGGTTATAATTGCTTTTATTGGTTTCTTGTGTGAGCGAAGGAGCTCTTTGATGTATTTAAGGGACCAACCTAATGAATCACTGAATCCAGAAACAGCCTATCCAGGGAGATGATCTCAAAGGGGGTGATGGTGGGGGTGGGGATGTTTATGCATCTGTGTGTGTGTGTGTGTCTGTGTGTGTGTTTGTGTGTGTGTGGGTGTGTGTGTGTCTGTGTGTGTGTGTGAGTGTGTGTGTATGTGGTGGGAGAGGGAGGTGGGGGTGGGGGTTGCAACAATACATTCTTTAGTTGCCAGCAGTGGTGAACAAGCAAGGACTTAATAAAGCATAGTTGGCCAAAGAGCAGAGGATAGGAAAGCATGGGGTGTAATCAAGTGTAAACATCCTATACAAAGTTGAACGGAGAGATACATGACCCCAGAGTTATGGGAGCAGGCTGGATAGAGGGAGTGGGCTTATTGAGCAGATATGCAGAGCTGCTTTTGACCCCATAGTGACCGCTTCACAAGCACACCAGCACAAACACACACAAACACACATACTCCCTCCCCCCTTTGTCAATCATTAATCATCATTTGTGATGAGAGCAGGCCTTGTGTGAACAGAATAATGGCAAATTTGATCTCCTCACTTTCATCTTTGAGCATGGTTGTCGCTTGCTATATAGATTGTGTATTTTTGTTGACTCATAAGACTATGAAGCAGATTCCACGCTTTTTTTTTTCCTCTTGCGCTCTTTAAGGCTGGTTCTGGGTCTGTGAGAGCTTGTAGTGGTGGTGGTGGAGGGCAGAAAAGGCCATGTGGATATGGTTACCCCCAGATTTTCTTGCAAAAATGATCTGCGATTGAAATTTTAGAGCATGTGTCCCTTGCAGCAGATTTACTTGCATTCCCAGTTTAACCTTTTATTAAACCTTCCATTGTGCTTCCACTCTGCCAAAGACGCGCCACTACATTTTCATGCCCATCAGGTAAGTCAGGTTAACAGCCAAAGGGAGGTATCAGGGAGGAGGGCAACACTATGTCTTCTCTGCCCCACTGTCGCTCTGGAGCCTGTGCAACACATTGGCAGAAAGGGAGAGAAGTATATACTACAACCATTTGATGAGCAGCAGGGCAATAAATTCATTAATCATCATTATATGCCTCATCAAACTCTTTGCCAGCCTCTCCATGGGAGTTACACAAATTAGCCAGTGAAAAAAGCAGTAATTTTAGAGGAGCTAGGTAAGTGCTTTTTGATTGCTTCCTTGAACAATGCTTCCCCTGACATGCTAATAAATCAGATCTTTCTATACTTTAAGTGCAGCTACTGTGAACCCAATCTGCGCTCCCCAAACAAAAAAAGGGAGGCTGTGTGGGACAAGAGGTTTTACTACAGCCAAACCTCTTTCACAGATTTGTTTTGGATTCCTCCTCTTTATTCAGCAACAAAGAGGCCTGGGTACAAAGCTTTTGATAACTGAATGGAACTGCTGTTATGTCTCCAGATGCAACCAGGGATTTTCTCATATTGGATCAAAAATAACCCCATGTTTAACTTGGGATGAAAAACCTTAGCCAATAGTGACCATATGGTGCAAAATTCAATTAGCTCTTCTTTTTTTCCCTTTCTTTTTTTTAAGCTGCTCTGATTTTAAACATATTAGCTCAAGTGGGATGTATAGACAGACATATAGCTGCAGCTTGCAAGCTTCAGTCTATACAGAGAATCCCAGCTGGCAGGTGATGCATACCCACAACAGTGAGCATATCCTTCCATCCAGATCACCATTCCATGCAAGACCAACAAATCATTCATCAGACTCCTTTATTGAAAATGAGGTCAATAGATAACTTGAGCCTGGTTTGTGGCTGGCCATGTTAGCCTGCTCTAGGTATTAGCGGCTCTCAGTAAGTGTGTTAAATGGGAGGTCTCATGCAGGAAGGGAGGCAGTTGGAAGGGTTGGCGAGGGGGGTAGTTAGGGGTGGTCTTTATCTGTTTAAAGCTCCTCTCTGATGAGATTACCTATTGGAGTTGGCTGTAAACCACCCTGTTAATCAGGGTGCAGCAGCCAACACACTCCCACTGGCATACAGCCACAGCTTGATTTTTTTTTCTTTTCTTTTTCTTTTTCTTTTTCTTTTTCTTTTTTGGATGGATGTTGAAACTACCAAATATATTTCATCTCTAATTATGTGCTAATGTCATGGACATTCAGGTGTCAAGTGTGATGATTGCAAGCATGGGCATTAACTAAACTGATTTTTTTTTCCTCCATGTTTCTGTTCAGATTTGGCGGCCATCTAATTAGTCTCAATGACGAAACCAAGCATCTACCTGCGTGTACCAAAACTAGAGCAGCCAGTGTGGTGCTTCTTGATTGGACAGTTTTTACGAGTTGCATCACTCACAGGCACTTTACTAAATTGGCAATGAGACACCACCACACATGGGGCCAAAGCAGCTTCCTTCCCCTCATTGTGTGAGAGTGAGGGCCAGTCTGGAGCAGAGAGTTTTGAATGAGTCCAGCAGTGGCAGCGTCTCCACGCCCCTCCTCATTAACGTTCTCTCCACACACCGCTGAACTGAGCCCGGCTCAAAATGACTTGGGGAGTGGGAAAAAAAAGGCAGTGCCCTGTTTATCTCCATCTTGGGAACTGATCCAATTAAGTAAGTGCCCATTTGCATCCATCAGACTACACCAAACTGGGAAGAAAAGTGGAAAGCTTGGTGCAAACAAAAAGGGCCAGCAGTGAGAGAGGGTCCATTTGTTGTGTAAGGTGGTTCGGAGAGGGTAAATTGTCCCAGGTGAACGGTGGATAATGGTAATGTTACAGGCAGTGAATGTGTGAGTGCTTATGTTGGAGGAAGTGTGTAAGCACAGGCATTATAGTGGTCATTAGGACAGATATCTGTGTGGTAATGTGGAGCAGATGTTGAGAAGAAAGGGATCATTTAAAAAGGGCAAATGTAAATAAACAGTCAGGCAGCTCGGTACCCCTCCTCTCCCCTGGACCCTGTGAAGTCACTGAAAGAAAACAGTTCATCAATCTTCATCAGAACCATTAATACTGTAATATTAGAGGGCCTTATTGTACATAGATTGATATCCTTTTTCAGTGTTTCCTCACAAAACACATATACTATATTAGGACCATTTAACCAATTTACAAATCATATCTACAGAGACACTGACCCCGGTGTAGCCCAGTAGGAAGAGGTTCAAGGCCACTATATAATACTACAATGTGTTTATTTTATTTTATATCAATTTTAGTACTCATGTGTTATTTTAAAAAGTCTGAAGAGGATGCTGTATTGTTTGAGGTAGTAGGGTTGTGTAACAAAACACAAGCATTAGGAGTAGGTCTGATGAACTTGCTCACCTTGTGACCAGAGTGAGGGAGGAGCCAGGCGAGGATACAGGCAGGAACTGTACAGAGTCAAAGGAGGAAGAACCTATTGGTGTCTCCACCTCCAGACTGAATGCACACACATACTGCTCTGTGGCTGTGCATACCTGAGGGGCCTCGGCATTAAATAAAAGTCCCTTCTGCATGTGTGTGTGTGTGTGTGTGTGTGTCTGTTTGCGTGTGTGTACGTGTGTGTGTGTGCACATCACCTCCTCCAGGGCAGGGCAGAAAACCCCAGTGTGAGTGCCAGTGAGCCCTTACATGGCCACTGAACACAGACCCTTTGCAGTCACAGGGTCAGAAGCTCACGCCACACTGCTGTCAGAGCAGATTGGTCAATGAGCAGCCCTTTTCAAGGAGTCAAGGTGCTTTCAGAGTAGGGTTCTGTGTGTGTGTGTGTGTGTGTGTGTATGTGTGTTTGTTTATGTTATTTCATTTATATATCAAAATTAGAGACCTACTTTGTATAGCTGAAACATTTTTGAGGTAGATTATATAATTATTGAACCTGGAATTTAAAAGATCATCTTTTAAATAATGAATTATTTCATTTTTATTTTAAGTAATAAACAAATTTTAATAATCCACCCATACCTAAATAGACTCATAATTATTTGCCAATGGAACTGAATCCCTCATTTCTCCTAACCCCAACCCCTGGCCTCCTAGGACTTCATAGTTCATCACTCTTCCTTAATGCCCCCCCCCTCCTCCCCCATAGAAATGTTTTATTTATGTTGGGGGGAGGTCACTTAAAACATCTCACAGCTGAAAATTACACGTGTAATCTCTCCCAGGGGAGCTCTACGGAGAAATAGAAAAACAGTCCGTGAAGTGCAAAAAATAGTGGTAAATCACTCTGGCACCTTATCTGGGTCGCTTTGCAGTGCGCTCAAGACCGTTTTACAGGCTAACTCCACTTAACATGAACGCTGGAGGTGCCAAGGGCTTTTTTCAGAGTTCCTGAAGTAGGTGGATATACGCACATTTTACAAGTCAATTGTTTGATTGAAAGTGGGGTAATAATTGAATTTGTTTTACAAGTTGTTTCACCCAAACAAGGCGCATATCCTGTCGACTCCGGTCTCAAGTCTCATGTCTCGCCAGAAGACTAAAGCTGAAGTATTCTGTCCTTAATTAGCCTTCACATTTAGAAAATGATGATGATTAAATAGCCGCGAGCAGTTACTGAACTCTTCACTCAACCTCACTAAAGGAGGGTTGCTCACTTCTTTTCGTTTACAACTTAATGAAAGAAAGAACTGGGGGCCCGTGTTCTGGTGGTACATTATACAAGGATTACATAAAGAAAAAAAAAATCAAAGTGAAAAACAAGCAAACACACTACAATAACTTGTAAGGATATAGAAGCATATCATAAGATATAGGATTTAGGGGGGAAAGTCTGCCCCGCCTGTCTGCCACAGACATAAAGCTGGTCCCTGTAAAACATTACAGTGGGGTGTTTTTTGTTTGTTTTTTCGATGTGTTGTTTTGTTTTCGGTTATGTTTGTTTGTTTGTTTGTTTGTTTTTTTTTTGCTTTAGAAGTTGAAGGCTATTTTTGAAGAGTGAAACGTGAAAATCCAGGGAAAACAAATATCTCGACAGCCGAATGCGTCCCAGTCACAGACATGAACGGCCTCCTTCTCTGGGAAAGAAAAAAAAAATGAACGCACTGCTTTTAATTCAGCCCTCTTTTATATACAGTTCGGCAACACTTGTGTTGCTGCTAATACCTCCTGCGCATAATCTGCGCAGGTCAAGTACAGAGAGTGTCTATTTACAGATTTAAAGTGAATTTGAGCCCGGCCAGTATGTGTTGTACCGTGTGGATGGAGGTTTTATCAGCAGGATGCTTATGCGATGTGCCGTTTGGTCCGCTGAGTAATCCGTCGGTGAAAGCTACCGTGAGCGTGTGTGTGTGTGTGTGTGTGTGTGTGTGTGTGTGTGTGTGTATCAACAGGTCTTGGTTTCACCTTGTGGTGTGACACACAGTAGCATTTCAGAGGCGTTCACGGACCTGTCCTGTGGCAGGTGTAAGATCCAGGTCCCTTCCAAAGTCTGCCCCTGCAGCATATCTTTTGCCAAACTACTGATATTTTGGGCTTGTAGTTTGCAGGTGATCCGATGGGGATCTCCAGTAGATTATCAGTCAAATGTCTTTTGATATATACAGTTAAAATGCGCATTCTGAAATGTGATTTTGCGGTTACACATGCTTTTTGGCGCAATTATTTTTACGAGCCTTAAAAGATAGCGAACCCATTTCAGAGCAAAAGGGGGCTTTTACGTGGGTTTATCTGATGCTATCGATATTGCAGCGTTTGTTGTCTAGATATCTCATGCACGTATAAAGTGGACAGCAACACTGAGTTGAGGGTGAAATCTGGATTCCGTGGCTCCACCTCTGATAAACCTGCACACTAGGCTACACAGATAATGACATTAATATAGGGATTATACGGGCCCACAGATGCGGACTCGATTTTCACTTCATTAAGTCCTATCGTTCCCAGTGTGAAAAACGAACAAGAAACCACGGTTTACTCTTGTTATTCATTAGTCTTATATTAGCTCTATTTTCAGTCACAACTGAGAGTCTCCCTCATGACACCAGCACGCTGGAGTACGTACATAAATGTCGTATCTACCTTTAGAGTAAATGCGCATAAAGTGAAACCAGAGACACAGTAGCCAGCGAATAATCTGTTGCTGGTTTTTCGTAGATGAAAAAAAAAAAAAATCAGATAGTTTTACTGTCAGTTTCTGCCATTTAATTTATCATTATTATTATTATTATTAACATTATCATTATTACTACTACTATTATTACCATTATCGTTATCATTATTATCAATATTATCATTATCATTATTGATGGGCCTCTTTGGAGCAATATGTTCATGCTTTTTACGCATTTATTCGTTTTGGACGAAAAAATACATTTCATCTTTTCTAGGCCTAAAAAAAGGATATGTATTAATTCGGTAAATTTTAGTTCACCTTCAGTCACGGCCCTCAGATTTAACGACCTTTGTTTTCCTTTTTTCGGGAAACTCGTTTAATTGATATGACGACTTTCCAGAATCGGCTTGAAAAACGCCTTACAGCAGAGTCGGAGTAAAGAGTGCAGACCTCATCCACCTCTTTCCTCCTCTGCTGCCTCTCCTTTCGAATTATTTCCCTTATTTCCACACGTGGGAATGGTTTCACCCCTACTTAGTATTCTCACTCTGTAGCAATCCCAACAATGAACCGACACGCCATTCAAGCGGACGGGAAGCCAGGGACCGAGTTGTATAAAGTTGCAGAGAGGATCTCCCCTGTAGGGTATCGTGCCTCTGATGAAGGGTTGCAAATTCTCTCGTTCCGCTTTTTAAAGCAATCTTGGGTTAATTGACTGCCTTTTGGAATAGGAATAGAGGTATGTCAGGAATAAAACGAGTAAAATCACCGATCATATATAATATCTACTTAAAATACTTTTTTTCCACAAGGACTTAGGATATAATAGCAATAATAATAATAATAATAATAATAAAAAAATAATAATAATAATAATGATACGCCATATAATCAATTACAATGCAAAGAATTAATTCAGACTCTACAGAAGCATCAAAGACCTCATGTGTTTTCTCTCCCACTGGGTGTGATTTGATCAACGACAGTGGGGGGGGGGGGGGGTACTCGTTTTGAACATCCTTGAGAAAAAATAATAATAACAATACAAAATTATCTCTCTCATAAAACAACACTATACAAAAAGTGATCAAATATTTTAAGCTATTTCAAAAGTCAGATGTTTAAGCACGACTCCCTCCTGTTCAGGAACTATTTTGGCAATTTAGATGATAACCCTCCCAACATGTTCCCATGTATTTTTATATCAAGAAAGTTAATTGGAATGACATTGTCATCCGGCTCTGTGCTTGGCTTGCAATGGTGTGACCCCCCCCCCCCCGCTCGCCACAACCACCCCACGAACACAAACAAAAACATGAAGAAAAAACCCAATGTGACACATACGTGTCACAGTATTTACCTAGCCTCACACAGGTGATTTGCACCTCAGAAATAGTGTGTGTTGCCCCTCTGAAAAATGACTTCTTCAATCCATCCTAAGAAAACAACGCAATTTCCAATAAAACTCTAATACTCTCTTAGGGGACATTGCATCGATCCCCCGGGGAACAGCAAAGAAAAACATAATTATGCTATTTAGCCGGCTGATGTGTCGCAATCACTGCTCCAGCACACTCTGTCAGATTAAAATAGAGGGCCCGAATAGGGGACATTAAGGCTAGGGGAATTTTATAAACCCCAGGGGAGATTTCAAACTGGAAAAAGGGAGAGTAAACTATAGAGATTAATGAGAGCCATAAACAAGAGCTTGCTGTCCCACTTCAGTGGAGGTTAACACTAACAACACAATAATAATAATAATAATAATAATAATAATAATAATAATAATAATAATAATAATAATAATAATAATAATAATAACAATAACAATAATAATAATAACAATAATAATAATAATGATAATAATAATAATAATGTGGTATTGTTTTTGACGAGACAATATTTTCTTTGAATGTACAACTCGAAGGGCAATAAACCATAGGGAGAAAAAAAATTAGAAAGAAACAAAAAAGGCACCTTTTTTATCTTCGGTGGGAAATAGTATTATGTTATGTATATGTCGGTTAAAGTATTTAATTCATGCCTTTTTTATCCACTTGTCAAAGTTGCTATAATCCTCGTAATAACTGTGATCATTGTATGTGCCCCATTGGCTCCACTTCTTTTTAACCAGGCCATTTGATCAGGGATGGGTTTCCGTGACGGATTAACAAAGAGTCTCCCCGAATTTAGGAGCAAGTGTGACACCTACCTGCAGAAGTTGGAAGAGTTAGAGGACAGTGTCTGGCTATCGGCTACACAGTGTTTCCGTCTGTCTCTGTGTGTGTGCATCACAGCATTTTCCCTTTTCTCCATACAGCAATGTTTCAAATCTAACGCACCATTAAAGAGTCTCTCCATTAATGATATATAATAGGGCAGTATGTTCTAAATGCATGGTCGCGTCCCTTTTAACAGCTTTGCCACGCCTTGGAAAATAGTAATGAGGTCTAAATTTGGCATAAAATCCAGCTCATTACCGGAGTTCACCACCTGATTGCTCTGCATAAAACACGATAGGTAATTGGGTTAAATGACTGCGCCTCGGTGTTGTATTATTATATCAATATGCACTTTTAGAGTCGTGGTCAAATAAAAGAAAATAAGTAGGCCCTGGAAGTATTGTAAAGAGAAAAATAAATTGGTAATAACCTAAACTGTACCTCCGTGTTGTTTCCAACTAATTTCATTCACACATAAAAAAAGACTGTTTGCACCAACCAAAACGAAACTGAGCCCAATAATTGTGTAGATATTCCAACAACCTTTTACTGAACGTAGGCCTCTTCTTTCCATTTTCTTGGAGCTCTCACTACCATAATATTTTTCAAATAATAATTACCACTAAAACATCTGTCACGGTGCAAAATTGAATTAATACTTCGTAGAGTTCAACTGGTCTTGAATCACTTGAGACATATCAGGTAATTCCAACTGCTTTCCCAAATAATCGCTGCACAAGTGTATACTTTTTCCCCCATAATTTACTTCAAAGATAGTGTGTTGTCCATTTTAAATACAAAATGCTACATTAAATATACATGTTAGTCTTTAATACAAATAGATTCAGGCGGCTGCAGCGATTAAGACCATTCTTGTTACATTTCAGGACTAACCATTCAGAAACTAAAAATTTGAGGATAAGCATTTACTGAGAAAATAACTGTTCTTAGAATTTGCTGCATCATTCTTTTTTTTATGCAACCACAAAAAATAAATAAAAGTCCGCGGTGAGTGGAAAATAATCAGGTATTAAATGTTTGACATACCTTTCTTTAGTTCATAAGGGGAGTCTTTACAAAGATCTACCTGCGTTTGGCCTCTGACTTTCTGGCTCTCCCTTACCAAAGCCTCTGCTCTATTTAACACAGTCTGGTTTAATCCATTGAAATGTGCCGTGGAGCCCGTGGTTACCGAGCCGTGGTTACTGTGAAGGTGTCCAAAGCTGCCACCATAGTTCGTGTAGCCGGGGTAGAAAGGGGAGGTGTAGTACAGAGGCCTGGATAGCACCGTGCTGTTGGGTAGCGGGCACTGGGGGGAGGACCGAGATGGAGACGCGCTGGTGCCCATTACCGCGCTTTGACCCAAACCGGGACAGGCCTGTGGCACCTCGCCGCTGCCCTTACACCTGTCTGAGGACGTGGCGATCTCCGCAAGGGACCAGAGTTTGGGTTTAGGGGCCGAAGGGGGCGAGTGGATAACAGAGGTCACGTTGCTGGTCACCGTACCCGGTGCGTGGCTCAAGTCTGACGGCTTGTCTTGCTGCGCAACGGTCTGGTTCCCCCGGGGCACAGCCGAGGGAGATGAAGTGGTTGGTTTTGCGGATTCCGGCAGCAAGTCTGTAGTCCGCTCCTCCTGGTCTTTTAACTCCGAGTCGCTCAGAAGGGGATCCGTGTCTTTGCCATGGCTCTCCTCTTTAAATCTGTCACAGCCTATGTCCCCCGGGTTCAGCAGTTTATGATCTAAAGCACAAATAAAGAGCAGAATTACTGCCATAGAAGCCCAATATTAAGACCTTGATAAAACTGTAACATATGTTTGTAGGTAATCGCGAGCCGAGTGAACACCAATGCAAAATCAAATCGGATATATAAAAAATAATTAGGCTACTTGTGCACGTTTCCCTTAATAACAGTTATTGTGCGTGCTATAAATTGACCTCATAAAGATGTGTGCCAGCCTGAAAAGGTGAATGAACTCTCCTCATTTATGAAAGAGCATTAACAGTGTTAAACAATCTGGCACAAATTAAAGTCTGAACGTACAGGGTGTCGGCTGTTTTCATTTGTAAATATATTTTCCGTGTTAAATATTATTTCGTATATACAGACATGATTTTAAGCATTTAAAATCGGTTAAAAATATAATAGTATAATAATTATAAAATAGCAGTCTTTTTTAGCCGAATACCCGGCGCAGTTCAACAACTGTATCCTTATTATGCAGTTAAAGATAAATTGACTGCTAAACACTTTGCGTCACCAGCAATTTCAGCACCAGAGAAGTCAAACGGGGGGAGTTCAAGGTGATTATTATTTAAAGCAATTGTCCCATTATAAATAATATACCACCATTAACCAGCAATCAATTTTGCACCCTGAGTGGAAACGACTGCGATGAAAAATTGATGATTCTTTTTTTTTTTTTTTGCCTTTTTTTTTTTTTGCCTTTTTTCTGCATCACCGACCTGCTTCTGCGTCTGTGGAGTCTCCCTTGTCTGTGGGCTTGCTTGGCTCGTCGTCGTCATTTTTCTCCAAATCAATATTCTCGTCCTCCTCTTCGTCCTCGCTCCGGTTCCGGGGGGTCCAGGTCATCTTGTTCTCCTTCTTTAGCCTCCTCCTGGCGTTGGCGAACCAGGTGGACACCTGGGTGAGGGTCATCTTGGTGATGATGGCCAGCATGATCTTTTCTCCCTTAGTAGGGTAGGGATTTTTGCGGTGCTCATTGAGCCAAGCCTTCAGGGTAGCAGTGGCGTCCCGGGTTGCGTTTTTACGGTATGCTGGGTCACCATAAGGGTAGGTGCCCAAGGGTGCTGCGTAAGGGTGGTATCCTATTGAGCCGGCCATACCCGTAGTGTGGTCATAGGGAGAACTCTGTCAAATAAAAGGAAAATGAAAAACTGTGTAAAAGTCCAGGCACATTTCTTCTCCACACTGCTATAGAATAGTTAAAAAGACAAACACGAACGCAAACATACGCGCACATGCATAGACGTGCGCGCGCGCGCACACACACACGCACACACACAAACACAAACACACACAAGCACACACGCACATACACAAATAAACAGACTTCAATCGAGTAGCATAAGTTTTATATTAATGTTTCGGATTTTGTTAGAACTTGATTGGATATATGAAAGATAATGTGATTTTGTGGATTTTTTTAGTGTATGCACGATATCAGCCTACAGCTGCATTTATTCTCCCCATTAAAATTGTATAATTTGCAGTTATGATAAGGTAATGGCATTATGCATGATAGGCTCAACATTCTGTTTCTTTGCCTATTCTAATGGGATCAGCCTTTGCGGTAACTAGGCCTACAGAGCCGGTCTGTGTGAATTACTTGTGTTGCCATGAGATTAGTCACTCAGAATACAGCAAAAGTAAATAAAAAAATCCCCCTGTGTTTTTTTCAAAAGTTGCAGTATTTTAGTTTCGCAACTCGAACGACTAATAGATTGATAGGAAACAAACAGAGTGACCTAAATTGCCTTCAGACCGGCCGCGTTGTAGTCAGCTCTGTGCGTAGAGGCTTTGGCAAGGCTTTGTCTACTCTTTCATATAGAACACCCCTAGAATTTACTTAAGGGCTACATAATGGAGCAGTTCTCGGTTAAATGACTTCTGTTTGCTCAACAACACGTTTTCTGAACCTGCCATACTGCACTGTAATATCCACGCACTCATCAGTGACGCACATTTCTTCCTAATCGCTGGACTCCTAATACACAGCGGGCACTTAAGGCTTCCATTACGAGCTATCCTCGCTTTTACTTTCTACTACGCTGAATAATCACCTTTAGTTTACTCACCACATACGAGGTGAATGTGGCAGCTGCCGCCGCGTCTGCACTGTACGGTAAGTGGGAGTTGTAGCCTGGCGAGGCGCTGGTGAACGCAGTAGATCCCGCATAGGGCGCAAAAGCAGATCCCGAAGAGGATCTCCCAAGTTCCTCGGTTCTGGGTCCGGATATAACGCTCGTGCTGTACGCAGGGCATGAATACAGGGCTAAAGAAGCGGACGGCTGGTACAAGTAGCCCTGAGGATACGCCATGCTGGAGCCCGGAGAGTATGAGCCACTTAACTTGCGCACTTTCCCCCCTTTATTTTCTCAGGCGCTGCTGTCGGAGCGCATAGAGCCGTGAGTCTGCAGACCCGCTGTCTGTCCCCCCCCTTCTAAATGACAATGGTGAGGGGGGAAAAAGTAAAAGTGACTGAATAAAAATCGGTTCGGATTCTGGACGGATTATTTTGGTCGCTGCCAGCGAGCCACTGCCCGTCAGATGTTTTGTCTCGTTTTGTTTTTCTGTTGCTCCCTTATCTGAGTTGCACCGTCGCTCTCATGCCCGTGCAGAAGTTTTTTTTTTTTTACCCGTCGGACGGGGGCTTTGCTTGGGAAAATGTCCTGCCAAGATGCTAAGTTGGAAATTGAGGATCCTGACGCCTACTACGCTGCACGCTACGCTCCTCCTCTTGGGGTGTAGTCACCGAAGGAAAAGGCAAGCTTATGTTGGGTAACCATAGCCCTGCCCAAATCCGTGCTCTCTCTCTCTCTCTCTCTCTCTCTCTCTCTCTCTCTGTCTGTTTCTTCCTCACCCCCTCCCCTCTCTCCCGTTAACTAACAATCTCTCTCATTCTCTATTTCTTTTTTTTCCTCTTTAACAAGACTCGTTGCAGTAAGTCTCAAGTGCGTCTGGCAGCCCCCCTTTGGATGGCGACATCACGCGAGTCTGTCAACTCCCAACTTTCTTCTTTTTTTTTTCCAAATACGAAGCCGTCACTTTCACACTTGATCAATAACACATCGGCTGTTGTGTGCCAGGATATGGGCTTGCAAGATACCGGCAGGAATTAAAAAAGGCGCTCCACTACTGTGCTCTCTTTTTGTTAGTCTTTCTTTGTGCGTAAAAAAAAGTCGTTATTTTAAACATGTGTGTTAAATCAACAGACTGGTGCTCCGTGATTTCCGTGCGCCTTGTGTTAAAATCCGCTGTGGGAGTTTCAAATGGATTACTGCTATTGTGCACGTCGACTCTAACGCCAGATGAATATTGCATCGGTAAGATATATGACAGTTGAAAAGTAAAACTAAGATGGCGCAAACTGTGCTCAACCGAACAGCTCTATCAGAATAGTTATGTATGTCAAAAAAAAAAACAAAAACTTTTTCTTACTGACATTTGTGTGTTGTGATTGTATTAGTATCTTTTGTCAGCGCCGTCGCTTTTGCTTGAACGATTTACTGCGGCGACGGTTAAATATTTTTTTGTAATAGATCCTGGAATAAACTAGTCAGCCGCACTCTTAGAAAGTCATGAACCCTCAAACCAGGGCAGATTAGTGCCAACTTTACCCATAATCCGCCTGGACCAGAGGATGTTTCTCATTTGATCGCTGCAGATAAATTTCTTTGCTGAAATACTGGATAGCCTAGATTTATTAATATGTCACTGTTTTCAGCAGCGAAGTAACTTATTATATTTAATAGGAATCAGACACCTGCCAGATATTTTGTTATGCAATAGTCAAGAAAATAAATAAAAACGCATGATAATAATAATAACAATATATATTATTATTCTTAGTAGTAGTAGTAGTAGTACAAGTAATAATATTTCTTATATTTTTTTTTTTTTATAATTTATAGTGCATTTAGAAACAACTTTAGTTCCAACTAACATGGTTACAGGAAATATTAATAGGCGATTCTAATTATTTTCAACTGTGTTTCATACCTCTGAAAGCTGTTTTCATTCTGGTGATTGACTTTCCAGTTCAAGTCTCACATGAGCCGAAAGGGATCGCTGTAGGCGCTGCTAAAGAGTGTGTGCACACACTCGCAGGTTTTTTTTTTTTTTTACGCTCTGAAAACCTCTAGAGAGAAAAGAATGATGACGCTGGTACAGTGGGAGCCGACGCAGAGTTACACACACACACACACGCACACACACACACGCGCGCGCACACACACACACACACACACACACACACACACGCACACACACGCACACGCACACGGAAAGAGAGAGAGTGAGGGAGGGAGGTGAAAAAGAAAGAAGAATGGATAAACAAAGCGACCTAGCCTAATCAGATGACAGCGATACTATGAGACCTAGTTTCAAAGCCTCCTGTAGTGTTTAACAATCATCTGATTACTGCAACTTTTGTCATAACAACAGCTACAACGGTGGCAATAGCAGGTAATCATCCCCACTTATGCTATAGAGGTGGAACAAAAATTGCATAATATAGCTTCATCATGAGACAGGGGCAGGCCTATATTATTCTTATAGCGATGCTATCGCCCATCATGTACATCCCGAGATTTAAAAGAAAACTTCCACACTCCAGAGTTCTTCGTGCCGGTGTGAACTGTTGTAAAATTGCATGCGGAATTAATGACCTTGTGTATTATGTGTACTGTATTTATTTATCACCTAAAAAATGCCGACAGAAGTTCAGAGACAAGGGAACCTGAGATGAAGGGTCTGTACCACGCATCCTTCTCAATGCGTTTCGGTTGAACGTTGCTCTCTGAAGTAGGAGGACCCATGATTTGAGATCACGGAGCCCTGTGACAGGAGTAGGTTATGGCAACTGCTACCATCTCTCAGCACCGCACTGGTCAAGGAAGAGGTGTGGGTGAGTATAGTTTTGCTCATATGTGCTTTTTTCCCCCTTGTGGAAAACTGCATTTTCATTTTTTGGTCCGCGCAAGTGGGTTGTCTTCACGCAATACGCCGATCCGAATCTACATCTCTATGTTTGTTGTTTTTGCAGCTTCTAAATATGTCTCTTCTTCTTCGTCGTTATCGCTTATTCTTTCTGTTTTTTTTTTTTCCTGAGAGGGCGACCTCGGTTTTTGACGCATGAAAACGGCTTTCTGTTGAGAAAAAGAAGTGAATGAAAGATGATGCACGCCACTTAAAAATGCCTACGGGAGCAAGTGTAATCTAAATTGGATATAGAGGCTATTATTAAACAACATTATGCGTCGTGGCGGACTAATTGCGTGGCTGAGCGAGTTAAACAGTCAGTTAATGTCGTGGCGGACAGGTTTCTGGAGCGCACAAGGTCAGCTGTACTGCTCCCGAGCCTTTAGTGGCATACAGAAAAATGCTTGAAGTGTTCATGGGATTTTTAACCATTCTAAATCTGTGTCCTAAACCGATTAGTTGACACCAATTTTTCTTTGATGTATTAGCTGAGGGCTTTTGCCACTTGGAAGCCAATTGAAATTCAAAACAGTTTTCGCTCCAAATGCTTTGGGGAGATTTACTGCAAATAATGGATGTAATTTATTTTTGACCTTGCATTTTTTTTTCTTTTGGGGGGAGGAGGGGGGGGGTTATTAAATGATTAAACATATGCTGTATACTACTTGACTAAACAACTGGCACCCTATACAGCAATGATTAGTTATTATAATTAAAGTAATTATTATAATAGTATTAATTTTACCAGATTTATTTGTGTATTTTAAAATGGTATAGCTATGACATCAGTTGTTACTGCACTTTTTTGTGTTTTTTTTTTGTTCTAATGTTACTGTTTTTTTTATTATTAGAGTGTATTAAAAATAATAACTAACTGTTTGTTTGTCTGAGTTTTGAATTTGCTATAATCTACGTTGAGGAAGTCTCATTATGTCACCAAGCAGTCAGTGAAATACGCCCCTCAACCTCCCAACACACAGGCATTCAGACACACACACTCACAGATAAAACTTAACAGTTGCACCAATTAAATTCACTTCATTCACCTTTGAATGTGATAATTATTGGACACACGCGCATATATGTTCTAATACAACACTGAGCTATTATTTAGTCTGATTTAAGGCATTTAATTTAAAATATTAATATTTTACCATATAAATGTCACAACCATTGCTCACGTCACCTGATACATGATGCAGATTTGATGATCTGTGTGACTTTAAAAACCAAGCATTTTACATGAAGGCCAATTTTGCTTTCAGGAGAGAGATTCTATTTTCCTTTTTTTGTTGTTGTTTTTTTTTCTGTTCTTGCGGTCTCTTTTCTTTTATTGACCTGAATGAAGATGTATGAAGTGAGTGTGTGTGTGTGTTCAGTTTACTCCTGATGAGGCCTGTCTGCCCCCCCTCTCCCTACTCCTCATGATCCTTGCAAGGCTGAATGGCAGGGCTTTGGATTGGCTAAGTGATGAAATGATGACCCTATTATGAGAAGCGATTCCAAAATGAGGGGTATCAGACAAAGATTGCCCCTTTCTCTCACTGCCATGCCGTCCTCATGCACTGCACTGCCAGCTGTGCAAATGATGATTGATTTGCTTGAGATGGATCACAGGAAACACCCATTGATTTTTCAGTGTTTTTTTTTTTCAAAAATATTTACATACAGTTGTATTCATAGAGCACGTCCAGATTCACCCCATACGGCCTTTTCTAAACAGGAGATGGTATAAAAAGGATAATTCTCCATACTCCATGACAAGACAAATGATCTGTAATATTATTTAAGAAATGAGTCAATAGGCTCAGTGAGTAAAGGAATATTGATTGGATATAATGAAGCCTGAGTGTGAATATGAGCTCTTTCAAGGGCCCTGCTGCAGATTCCACTGTCAGCATTTATACAATGATGCCAAACCTCTACAGTGGAGTTTTTTTACACACAATACAGATCTGCTACTACAGCTTGGACAAAATAAATCTCATGTTTGAACATCACAGATGGTGAATCCACATACTCAGCATCTCCTTTTCCTCTCACTGTGTGTACCTGTATACTAAGATTCATGATCTGAGGGCTTCTGTGCCTGACTGTTGTCTAACCAGACCTATGGCTAAATAGCATGTTTGTTTAGAAGGTGCTATAGGTTCCGTATGGTAATCATATAAAGCTCTTGAGGCATGTAGGAGGTACTCCCGCAGTGCCTTCATGAAGGTAAAGTGATACAACGTACAAATCAAATGACTACCAGAATGCTAAAAACACAGTGTGGGAGCTGTGCCCTAGATATTCGCACTGACTTAATCCAATTCAAATAGTGTGAGTGAGTTGCAGGAGCTCCCAGGTCTGTTGCTTGCTTATGTATGTGATGCATAATAGAAGTTGACGAGGTTGGTGATAGATCACAGCCCAGGTAATGTAAACACATTAATCCCTTAGGGTTCATGTGCATGTTCTTTCTTTTTCTCTTTCTCTTCCTCTTTCTCCTTCTATCAGCCTGTCTCTCCCTCTCTCTCTCTGAGCCCCCCCCCAATATTCATCATCTTCCCTAAATGCATTAGTGGTGCACAAACCAGAAGCAGCCTTAATCTGTCAACATGCCCTTTAATTGGAGGGAGAAAACAACACGTGCTTCTGGCTGTGTCATTCCTAAGTGCACATGCCAAAGAAACACAAGGTTCATGGAAGAAGTGTTCCCGGGAGAACAGGGCATAATTAAAAGTATCTTTTGATAGGCTTGTAATGCTGAGCCTGACTCTTGTTGCCTTAAGTAGAGAGCGAACTCTGTGGCTGGAGATGGACATGTGAGGGGCGTCTGCTGAGGGAGAGTGTAAACGATATGTTGTCTCGCCATCATCAGACATGCAGTCTCTGCGTCTGTCCTGGGACAAGAACAGCTTTCCACTTCTGCCGGGGACACCTCCGCTCACCCATTCCAATATTCTTTTGTTCCCCAAATGAGGGATTGCCTCCACAACGTCACTTCTCCTCCTCTCCTCCCTGGCCATTTTGGCAAGTCGTGTTCTACCTCCTACACATAGCACCAATGGGGAGTGAGAAATGGGGCTAAGGGGTTGATTCTGGGCCTGCTACACTGTAATCAAATGAGAGTGCTTAGGGGAGAGTAGAAGGAGGAGGTGGAGTATAATGTTCTGTTGTGCATTCCACTGCAGCATCGTTGCTTTTTTGTTTTTGTCAGGGCAGACTTTGATGCTGTATCCCCTTACCTTTTGTGGTCTCGGCAGCCATGTTTCATAAACACAGAATGGGAAACATCCTCAGTATTAGAAATTTAGATTGCTGCTTTCCCCCTGCCACTCTGCATTCCGCACGTGGCCAGTCGCATTTTCCATCTCCTAGTGCTGAGGTATTAAGTTTCCTCTCCCATGCCTCTGATAGATTTAAACATCTTACAATTAGCCTCTTTTATTTGGTGTGTCATGTATAATCTGTGGCAACAACAATGTCAACATGACTCTAAGTTCCTTTCTCCTTCTAGGCACCTAAATATTACTCTGCCACCATTTTGTTTCAGGACAGTTGCACATGCAAAACATGTGCAACTGTCCTGCAATAGACAAACTAAAAGAGAGGTTGCCAGGCCATCAGTTTAGACCTTTTGGTTATGATTTGGAGTGTAATATTAATATCAAACCAAACCAATTCCGTAGTGTACTCCTTGCTTTGTATAATCACACAGGGAATAATCAGTGCTCAGCTGCCTTTGTAGTTAACTGAAAATCTCAATGGGATAAAGTGTAATGTTATTCTAAATCTATCTTATCTAACTCATTAACACCCAAAGTGTTCAGCTCTGCTTCCCGTATTTTATTCTCTTACAGCAGTTTTCTCAATATACTGAGTTCTCAGCAGACTAATTTCACATGTAATTGAATATTCAAATGTCAAACATTGATGAGAATCGTGGCAAAATAATGAAATTACCCCCCGCAAAAGGGCATTTTGATTAGACATGGTACAGATTCTACTTTTGCGGTTAGAACTCCTTTTCTCTGTATTGTGCGTAACTCCAGAAATTCCTCCACCTCCTCCTTTCTTCTTCTTCTTCTTCTTCTTCTTCTTCTTCTTTGAGAGTATCCGTTTTGACCAACATCTGACACACTGCCCTGGGTGATTGAGCCAGACGTGAAAAGCCAAAGCGGAGATGCTCTCCTTAATGCCTGACACCTGGTGCAGATTTGGAGGGGATTGCACTACAGGTACTGTCTTACCTCTTTCCCATCCCAGAAAGTCCCTGAGGTATTTCGTTTCCTGTTCAAGGCTGTGTTTGTTTCTACTCTGCTTTGCCACCCAACTCTCCAGCCTCTGTAAAAGTCAGCCCCTGTGTTGGGATTATTGTGAGAAGTTGTGTACCTATCACTCTGATACACAATACTTTGATTTGTTAAGGCATTTTTTCTTTCCCATAAAAATTGTTAATTGAGCACATTTAATGTCTGTTTACACCAGTTCAGAACAATTAACCGACGCACATAATTAGATGTGTTTCCATCCAACAAAGAAAGGAATTAATTTTGCTAAAATGAATATCAATGTCAATATATTTCCATTGCTAATGCCATTAATTTCATGATACCTGATGTCTTCTACCTTGTATCTTTCTGTTCCTGTTGGTAACCCCCCCCGCCCTCACCACACCCTCTGTCAGGCTGTTTTCTACAACTGGAAACGTTACTCGGGAGTGTTGCTGCTCACTTTACAGCTTGCAGGCACATCTGAAGGCTGTGCTGGGACAGCATGGTTAGCCAACATAAACACAGCAAGGACATCAAAGCTGGGCAGCCGGCACACCACCTGAGCATGTTGATTGCAATGCACCGCAGTCTCATCTGACCTGGGAGTGGAGAGGATTTTGTTGTGCCAAGTGGAGGCATTATATCCATTATATGCTAAATGGGCTTGTTGTCTGAGTAAACAGTATATGTAATACAGCCTAAAAGCAGTATTGAAAGATCCATGCCTTTTGACTGCATATTTTTTAGTTGGTTTCAAAGTATGTTCAGAGCATACACTTTTGAGGATGAGTAGATTCAAGAGCTTTCGCCCTTTAAGGTAAAATTATAATACGACACTGGCTAACTCAAGTGTTGCATTGACAAGATCATAATAGATAAGTTGGGAAATATGCTGCACAATAATGTAATAATCTTTCCTGCAAATACTAGTAAAGTATATTTCAATCCTCTTTGAAACTGAAGCAAGTGCATATTTGGCCTCATATGCGCACTGTTTATGTTGACACATGCAACTCTCTTCCTGATGCAAATGCAATCTAAACATTGTGCAAAGGGAAGGCAAGCATAGCCCATAAAGGCTGTGGCTCCAAACACTTTGAACAGACAACTATCACTAATCACTCCCAGAGCAGTGCGGCGTGTAATTACTCTGCCAAACGTTTGCCTTTCACAGCTTAGCACTGGGAGCCCTGACCCTGTGCTTCCCTGTCTTTCCTCACCACCCTGCATGAAGGGGAGGACCCCCCACCCCCCACCCCGCTTCCCCTTCTCTTTACCAAGGGGGGAGGCAAGCTGAGCTCCCTCTCAATATTTAAAGAAAGAGTGGAGGAGGAAAGAGAGAGGGAGAGAGACAGGGAGGGAGCGGACTGAGGTTGGTGCTTCCGGCTTTGTGGGAGCCCATTTAAACAGGCTTTGAAACCCTAGCCATCCGGAGATCAGAAATAGCCTTATTGACTGCATGGGCCCAGAAGTGACTGAGCACACAGGGTTCTTAGAGTTCACCCTTCCTCGCCAATCCGAATAGGAGGGGGTCATCACATGTTAGGGTCCTCTACAAAGACTCTGGACATTAATTTTACATCAGGAAAAAAGATAATATGGTTCAGGCTATTTTTAGTGTCACAAGGTTGTTCCATTGTATGATTTGTTTGTGTGTTTTTGCTGAGTTCAGGACAGCTAATTCTCCTCACTCTCCTTCAGTCCTTTTTACTGATATTAGTGATCTGGCTGTCAGTCTGCCATGTGATCTGTCTGCTGTCTGGGTGAATGCTGATAAGATGACACAATGCAAATATGAAGTGTGAGGGAGCTGCCTTGGCAAGCAGGTAGGATGTGTGGGGACTGGGATCCCATAATGACTATTAGCTGGATTTCACAGCCTGCTTCTGATCTCTCTCAATGACAGGGGCCTTCCTTCATGAGAGGATGGATGTGCCACTACCCCTCCTAATAAGTCAAGTCAAGTCATATCAATTTATTTAGAATAACTCTCACACATGCACCCAAAGGTACACAGATAATAGAGGGTAATATATATGTGACTGTGTGACATATGAAGTTTAAGACTATTTACCATTTAAGTGCAGTTTGTTTTTCAAATTTGCTCATATATTGTCACAAAAAATATGATTGCATTTCCTCCTATTATCCCCCCTCCCACACACAAAATGCACACACATACACACACACACACACACACGCACACACACACACACACACACACACACACACACACACACACACACACACACACACACACACAAACATGCCGCTAACTTCACCACCCCCACCCCAATTGATTTAGTTAGAATAAATGTAAGCAGGGTTTTATATTTTTAGCTGGCCCACCGGCACAATGGAAATGCTGAAACACAGAACTTTAAAGCAAAAATGATCATTTCAGCACAGATGCATAATGCATCCTTATCTTAATTTTACTACTAGTCATCTTCACCATATTGTCATGCACTTCACTACTGTTGTACAAGTTCATTTAGACTTGCACTAGCTTAAAGAGATCTCTTAGTTGCTGCATGATCTTGTAAAGGCTTTTCAGAGAGCCCCATTTTATCACTGATGTAGTAATTTCACTTCATCAGTCAGTCGTGACTAAAAATACATCAGGGATTAGCTTTATGGCCAGACTATCTCTCAGAGCTTTGATAACATAATGGGGGCTGGGTGCTCTTGGTTACAGTCATCTGATATGGAGGTTCATAACACTCAAAACTACACTTACAGTACTACAGGGTTTTTGAAAAAGAATGATAGAGTGTGATCTTTTTAAATTCTCATGAAAATTATGAGTCTTCCCTTTGAATTCCTTTGTAGGAGCATTTTGCAAGATGAAAACAGCACCCACCCCCACCCCTTCCCCTTTCCTTTTTCTATTCTACACAAATTAGCTATGGTCCTGGAGGGCAAAATGACAAGAGGTTACTGGAAGACTATGTGTTTAATTAATTGAAAAATGCTTAAATTGCTTTTACAGTTGTTATGTGGAGTGAAAAAAGGGAATCCGTGTTGCCAGTACTCAACCATAATTAGCACCCACGGGAATTAAATATTTAACATTAGCTGTGTTGCAGCACTTAGGACACAAATTTCTATTTTAACTATGAAAGCGAGCCTGTCTTAAGTGCATGAGTCTGTGTGGACAGCTGTGCAAAGGGGAACAGCACAGGATATTTCAGCAAGACACCCCAGTGGCATTCCGGGTCCTTCCACATCACATGTGTAAGAGATATGGCAGTCATATTCCCAGGGGTTAGGCATTACTCAGAGTATTTAGTTTTCTAATTAGGCTGAGGGCCTTCGTCCATGCCTGCCACCACCATGGGAGCCAATGAGAATTTCCTCTCTTATGTGTCAACTCTCTCTCTCTGAGACACAGAGAGAAAAAGAGAAATGGAGAGAGGAGGGGAAAGAGAAAGGATGTATGAAAATGAGAAAGAGGTACACACAAGGTTGAGGGAGAAATAAAGGACCTGGGGAAAAGCCTTTGTTTATTCCATCTTTAATTACACATTGCCTTAATGACTCCACTGGTGTATTTGAGGCTGGAGAGAGCAGGGCTGTGGAGCCTTAATGATTTGTAGCAGTGGATGTCAGCCGAGCCGTTGGAGACTTAAAGCCCATTTTTAACAGTCCCTTTTGGTTTGGGCATAGAGGCGACAGCGCAAATGGGGTTCATGCTAAGCCACACTAGACTAGACACTGGGACTACTTCACTGTCTGGTCAGCCTTTTTTGCGGAGGGCCAGGCCATTCGGAGGCATCAGCAGCTGACCACAGCAACCATTGGACTTGTCAGTGTGCATTAGGTTACCCACCATTGAGAACTGATATGGGTTATCCAAACTTAATTAGACTTTGATCATTGTGCAGGGTGTGATTTTGAGCTGGAAAAAGGTACACTAAGACTTGAACTGGAATTTGACTCCCATTTTATGTGTATGTAGAAGAGGATGAGACAAGGAATCACAAAGGTGATTAACCTTATTATTCACCTTATTTAATGGGGGTGGGGGTGGGGGCTGGGGGGGGGGGGCTTCTGTCAAAATACAATGTAACATTGTGGGTAAAAACACGCTTTATTGGATCTTGCTCTGAGGAACATAGCTTACCATATTAAAGTCAAAGCAATTGATTTTACTGGATTTAAATCACTGAGTCATCTTCAATTAAGACAGCAAGAGCATGCGGCCCTTTGAAAAGATGTGTTATTTGTTTTGACACACTGTTCTCTAAAATTCAACCACCTTAGCTTCAGCACAGAACGTTAAAACCCCTTGTTCTGTAAACCAAATTCTCCGGATTATTCAAAGCTCTGAGAATTACGATGGAAAAATCCATGCGTAAAATTACCGTCCATTCAACTTCAGGCAATATTTTCCTCTAGAGGCAAATATGTTAATTGGGCTTCCTAAAGTAGCTCAATCCTCAGGTTATTTAATTTCCCCTAAAGTCTTAGCTTTGCTGAATTCAGAGGGAATCTGGGTGTAAAACTCTTCAAACCAGCACGATGGCCATCAAGGGAAAAATAGCAGCATCAGGGAGAAATTTAAAAGAGAATAATAGTGAATGTTAGCAAAAGGAAATATAAGGTGCAATGGAAGCTTTTATGTAAGACATGACAGATTATAATTACTAAAAAAAAGCAACAATAAAAAAGTAATTTTAATCTTTCATGATGTCGCACAATCATTTTTTAAGTATGTTAATTGAGCAGATGATCATGCTTAACGCAGTTCTAAATAAAACTGAACTGAGCTGGGTCTGCCAAAGAATCATCATCTTCATGACTGTCATGTCATCTAATTGCTGCTGTGTGCTTTTCCCATAGACTGTGTGCAGCTCGGTCGCTGGCCCTTAGTGCTCCAGCAGCCTGGTCAAAAAGACATGCTGGCAGGGTCCCAGGGTGGATGCATCGCCCACGCACACTGCCCTCGCCAGCTCCCAGAAGTCTTTGTGGTGAACCACTGACCGTGCTGCTCCCTATTTTCCTCAAACCCAGCAAATAATGTGTCAGAAAAAGATTACTGATAGCCCATAAAAGAAGAGCCAGAATGTTGTTGCCTCTCTGCTCCAACTTTAAATAACAATACATATGCTAAACCCACAGTTTGGATGCTGCGCTGTCCTGAAAGAGAAAAACATTTTTTTTCTCATTGTTGTTTAGTTTAAATAAATGAGTTACAATTGGAACATGAACGGGCAACAATAAATATTTGTTTAAAATGCTGCTTCATTTTCTTTTACATTTGAAAGCCTTGTAGTAAAGCCGGCAAACTTGTACTTTGTCTTTTCAAAGGGAAAATTTCTCAAAAGGAACATTTAAATTTCCTCCCTGCTCTGTGAGTCATTCAATGGTTCAACCTGTTTAACAGACATTGGCAAAGCTGCATGCTCATCTGGCCTAAATGTGGCCTGAGTGGGTGATTCTCAGACACATGAGGGAAGCTATATTTACGGAATTAACGACACACTCCGTCCGTCACACAACAGCTGCCTGCTACACTTAGCTGATTGATACTGAAGGCCTGCTCCCATTTGCAGAGCACCGTGATTGAACAGTTGGGGCAGCTTTATGTGTGTTTTGCTCTCCTGAAATCAACACTGACACTCCCATGCAAAAGCAACCACTTGTTCAGGCGGACTGACTGTGTGGGGACTGCTTTGTGAAACGTCCGCCCATTTGTTCAGTGATTCACTTTTAATATTGACCTGCCATCTTATCCACATGTTTGCTTTCTGGGAGGCAGTGTATGATATGTTGCAGAAATATAGCAAGGTTCAGGTCTTGCAGTGATGCTCTTAAATGATAGAAGGAATGAATGATTCAAGTCATCACATATCTACAACTCTGTGTTTTGCTGTAAAATCTGTGTTTATGTTCACAGTGTGTGTTAAAAGGCTCCAGGCTATATAGAGGCACGACTGGGAAACTATTTCTACCCACTGTGAGAAAAAAAAAAAAAATTAAACATGAGAAATAAAACATGATGCTATTTATACAAAAAACAAGATGGGTTAAAATTTTCATGTCATGGAGAAATTTTATTTCACACTCCACATTATGTGTGTTGCTATATTCTCAATCAAATCCAGATGTCAGTAACTTATACAAAGCCAGACATAAGCAGGGTATCATAACGTATAATAGGAATAATGGCCCTTTGATTTTTGGATTTCCTATTGGAACACCTGTCACTTTTTGGCAAGGGCACACCCCAGCACCAGGTTTCCTTTGGTAGCGCTGGGGGAGGAGTATGTTTATGTGTGTGTGTGTGTGTGTGTGTGTGTATGTGTGTGTGTGTGTGTGTGTGTGTGTGTGTGTGTGTGTGTGCATGCACATGTGTGAATAGGATTGTGTGAGAGAGTGGAAGATGAAACAACCGCCGAGGAGGCAGTGATCACACAGACAGACGGGGTGAATGACAGACAATACCTGCTGTAAAATTCCCTCACATCTACCCTGATCTGTATTCATAGATCTCGGCTGCTATGCACTGCAAACTGTAGCCCACACCAACGGGCTCTTTTGGCGCACCGCCCTGCTTGGTTTCACTCTTGCAACGCACTATACAGACCCTTTTTCCCTTCTTCCCAAAATATTTTTTTTTCTTTGTCTAAATGAAGCCTCTGATCATGAAGTGAAAGCTGAAAGGAGCTCAGTGACAAATATGGACTTTCCCATCTCTTCTAATCGCACCTAATTCTGCTCCTTCAGATGTAGAGCTCCCCTTTTTGAGTGTGTTCTTAGACACTGAAACCTCAGAGATTTGAACTTTTTTGGCGATGTTTTTTTTTTTTTTCGGCAAAGGACTTCTCTGCCTGCTCAGCATGATGAATGTAAACTCTCATATTAAATGTTTATTTTACTTCTTCACCTGCATGTGACACACACTGTTCACACATCACCTTCTAGTAACTCCTTCGGACCTTTTCTACACTGTTTATATTCAGTGAAAGCCCTTCAAAAGGGTTAACACCTGACCATTATCAGCACTATCAGAGCCCTTGTTTTTGTGCTGTTACATCCCCCGCTCGATGACTGACTCCAGGCCTAAAACTTCCTGAAACCTAAGCTATGTTGCAGGAGAAATACACACACTCTAAAGACACCACAACACAGGGGCTGCTCAAACTGGATTAGGTTTGTTGTGGCAGATCTACGTTTCAGGTTTGACTTGAGTAATGTGTCGTTTAATTTCTTCGGGAATTGTTTTGACAAAACAAGTTAGCGTAAAGTCGGAAATGTCGTCTAAAACAAAAAGGGTGTGTGTAGTGTGTATGTTTTTTTTTTTCTTCATGCTCATGTGAAGCATATGTCAGTCATCAGCAAAGTGTTACAATGGAAGTGACATCAGAACCCTGGAGGGCTTGCACTGCGAGAGAGGCTTTTTGATATGATTTCTGAGAACAGAGAGTTTAGCGAAAAGAAAGGAGTTGCTCGCGCCTCTGTTGTTGAAAAAAAAAAACTATCTATATACAAAAAGTGGAGATGTACTGGAAAGTGCTCTGCCACATTTTTACTGAGTCTTTATCATTGTAACTGTCAGCAGGGCTAAATGCCATGATTTGTGTTGCTAAATTACACATTTAGAGTGACAAGGGTTATTATTGTGATGTTATTACACACAGATGGAAAAACTTTTGTCAGCCATGATAATGATTAAAGTCATTCTGTGATACTGAAACTTATTAGTGTTGTGTTTGATTGATCTGCATGTTGAAACCAATTTACTATGTTTCTATGCATTTTTCCATCCTGCTACATATTGCTGGCAAGTGCATGATCACTGAAAAAAAGTAACTGTAACCTCAAAGGTGCAATCTCTTCTCTGACCATGAGTGGACAGTTAGGACAAAGCTACCGACTGGCCAGAGCCTGCTGAGCTGATCTTTATCCTGGCTTGTCTCAGGCTGGAGGTGATGATGCCCGCAGCAGCCAGAGATTGATGGGGGCCAACACAAGCGGTGAGAATGAGCTCTAGCCTTTGAAGTCGTCCACATGGAGGGAAATTGATATATCAGTTTAAGCCCTGGACCCTATTAAAGGAGCCCCCGTCAGGTTAATGTGATAGCCTCCACGTTACCCCGAGACCCATTCAGGTCAGCCCTAATTCCTGCCCCCACTCTCTGCAATCTCATTTTAGTTTCCCATCAGTAATGTTCTTCCCATCAGAGGAATTCTGCTAGGGAGTATATCACACAGTCAAACATTGGACCATCTCTCTCCTGGAGTGATTTAAACCTTCAGCCAACACGCTAATCAACAGCTAGATATTTCCATGGCTATTTGTACAGGGTAGACAGCCTTTAAAGTAGGGTCTGTAGAGGTATACACCTAGACAGCACCCTTGCATCCCCCTTCTCTTGGCTCCCTTTTCTTCTAGTCTGGCCTTAGCAAGGTCTTAGCCCCTTGTTCCCATGGTCTAACAGCTGAGCAGGGGCCCACATCCACAGAGGTGAGCCCTGTGATCATTCATTCTTAATTGCATGCAGAAATACATTTACATTAAAAATGTAAGCAGGTGTCTTTTTAATTCAGACACCGTGTATTTATTATTGAAACTTATTCTTGGAGGTCAGCTCACAAGGAACCATCTGTCCATCAGACTCAGGTCGTTGTATGCCCCTTGTCTACCAGATCATCCTCCCCTCTTAAACGTGTCTTTTATTCACTTTGATATCCTCCCACTGTTATAAGTCATCAGCCTGGTCCGAACTACAGCATCAAAAAGCAATGTCGTATCGCCAGAATTAAACATGAATAAGACTAATGGAAAAATCTATGTTTTAAAGGGGGCAGCTGACAGTGGTCAATAGCTGCAGGAACTAATGTGATCTCAATTTAGTTCACATCAAGAAGAGGACTTTGGCTCTTGCTACCGTCCTGTAAGCATTCACAGTTGTTTTGTCTGAAACCACCTCAGAAATTTGCCACATTGCCTATGGCTATTGTTGAGTTACAAAGACATTACTGTGTGGCATGTTTCAACCATACAAGGTATATTTTCTTTACACTCCAGCTAAATATTCTTCTTAAGTTTACAATAGTGTTGTCAGTGGCTGATTGTGTTTTCCTATTTTTTAAAACAGTCACTATTACAAGTATGTAAATCAACTTTCAGAAATGTGTGTAAAGAAATATAATGGTGTAGATGCATGGTGGGATATTTTCATCAAACATACCAAATTATTCACATATTTAATGGTAGGCTAAGGCAGTTGAAACTGTAGAGTTATTTGAATGGTCTAATTGTCATTTTATGTTCTGTCCCAATGCATCTGAAAAACTACATACCTATAATATTACATATAAACTACATCTGTTTCTGTGAGTTCATAGTTTCAAAATGTATCACAGTAGATGTTGTTGCTGTTGTAGTTGTTGTTGTCAGACCTATTTTGTTGATTCAATTCCACCCAGGTCTATTAATTATATAACATCAGATGTCTTATATTAGGGCCACTGTTTTTAATACACTGCCATCTTGGTTTTACGGTGGCCCTCACACTTACAGCTGCTTGTGAATGTTTCTTGGGGAAACATTCAACATATCCCACGGTAGATGATCAAAAGATTATTAACCCAAAGCAATAAAACATAATGATTTAAGTCAATAACTGTTGTGGCACTGTGATAGGTTTACATTTTAATGTCAGGAATATTACCTTGTATACCTCCTTTGTGAGTGTAAGTGTGTGTGTGTGTGTGTGTGTGTGTGTGTGTATGTGTGTATCTGTATGTGTGCATGTCCAAAAATGGTCATGTTGTTTAGATATTCAAGCTTAATTTCCTCATCTCAATAAATCACATTCATCCCCGTGTGACAGATTCTGTATCTTTTGGTACCACTTGTTTTGTTTTGGGTATTCCTTCTATCTTTCCAGAGCCTCTTGTATTCCAGGATTCATTGTGTAAAGAAATAAAAAAGAAAAAACTCTCAAATAAATTTGTTTATTGCAGCATCTTTTTAGATCTTTGGGCCCATGCGTATTTTGTCTCGTCTGAGTCGAGAGTGTTGAGATTAATCCCATGTTGTTCCTATTATTGGCCTCTCCTGAGACATTTTGATGTGAATGACTGTCTACGCGCCATCAGATCCATCAATTGGATTCAAAGAAATGTTATCCATTAGTCTCTCCAACCTGGCAGATGTTGAGGTTTTTGTAAGTCGAATTCCTTTATTATGTTAATACCAATGTTTTGTCACATGCACCATTTCCATTTGAGTGAGGTGTAAAAATCATCAGATGGATTTGGCTCCCTCAATAAGAGATGTTTGACATTCAATGAGATGAGAAACACGAAATACACATTTCAATAGCAAGTGGCATATGACAGTCACAACAAGAAGATCCTTTGAATGAACAGATGATCATAATATGATTGTGGCACCATGTTGTGTTTTTAAGATGCTGCCTTGTATAAATTTCACATTGATTATTTTTTTCAATGTACAGATACAAGGGAATATGACACTTGGCCTGTTTTTTTCTGCTTTTGGCTCAGTTTTTTCTTATCTTAAAAAAGGCTAATAACAAAAATACAACTGTATGGATGTGTGGCCATGAGGGCACAGGAGTGCAAAATATACCACTGCTCTTTACTTTTGTTTAACATATTAGATTAAATTGCACACACATACTTGTTCCTGGAGACTTAGTCTTATTTGCACATGAGGGTGTGGCAAGTCTTCAAATGTGCAGTGTGTGTAAAAGCAAAGGACTCTTCATGTATATTTTTGAAAGTTTATTTTCTTTTCCAGCCTGAGAAATTTCATTCTAATGACACGAAGCTTCCAGTAAATTATTAGGGGTCATCATAAACCTAATTTATTTTTACCAGCAGGATTATTTTGAAGGGAGACACATATACTATGTGAATAATATATGTTTAGGTCTGCCTGCACACTGAGTGCATGTGTGTGAAAGTGTGTATGTGCATCTACTATGTGTCTGGATGTCTGCGTGTCTGCAAGTGTGTGTGCGTGTTGGTTGTAGGCTCAAAGGCATAGCGTGGGTCTGCATGAGGGAGTGTGGTGGCAGAGCACTACTCTGATAGGCCAGATCCAGGGTGCACTGAAGCCTTTCGCATATATATGGAATTTTTGAATATCTAAACCATTATTTAGCATCCAAATCAGTTCTGCTTGTCTGACTGATGGACAATTTCAGTGTGACCCCGGTCTTTTTGCATGTGACCTATACTGTCGGGATTCTTGCATATTGTTTGGATGTTCACGTTGACTCCTCTCCCGTTTTTCTCTTTGATCCTTTTAGCATGCTCTTTGTGTCGGAATTCATGAAATATTCATAACTGGACTGTGGCTTTTCCATATCTTTATGTACAATTATTGGCAGCCGTCCTGTTATGTCGAGCCATCTTAATAGTAGGTATTGGGCTCGGTTAAGTGTGACTTCAGATTTTTCTGACAGTTTAGCCAGCCTGTGTTATGAATTGATAAGGTGGGGCATTATATTTGCAGATAGTGCAGTGCGGTTGCCTTTTTAGCGTACTATTAATATTGATAAACACAAATAATTTGTCTCACATGAAAGAATAAAGCTCAACTCTGGCATATAAAATGGGAAAGTATTATTATTATTATTATTATTATTATTATTATTATTATTATTATGTGACATATTTCATAAATTGCTAAATAAAAGAATATATCATATGTTTTACTAAATTCTGAATTGGTTACTATAATAACAACCCTCATCATCACCTTAATAGAGTCCTGATTTGAGGTATGCTGATTGTGTCGATAATGCTAACAGGGTTAAAAGGGTGTTCCTCTCCATCATTACTAGTGCTATTGGCAGAAAGAGTAATTGGACAGCGGATGTTATTATCATGCTCCATGTGCAGCCGAGGATTTGCAGGACCAGAGAGGCCCACGGTGTGGCTCCTGCCAAACACATCGATGTTCTCGGGAGTTTCACATGTAAATAATGTCTATTCTCCCAGCATTTAAGAAATTTTTCTGTAGGTTTATTAATGTGCAAATGGGTGAAAACGCTGCTCCCCCTGTGCCAGCACAATGTGTGCACAGAGGCACAGAGCTGTTTAAGGAGAAGAGATTCACAAATCAGCCGGTGTGGTGCTAAGCCTGTGGCTCTCTTCACTAGGGAACAACTAGGAGTATTTAATTCTCTCTCCTCCCCTCTCCCCATCTCTGTGTGTGTATGGATGAGACCTATAATATGTGTGTGCTTGAGAGTCCATTACCTGCCCAAGAGTCTCCATGTTTACTCATTTGTACCATTCTGCAATAAGTTCTCCCACTGCTTCTCCAGCCAGTGAATGGTAGTGGCTGTGCAAGTGAAATTGGGCTGAAAGATGTGAGAGACATCCAGATACTGGTATCGTGCATTGAGTTTCTGCACCCACAGGGGCATACAAATGGGCAAATCTAAGGATAAAGGCTCCCATGATCCAGCTATAGTCATATGAATGCAAATAGGATTAAAGTGCCAGCTTTAGAGGCTGATATACAATTCACAGTTCTTATAGGAGTCTGGCTGCAGCCAGACCCTGTACACCATCCTCTGCTCCCGGAAAATGAGGATATGTTTATGAAGATGGCTTTCTTGTCCCTCTCCACCCTCTCTTCCCCTCTCCTGAAATGAGGTTCACTGTGATTAGCAGCTAGGAAGGCCCCTCTCATTAGCATTCACTGTCTCATCTTTCAGGTGTTTTTCAGTCAATATTAGTTTGATCTTTGTCTGGGGGATAAATGATTGGCTTGATGTAGCGTGCATTTGTTTTTACAACCCCAACAGAGTGAACTACAAAGGGTTTTTCATTCAGGTTTAGACAGCAGTCGAAAGGCTTTTTTTCCATCCTTTTTTTTTTTACTTGGCTGATTTAACAAGCGTTTAAACCGACTGATCTCAAAAAAGGAAAAAAAAAAAAAGAAATAAAGAAAAATGTGTTTCATGCTGCGACTGGCTCTTTCTGTTTCACAAAATAGTTAGTGAGTGTAGTCAGGGCCTCTGTGTCCATAACCTCTCAATGACTGTTGATCGCAATAAATATTACTTGACGTTTGGCTGCCGTTTTTCTTGTCGGGGGAGAGGATAACAAAGGCCATTCTGCTTCATATATTTTCACTCATTAGGTTCTCTTTGGGAAACTAAGCCTTGTCTTCCTCTCTCTCTCTCTCTCTGTTACTTTCCATCTCTCTGCTCCCCCTCCCTGTGCTCTTAGTGGGGCTCTGTCAAAACCAAGGCCTGCTTTATCTCTATCCATGAAGTTAAGAAAGCTGGCAAAGCTGTAAATTTGGACGCCCTTCGTTAGAGGAGTTCCCTGGGCTGTAATTCATCTCAATCCTCAGTGGTCTTTAGTTCTCTTTCAGAGGCTGTAAAGTACTGCCTAACACTCACTGGGAGTCGGGGGAGACGGGGAGGGCCCAGGGGTTACCAGAGAATGGCTCGTGTTTGAGGGGACAGTCTGGGGTCTGTGACACATTGGGGTCAGATGACAGACCTTGAGATGATATATGAACACCCATGTGACGCAGTGCTAACAAGACTGGCTTTTACAATGGGTCTCATTTTCCCTTTCTACCTGTTTCCCCTGCCTTTCTCTTTCATTTTCCAAGTTTTGTTTTCTCTATGTTTCTCCTATAGTTTCAATCATCACTCGCCAGGATGATGAATCCTTTAAAAACCTTCAGCTATGACATTTCAAATTAGTGGGAAGAAAAAAACTTAAAGTATTACAGAGTATGGAACTGTTTTGGAGAAATTAAACTAGTTTATAAAATTATAAGTAAAGACAAAATAAATATCAAAACATTCCAATACAACAACAAATCCAAAATTTGTATAATTAAAAGCATTAATTCTGCAAAATAAAATTGTCTCTACAATATGCAGGAAGAATCTCATAATGAAATGTTTTATATTATTTATTTTTTCTAAGTAATGAATGTGTCATTTTTTCTAAACAAGAGAATTAAATTGTTGATAAAATGATCTTATTAGACTGAGAGAGCCTTATGGAACATGACCAAAGGGATGTGACAGGGTCAGAAGGGGTAAAGCATCAGTCGCACAGTAGTATTATATGATCCTAGGTCAGTTATCACATAAATCACATTGTAAATCTTTGAAAACAAGCCTACCAGTTTCAGATTCCACAGCCCTTACATATGATAACATAAAACTGAACTCCTCCTTTCCTTTTTATCTTTGCTCATAAAGGTAAAGTAGTCAACACATACAGGTGGTTGCAATATCTTTTGAAACAGCAGCTATAAACTAATTCACTTTATGAGGAGATGCCCAGGCCTGTATGTGTGTATGACCAGTGTATGAACTTTGTGTAACTGTGGTCTCTATTTGTGAAGGCAGAGGTTGAACATCCAGTAAAACCCGTATTGGCTTGATGGCAGCCTGGCTTTATTTAGGGATGTAGTTCTTGAGAAGGAATACAGCAAGTTGTGTACATGAGGGGGCATTTTGAGGACTCATCTGATGGGAGTCAGGGAAACAGGTGGGGGGTAACTGTGTGTGTATGTGTGTATGTGTGTGTGTGTGTTTCTGGGCGGAAGAGGTTTAGAAATAGCACTCGGGGTAGATCCTTATGTCCAACTAACACCCCCCCAAGCTCAGATCTAATTGCAAGGCAAACATGGCATCTCTTCCCAGATCCCTTGGTAAACATTTTCTAAAGCAGGGGGGAATAGAAATAGATAGCTGTGAAAATCTCATGAGTCAATTATGACAATACACAAAACAGTCAGCTGATCACGTACATGTTTGTCACAGTACGAACAGGTAGAACTTTTTGGGGTCAGTTTTTCTTTAGTTTTAGTCAACAAATCTTGCAGTTACTTTTTCCACATACTGTATGTCTGTTTTTGTTTAAAGGAGCTAAATAACTGTCCCTTAAATTTATAGATTAACTACTGTCACCTACTGGAGTGAGTCAGAGACTGAATCGTTAAATATGCACATTGGTTTGTTGGCTTCATGTTTTTATTGTACCGGCAACATCTGGGTCCACATTTGTGAGGTTAAAAGAGATGGCCGCTGCTTTAGGTCAAAACCTAAAAATAGGCCCAGTCTTCAGAAGCTGTGCCACAGGCAGCCAGGAAATGCTTTGATTTCTCTTCCCCCTCTCTTGATTTTATAAGAATATTCAATAAAGCCTCTGGATCTGGTGAACAGGTGGCAGAGCTTAGGTTCCCCCCACAGTGCTAAAGCAAACTTCCCCTACATATTTTAGCATCACAAAGCCCTGTAACACATGCAGAATATTGCTCCTTGGTTACTTACTGTATAGTAAAAGCTCTGAATTCAATTTTTGCTCTCATAAGGTGCGGAGATGTGGTCAAAATAAAAGCATCCATAATAATAATGAAAAAGAGAGAAAAACTATTTTTATTACTTATTAGTTTTAATAAAAGTATAAGCAGAGAGTACGTATAAGAGTATTTCTATTGAAATAGCCTAAAATAAATGATTCAGTGCTTCTGCAGTTTGGTGTGTGTATTACTATTGTGCATTTGTGAGTACGTGACGCACATTGTGGCTCGTCTAAGTAACCTGAAGCCTGGCTTAAGGGCCCACCTGTCTCTAGTTGTGGACAGATGAGTCCTGGCTGCCAGGCGCTCCATTCATCTCTATTGCTAATGTTAATACTAATACTAACATTAGTGCTAACATTAGCTACTGTTCCTGTTTCACTCTGTCAGCCTCATGCCATTCCCCCGACCTGAGCCAAAAGGGAGACGGATAGCCTACTTATGCTGATGGCCTTGCTCTACATTCATTATATTAGGACCTGGGAATAAATAAAATAAAAGATATGTATTTATATATTAAGTGATACATTTTTAATAGCTCTCAAGCTTGTCTAGCTATACTTTATTAATCCCTGTGGGAAAATTCATTTCTGCATTTGACCCATCTTAACTATTTGGGAGCACAGTGCAGTGCCAAGGGACCAACTTCAGTCCACTGCTTTGGTCAAGGGCAAGGCTAGAAGTATTCTAAAATCTGTAGTGACATGCATGGCTTTGGAAAACCCACATGAACATGGTGAGAACACATATATTCCAGGCCCCAGATGGCCATGTTGGGGTTTGAACTCAGGACCTTTTTGTTATGATCAGCATGTCTTCTGTATCAAGACATTCTTTAAATGGAAAATCCAACTTAACTGGGGGTTAAAACTTAAGGTCTCATCTGTTTTCAGGGAAATTTGCCAAATTATTTGTTTGGTGCAACAACATATGCTTTAATTTGCCTGGAAAATAGGTTGCATAGTGAGTTCCATGGTTATGTCTAAGGGTGTAACTTAAGCTTGTTCTGTTTTTTTTTTTTTTTTTCCCATGTAATTACTGCATGTTTCCTTTTGGTAACATGCATCCTAGAATTAGCAAATGAATGTTTTTACCTTGTTTAACCCTGTTGAACTTCCACAGTGTCCTATTCGCTCCCCTCCCCCATTACACTGCATGTCTTTGAAAATGAAAACAGCCGCTAATGACCTTTAGCATCACTGGCAGGTTTTAAGTGTGATCAGTGGGTATATGTTTAAATGTGTTGTCCTGTGCCTCAGGAGATTACAGTAACGATACCAATTAGCCCAATCTCATTAGCCAGTGAAACTCCACTGAGTCAAACAAATTAAGGACTCTCTCTAATCTGACAGTCCTAGAAGTGGGCCTGTGCCCTCTGTGTGTGTGTGTGTGTGTGTGTGTGTGTGTGTGTGTGTGTGTGTGTGTCTGTGTGTCTGTGTGTCAGACTGTGTGTGTGTGTGTGTGTGTGTGTGTGTGTGTGTGTGTGTGTGTGTCTGTGTGTCTGTGTGTCAGACTGTGTGTGTGTGTGTGTGTGTGTGTGTGTGTGTATGTGTGTGTGTGTCTGTGTGTCAGACTGTGTGTGTGTGTGTGTGTGTGTGTGTGAGAATGTAAAAGAGAGACAAAGAGCGTGGTCTTTTATTTTGCTAGCTGTGGGTTTATGTATGACCTGTTAACTTTGAATATGTGTACATATGCCTATGAGAGACTAACTGTGTGTGTGTGTGTGGGTGTGTGTGTGTGTGTGTGGGGGGGGGGGTACATGCAAGTGTGTAAAACTATAAGCTTAATTACCAGTCAAGGATCAGACGCAGCCTCTATATGTACTCCCTCCCAGTTGGCACACTCACATGCTCACACACACATACTTGCGCACACACACACACACACACACACACACACAGGGGAGCAGCATCTAACTTTCATGTGTGTGTTTGTTTTGGGGGGTTTTTTGGACATTTCCACCGCCTGGTGATTAATTTATGAGTTCTTCAAAGATGGACACTACACTCAATCTCAGGTTTAAAAGCTTCATGTTTTCCTCTTTCTCTCTGACACACACGTATTGATTGAGGTCACTTTTGGGGACATTATATACCCTTAATTTCACATAGCATTCATTTCCTGAAGACTTACCCTAAGAGTAACCATAACCACTACTTAACCAACCTTAACTACTACCCCATCTGGGGACACAGCTTTTGTCCCCAGTTGGACAAGCTGTCCCCAAATCAACTAGTCTTCAGTCTTTAATGTCCCCAAAAGTAGCCTATGACAGGGACAATAAACACACACAAGAGCATGCACAGCTGTCCTTGCTACAACATTGCACTGACTTCCATTCATTGTGGACTGCCTAAGCTCATTTGGACCAGGCTTTGCTCCCCATGAGGACTACTGGTCCTGACTGTTAATACCAGAAAATGTCCTTAAGAGGTAACATGCTCACACACACGCACAGACACGCTCTTTATCTAGCTGTATGCCCGTTCTGGCCAATTTAACATGTACTGGAGATTTGGTCTTACACATTTTTTGGGAGGTAACTTTATCTATTTACTTTAAATATTGATAATTATATTGCAAATAAATGTGGTAATTCCAGACCTGTAAAATAATCTTGTTACTTTGTTCACTTTTGCATGGTTGTGTAAAAAGTAAATCCAATTGGACTTTTGTTCAGAATAATTTCACAGGTACAGATTAAAATTTGGGAAGCTAGCTTCAGTAAAGATGCTTTTCCTAGAGATTTTTCTGATAAGCTGTGTTTAAAATGTTTTCCTGAGCATTTCAGATCTTCAAATCTAGCTTAAACAAGACAAGATGTAGCATTTAATGGCTTCTCCTGCTGAAAGAATGCACTTACACCAAGTCTCTTAAACAGCAGTAAGAAAAAAATGCAATTTTAGCCCAAATGTATGTCTCCTGAGCAGAACTTTCATTTTGAATTGGTACACCCAGAACCTCAATTACAACCCAAACCTTAACCCTCTGTAGGTAACCTGTATGTGAACACAAAATTTTGATTTGTTGGGTGGAAACTCTATGGTCAGTGCATTAATGATACTTCTGTTATTCTACAACTGTTGTAGAATGTCGAAAGGATGTAATAATTTATCAAACATATTTTATGTAACCAGCTTATCTTAAATGTAAGTAGAGTTGGAAAGAGACTAGTTTTAGATATTTTTAGATTTCTTTTCTGGTGTGACTATTTTAATTGGAAATTTACATGTGCCTATATAATATACAGCACAATGCAAGTGAAGTACCACAAGCTGCTTTTCCAGACACGATAAAAAATTACAATTCAATTATAAAAAAAATATCAGCAGCATAACAGCTGTTGATCTTTTCATCTCATAATATGTATTTGATTCTGTGTCATTCTCTTTTTTTCATGTAGAGATTAAAAGTATTTGTTTTCACGTTACCACACTATTTCAGTTTAACTGGCTTGATGTTAAATTATACTGTTGTTGTAGAAACTGTTATAATTTACCCTTCAAGAACGCTTACACCATTCCAGTAAATCTCACTAATGCCATTTAACCCTGTGTTTCCCCTTCTCTCATGCTTGGTCTCATTAGGTCAGGATTAACAGGGGATTACTGTAGCCATGGGCTTCTTGCTCTTTAACACTAATATCTAGTAGAGATGCTTCATAATTTCATTTTGAACGCCTCAAATGACTTGAAATAGGCGGGGGTATCTGGGCCTTGGCAGCTAATCAAAGAAAATAACTTGGGGATGGCTTTGATAGCGGAGCACTTTCCACTCGCGCCTTCGTAGAAGCCATGTTTATTTACTGTCCACAGAGGCAGGAAATTAAAGCTGGCGTGTTTAGTGTAATTGGTCATTTTGTGTTATTCACATATCATCAGGTCTCTACAGATTACACTACCTTTTATTGCAGTAAATAATTTCTTTGAGCCAGATGACTCGAGGGAGGGTAGTATTCCGTCTTCTCATTCAATCTCATTTTCTTTTTTGTCTCCTCCATGCTTTATTTACAGCATGCCTTTTCCAGGACTGAGGTGGAGGATGAGTGAACACCAGGGCTCACAAGGTATGTATGAAAGTGTGTGTGTGTCATTGTGTGTGTTAGAGAGAGACACATCAAACTGAATTGACAAACACACAGGCCACTCGCTTCAAGGGCCTGTGACAATCATGACATCAAATATGAGAATTCTAT
The DNA here is from genome assembly GCA_016859345.1 of Istiophorus platypterus. Lineage (NCBI taxonomy): Eukaryota > Metazoa > Chordata > Actinopteri > Istiophoriformes > Istiophoridae > Istiophorus > Istiophorus platypterus. The sequence goes on from CM029118.1 coordinate 23,745,499, forward strand.
GATACACACACACACACACACACACACACACACACACACACACACACACACACGACATACGCATACACACACACTAATACACACAGAGAGGCTGTCACACAGGCTCAATAGCCTATTCTCAGGAAACCTTTGGTGTCGTTGTACGTCTAGTTGCTGCAGCAGTTGTTGCTTTTTGTGCTGTTGTTTTGAGTGAGATCTGTATCTGAAAAGAACTGAGCAACCTCCACAAAATGTCTGTGATTGATCACTGTATTCTGCCATCATATTCTGTCACCTTATTCACTTGGCGAAAATCAAAACACTGCTCTCAAAATTTTCAAATATATGTTCTCAAAGTAGGGAAGTAAATTGGTATCTTTTTGGTTTGTTTGTGTGCCTTGTAACTCTATCTAACAGCCAGCAGGCCACAAGAAAAAAAGAGGAGTGATTTCAGTTACACATCTGAAGTCAAGCAGCAATGCCTGCCTGCCAAAATGACACTCAAGTGAGCTGTAATGACTACATTGTTTTTATTGCATCTCTCTCCTGCATCTTCTTCGAGGCAAATGAACCTTCGTAAGCTAGTGCACACTGAAGTCTGTGTGCTCTGAGAACTTACAGAGTTTTGAAAGTTGAAAGAGGGCTTTTCTTCTCCCTGATCCTGTGGTGATGTTTCCAAGGCTGTCTTTTGTGTTGGAGTGCACAAGAGGATGCTATTATCTTAGAGGTAAAGTAATATGACTGTGACAGGTTTCAGTATCCATTTGAAAAGCGCGTTTGGAAGACAGCCTCATGTAGTGCAACACCTTCCTTTAAGAAATGCACTTTTCTCTCATGCGCACTTTCAAGAATCTTGTTAAACACAAAAGGAGCAGCACCTGCTTCCGTGGGACGAAGTGAGGGGAAAAAGAGCAAGGAGAAAAAAACTTTCGAAAAATGCATTATGAATGTGCTTGCCAGGTATATTGTATATTGCCAGGCAGATTATCGAGTTGAATTTGGTGCTAAACCTGATACAGTACAGTTAAAGAGCTTAAAGTCTGACCTTGAAAAGTCTGCTGTCAGAATCGTGTTAGTAGACCTCCTTCTTGGCTGTCAAGGTATGGTAGAATCACAGCGTTGTTTATTCACCTTGATTCGTCAGAGATGCATGCAAAAGTATTGACAAAAGATCTCTCCTGTCTGTATTTCCATCTTGCTGTCACTGTGGCCGGTGGCATGTGCACCACAGTCATGCCCGTGTATGAGCCTTTATTGATGTCCCACCCTAATTATGTACCTCTGCTAGTGGCACTTAGGGAAACATTGATGAAATGTTTTTTTTAAGGGTCAGCGCCGCCCATTAGAATTAGTGCCGACATAAGCTAAGGCATTTGTCATGCGTGTCACACACCAGAGTCTCTTCCAGCTCTGCCTCCCTCCATGTGCACTCCATCGGGGGGTGAAGGGGGGGTGCTGTCCATACGGGAGCTGTGGTCCTCTCACTGTGGCACATCAAACTCTATAAAGGGAATCATTTATGTGCCACTCCCTATTACTGAACAGCATGGAGACAGCTAATGAGGGCCAAGGCAAAAGGAATATATCCACCACTTTGCTGTTAGACACTGGCAGGGAAAGAAAACCAGGAGTCTTCTGGGAATCATTGTTTTCAGGAAAAAAAAGGGAAGAACAAAAGGAATATGTGTGTGTGTGCATGTGTGTGTTTTTCTCACACCCGCTTCATCTATCAGTTTGTTTATTTATTTATTTCTTCACCTGCTAGCATTGTACTTAAGCTATAGCAACAGCTTGAGGTGAAGATTCTGCAAAACACACATCGTTTTGCGTGTGCTGTGTGTGGGTTTTTTTTTTTTTCTGCTGAAGAATTTATGATTGGTGATGATGGGAGTAAATATGTGTGTGTTAATGTGTAAATAAATGTATATCCTGGACGTGTGTGTGAGCTAATGGACATCAAGGTATAACCATATATGTTTGCAGTGTATACATGCACATGCACGTGTATGTGAATTCACACACACACAAAGGGGTCTAGTGGTGCTGATAAAAAGGTAGCTGTGACATTTCCAATTTGCCATGCACCAGCCCACTCCATTTTCTTCCCTGCTGCCTCTTACATGGTAGAGTAAGCCTCTAGGATTGACAATAATTACAGCCTGCATAAAATGAAGAGGGTAATATGAACACAGCTTTGCCATAATTGCCTTTTCATTATTTGCTAACAGTGAGCTATTCAGTCATAAGAAAGAGATTGCATAGTAATTGGCTGACAATGGGAGGCTGAGGCTCTGTTCAGAGGCTGTGGTAATTTTTGTGTTGCTGTGAAGGTTTTTTGAGGGGCTTTTTTTTATTAAAAATCTGAAGCATTAAACTGTAATTTAAAACTACAATTTCCAGCATGAATGAAAATCTGGGTATTAACATGAGCTCCTATTTAGAGTGGAACATCCTATTAGCAGTATTAGCACTATTTGGTAACTTTCCATATGGGCCGCCTCTCAGCCCAAATGGGATTTGAGACAGCTTTGTTTCTCTCTCAGTCACTCTCACACATCAACAACAAAACGTTGTTTAGACTGGCAGAAATTTCCTGTGTAACGTGTGTATACGCAAGTGTGTATGTGGTAACTGACGGTCAGGAAAAACTTTGACAGTCTGATGCACACAAATGCACACCCAAACAGGGTCAGGATATATATGCTCAGCACACACCTTCGTATGCACAGTAAAGCATCATCTCATCATAATGTTTGGATTTCATTGAGGAATAAGTGAGAAGCAAAACCTCTTCTGTAAAATGAGAGGCGTATACTTTTGTATCTTGGGAATGTTAAAATAGATAGGCTGTTCATCTGATTATGTTTTTCAAAGCAATCCCTCTCATACACTACATCACAAAGGGTTCGTTGTGTTGCAAAGCAAGTCCTAATGTTAATTTAGCTAAATAGGATTTTGAGGTTATGCATGGGCCTCTGGAGATGCTGTTACAATATAATGTCAAGGACGATGAAACAAGGCAAACAGAGTCTGTTTGTGTGTGTGTGTGTGTGTGTCTGTGTTTGTGTTTGTGTGTGTGGATAGTGGAAACACAGGATGCTGCATCAGTGATCCTTGATAGACATAAAGACCCTCTGACATATCAGGCAGAATTCAGGTCATCCTGTCCTGTTTTGATAACTACATATTTGGCATTAACAATAGATGGCACGCACACCTTGAATGCTTTTTGTGACTATGAATAAGTGTAAATAATTTTTATTTTCTGTAACTCACCTTCCAAACATGGAGGTTTAATCTTGAAATTTATTGCTTTGCCAATTTCTTGCTAAAAATGTACAAGTAACATAATTATTTTGAGAACAGAAACTAATTACTTTGTCTTCTTACAAAACCCAAACAATGAGCTGCAATAAACAAAGTGATTTGAATTGATATTGTAAGCCATTATTGAAAGATGTATAAAAAGGATATATGCAACTGGTCACATCTTAAGAACATCTGTGATTTCAAATATAGTCTTCTTTTAAAAAGCTTAATTTAAATGTGATATAATACAATGATTGCAAACATTTAAAATAAAGTTGAATAAACAAAAATGGCAACGATTCCTTAATTGTACAATCCAATCACAGATCATGTCTAACTTATTAACTTGGCCCTGTCTGCACAGAGTATAGACAAGCATGTCAGCAGCTTTTAGCACATTGTTGCTAAATGAACAGGAGAAGAATTCATAGTAAATGATGATCTTGTATAAACAGAGTGAGACAGGGGGACCTGGTCTGTTAGGTTTTGGGTCTGAAATACTGACTCCTATGAAATGTTCATTTGTGGCTTAGCCACGTTGAACCAGCCTATTCTTTATTTGGAACAAGCCTGGTTGGCACAAGACAACTTGAACACTCCCACCTCCATCTCCTCTTTATAGACATCTCTTCTCACTTAGAGCTTATTCTTCACTGTAGCTAACAAACCCTCCATTCAATCAATATTTATCTTATATAGTGTGCCGTTTCTCAGTAGCCATAATCATTTAGCTCAAGTGCTTGCATGAGTGAGAAATAAATTACATTTACAGTGCTATCATTGGGGGCCTGATGTTTCCCAGGCATTAACGGATATTTAGAGATGGCCAAATGTGGTAGGACATTAAAGAAAAAGGCTGAAGGAAATTGATTAGATGAGCAAACAACAGGCCAAGCAAATGTAGAGAGTAAGTAGAGGTTAATATGATTGCTGAACTGTAGAATTTCCCATCTAAGTCACTTAAGCTAATATTGACTATCAAGTTTTGATTTTAGTTAAAAATAAGTGATGTAATTCCCCAACAATGGCATCCAACCCAATTCAGCTTCTTGAATTGCTTTTTTAAGCTAAGTCATGCAAACTTGATTTTTGTTTAGTAACTTACTTCATTTAAGGACATTTTTGCTTGTTTTACTTTGTTATCAATTATTGAAAGAAATCAAAAAATACACATTATGGGTTTCTTGTAAAAATATTTTTGCTACAGGAGAGTTCTTCAAACAAGTGATATATATGGAAAAATCAGGTGAGATTATCTAAACGGGCAGTTTTTTGTCATGCATTTAGAGATCAAAATCAGATTTTAAGATGTGGGTGTGTTGTAAGAATGAATATTCTCCTGCATGTGCTGAGATACTGATGCCAATAACTTTTCTCTCCACTTGGTTTCTGCAGTCTAAATGAGTCTATGTTTGATTCCCCTCTTTCCCCATGATCTTGAGAGCCATGTTACACCCGCCAGCCAAGGGCTCTGTGTGTGTTTGAGGTGCAAGTTGGTGTCATAATTATCTAACACAACGGGGTTGCTGCTCTTATTAGTAATTAGCTCCTACCAAAACTGATTGGTATGGGTTCCTCCGCTCATCCCTTTTAATGTTTAAACATTTACTTTGTGCTTGAAGGATTTGTTTGTATATATCTTGTGTGTGATGAGCGCTTTTCAAGTAATTGGCTCCTGGGGGACAACACTTTCTAACAGTTAAAGAATAATTACAGCCCTATGAAATGTTAAACTGCCCCGACTGTCTTTTCGCAGGGGCTTAATTGCGTGCAACAAGTAAGGCAGGCTTTTCATTTTGTTCCATCACAGGAATGGACTGAACTCTCATGGAAACACAGAAATTTTGTCGAGTCGTAAATAGCTTCTCATATGGTAATTTCGTAGGACACCAAAGCAGTTTGAAAGGCATAACTCTCATTGAAAGCGATACCGGTAGGGTTTTTTTTTTTTTTTTCATGTCGAGGAAAGGGGAAGCGAGGGCTTGGTGTCTGTGTTTTTATGCTCTAATGGATTTTTGCATATATTCATTATAAGAGAATTCTTAAAGGGGGAAAGTCGGCATAAAATAGCCAAAATTACTGGGCTTATTCTGCCCTTGGATGTATGATTGAAAGTGTTTGTTTATATCAGTACTAACATGAAAGGTTATATGAATAGAGCTCATGTTTATGATCTTGGATGTATTATAGAACATACGTTTTTCAACTGACAAATAATAGTGTGTCATCATTTTACTCTAATTCATTTACATGCATATATTTAAAAACAATGAGAGGTGTTCTGTGAAAAACCCTATGGTTTGTGTTTGTGTATATGCATCTACAGAGTGTGTGCGAGTCAGATTTAGCATGTATGCTTGTGCAAGGGATTCTACATTTCTCTTTGGTATTTGTAATCAAATAAATATAGTTTTCAGTGTAATATTTGATACATCAGCTTACTTTTTTTGTTTCACATTTTTAATGAAAATGGATACAAAAAGACCATTTTGACTAAGAATATTATTATGGTATTATCAAGATGTACACCCACAATACTTGATAAATAATGTGGTTCATCTGAGCCCCGAGGTTGCATTAGGTCAGCCCATAGATGATATTTTCATACTTGGATAAAGTGGAGATTATTTACATAAGCTCCCAGTTCACACCAACACAGAAAAGGAATTGAACTATATATTTTCATATATTGTGTAATTGTGCATTCATTGGGCTCCCTATGTAAGCACTGCCAAACCTTGAACCTTCTATTATGACTGAACATTGGATCTAAATGTTGTCATTGCTTGAATCAGTCCAAGAAATGTATAAGCCATGAAATGTGATGACCAATTTTTTTTTTTCTTTCTGCAATATGCATAGACACACCTCTGCCTCTCACATACACTGTGCACTCATAATATTTAACAACATGTTGTCACAATGTATGAATATTTACTTTTCCATAAACTGCTGTCACACTACGAACTAATGATTTAATGTTTGGTACGCGTTTAATGTTTTCCCCACTGTGTGCTGAAATAGTGTGTTTTATTGATTTTGATCCAGCGGGTTCCTGGCTAAATGCACCATTGATTTAAGAGGAGTGGATGGGCGGTGTGGTTTGCATGCCTCACATTCCTTCCTGAAATACAGTCCTGCTTTGGTCCTTGCTGGGGAGGTGATGCCATCTTACTACAGACAAATAGAACAATTTGGGTCGAGCGGGTTAAGGCAGCCTAACCCTCATGTGTGATCCTCATCATGCTTCATCCTTCTGCTTTTATAGCTACTCTGCTGTTCTTCGCTGAAGCTTATGAGTGTTGGATTAGGTTTGCCTTACAGGTATCCATCGGCTCTCACCTCCTAATAACCCAGTGTGACTACAGCCATTCCCCTTTTCCTTTCCCCAGTTGGATTTCCAGGGTAATATAATGCATTCAAGTGAATTGCATTGGCCTCACTTTGGCAGTGCTGGCATGCTTTGTGCCCAGTGGGCCCTTTGTAAATAAAATGTTATTACACGCCTGGATATTTCATGCCCTGTGTGCATTTAGGGCTCACTGGTGCCATACTTCCACAAGATCACACGCAGATGTTAATCAGAGATTAATACACACTCAACACAGGACTCAATCAGTCTCTCAATTGCCATGCTTCCTAACACACTGATTAAGAGAAGAGCCTACCATGCAAAACTCTCTTGTAGCTTTTTACTCAAGGATCTTAGGTGTTGATAATTATTTGCTTAATTAATGGATAGGCGTACGATTCAGTGAGGTATGTGCTGTACCGATACAGATGTGATGTTCTGGAAACATTTTATGTGTTTAATTTTCTCCCCTTCTGGTATTTTCCTACTTGTTTAATTAAAAGGGTGTATGGAAGCGAGGCCGATGAGCTATATTCCCTGTTCTGACTGCCAAAGTCAAAGAAACAGATGATTAAATTAAAAACTAGACCTGAACCAGCTTGGTAATCCTAGTGTCTGGTTCCTTGACTTGATTGTCAGGTTTCCAAGTAAGAGAGAAATGTGGATAGTGTTACACGTTTTCACACTTCTCTCAGAGTGTGTAGTCGTGGCAAATGTTTGACAAGACATCCAGGTGTGGGCCTTGCAGCCCTCCAGACCCCCATTGGTCTTGGGAGCGTTTGCATTTTGTGATTTAATCTACTTGAGCCTAGCCAATAGACAAAAGAGATGCTAACCTAGACTGATTTGTTGTTGTCAAAACGACATACTTTAATTTATTGATATCTCAGTTTGGATAGCCCTTTAGTGGTATGAATTTGTGTCAAAGGTATGCATACAGTGTTAAATATTTACTCAAATTTAATTATTTTGGCTTTTTACCAGACACGTAATTGGGGACACCATGGTAGCTGTGATGAATTTGGGAGATAGTGCTAACAGCCTGTGCCTGTTAGATTGAGCCCTATGATCCAGAGGGGAAGAAGCACAGCCCATGGCTAAACAAATCCTCCTTTGTTTTGGGGTGTGCTGAGTGATCTCCATTGAGAGGAGGGGATGGGTAAACACTGCTAGCTCTATAGAGCTACACATTGTAAACACACAGCGCTCATTAACTATAATGAGATGTTATGAGGAACCCTTGAGCTTATTGTGTGGCTTCTACAGAAGAACCTGCCTGCTATTGTTGTTGTTGTTGTTTATGCAAAGCAAATTATGGCTTTAGGTAGAAAAAAACACTGCATTCCTCTGACAGTTTTCACCCACTAATCATCAACGCCAAGGGAGATGGTTTAGAAACACCTTGGTCTATGATTTTATTTATTTATTTTTTATTCTTACCTTTCAGGCCCTGTGTTTGCCCCAGCCTTTCAAGTGGTTTTTGCCTCTTTGTGCAGGTCTGTATTTTTAAAGTGTGTCACGATGTGTTTCCATGGTCTTCTAAGATGTTTAACTCACCTTAACTTGGATTGGTCTTAAACGTGCATTGACGTGATTAAGAGCATCTCCTCCTCTCTGTAAAACTTAGTTTTTTAATGAGGAAGACACTTGACCCATGCTAGGTTACTATTACCTATCTCTGGGTTTCACCCGTTGTGACATTCCAGCCAGCCCTGCCTACTTATCCACTCCATTAGAAACTGTAGACCTGCTTTACTCTGTGGATGTGTACTTACAGGGCCACTGCTCTGCCTACCCAACCTGCCACCGCCATGCAGCATTGCTACACATTTCCAGGCTAATTACAAAAGTGCCATCGGATGCCGGTAAAGTAACAGGGAGGGTAGGAGTCTAACATGCATGGCTAGCATAGTCTCTTTGACGCCAATGAGTGGCTTCACCTTTCCTGTTAATTGCCCCCCTGCTTGGGTCCCCTGCTCCCGGTTACCGGTTCCTCTCCTGCCTTTACTTTCTTTTTCGTCTCCCCACTGATTGGGAGCGATCTGAATCAGCTGACAGTTGGCTGAGATTTCGCAGCCACATGCAGCCTGACACCCTAATTAGATGCTCCTATATGGCGGTTTACATTAGACAAACATTTGTGCAGGCCATGGGAGATGCCAGCTTTTGTTTGGAGAGCTCCTTACATTCGCACACACATGCAGTCACACACACACAGTATTGGTGAAGAATAAGGCGAGTTTTCTCATTTGCACTCTTTTCCAGTTTTTTTCCACTTTTTGTGTGTTGTATGGCTGTCTGAACCATAGCATGGATTTGGATAACTCTGCAGATAATGAATTTTAAATCCTGTCCCAGAGATGGCACATTGGTAAGAAACCCTTAAAGTTAATTTGCTTCCTGAAAATCATTAACATATTTCTAGTTATTGGCATAAGGGCTGTTGAGAAGCTTCACTGGTTGTTTTTGTTTCGTGCCTAAAGCTTGCCAGAAGCAGAGTATGGATTCACAGCTACTCTCTGCCTTTTCTCTTCTGCTGCAGAGATGCTCACTTGATAAGCGTCCTGCAACGATATGCTTAACATCAATTGCAGACATATTTCCATCAGGCCTGCCTTTTAATTTTCAGAATAAAAGCCCCCCTTCACACCCTTTCCGCTTATCAGCTCCACTATCGCTGGCCCTTTCAAAGCCCACAAACCAGGTTTCAAATGGCCTGTTCAGTCTGTGACAAGATGTAGCTCATTTCCCTCACAGACTCACAGTAAGGTCACCAATCGTTTAGATTCATTCTGTGGGAGGAAGAAAGAGAGAAGGGGATGGGGGGAGCCACGGAACAAGGCCTTGTCCTCTGCCTGGAGGTCATTCCAAAAGCCAGTCATCATATTCAGCAGGATAAGGGAATTGGAGAGATAAGTGTGTGTGTGTGTGTGTGTGTGTGTGTGTGTGTGTGTGTGTGTGTGTGATGGGTGTGTGTCTGTGTGTGTTTCTTTGTGTGTGTGTGTCTTTGTGAGTATACCCCCACTCATACAAGTACACTTACTGCATGTGCTCTATACCTGTGTGTATGTTTGTTTTTGTTACATGTCTGTACTTATGTCCACAAATATGTATATGTCTATAGGTGTAGTAGTGTGTCTGAGTGCCTGTGTGTGTATTGTAGCAGGATGAAGCAGTACTACATCATTACCATAACCCCACCGTTGGCTATTCTGGGGGATTTTCTATAATAAGAGGGCCTTTGTACTTTTGCCTGTCCTCTTGTGTGGCTGCTGGGCTTGTCAGCCTGATAGTTTAATCAGCCAACCTGTCATAACCAGTGCTGAAGTGGGACTTTGCCCTGTAAATGCAGATTTATATCTAAGTTACATCATTGAATTACATTTTCCGTCTAAATAGCAGAGAAGCTGGTTGAGGGATGTAATAAAGCTAATCTACATACAGCCCTGGGTGGATAATCACATCTAATAAGTGGGACTCACGCCCCTATTAGCAGGGAAACGATGGAGGGAGGAAAGAGGACAATTCAAGGAGTCAGCTGTGCTTGCTAATTATCTTTTTGCAGTCCTGATGCCTGTGTGTGTTTGTGTGAGTGCTGTTGTGACACTTGAGTATGTGGATTTAGAATCCAGTGCTTGTGTAGCAGCTCTACTTGCTCTTCAGATGCCTTGTGCATTTGTCAGGGTGTTTTGGGTCAATGACTGTGTGTTTATTGCAAGTTATGTCAGAAGTTACATGCATTTCCTGTAGAAGTTGCACATGCTTTTCTTAAACTTTTCTTAAAAACTCATAACATGTATGATAAAAGCATCTATAAATAAATGTTTTTATTCCTTAAGTACTAAGGATAGTATTTTTGCATGTGTGGCCCCAGTAGGGATCCTATACCTTGATAGCAAAAGTACACTTGAACTACACAGTTGTCAGCGTGCTGCCCTGTGCTTAGCTAAACCCCATTAGCATTTTTTGTGCAAAGCCATTCTCCCAATATCAGCTTCCTTCGCTTTCACTCAGTACTCTGACAGGATGGGAGAGAAAAGAGGGAGGAGAGAGGGGAAGACTTTCAGTTTGAGGCTTCAGGGTTTGGGCCCAAACCCTCTGTGGTTTGGCTAAATTGTAAGCGTACATGCCTAATAACTAGTCTATCCAGGGCCAGCCAGAGGCTGCATCCCAAAAATAAGTCCTGACACACTGAGAAAAATGCCATCTGCTTTGAATGATGGTCTCAGCGTCTTCTTCTTGTGTGGGTAGAGGCCCCGAGGTGACAACCTCAACACCTCTCCTCCTTAATCTGCCTGTTCCTCTGACCCCCAGCGCTATCCTGTGCCACGGCCCTCTGGGCACCATTATCCAAAACCAAGGCCCTGTGTCAGACTGGACCCTGTAGCCATGTGTTGTCTTACCTCACATCAAAGGAATGATTAGTGACAAATATGCAGGAAAGATTTGCTGGAGATATAGTAAGTCACAGCAAACCATTAAACAATTTTGTTTAAATCTGCAGGAATAGTGAGAAAATTTCACCGGTTTGAGTGTAGAGGCAGTCAGGCTCCTCTCCGCTCCCCTAGATGGTGCTGCTGAGAGTAGACCAAGATGTGAATCTTCTGTTGTCCCCCTCCTCGACCTGTGAGCAGCTCTCTCACATCATAACACACACAGTAATCAATATACTGCTGCAGGTGATACCTTGTTCTCTTTGCATAAGTCACCAATTTTTTTTCACCATTTCAGCAAAGAGAGAAGACAGTGAACTGCTGAGCAAAATTCATTTTTTTTCTGAATAAAGTCATATATTATTATTATTATTATTATTATTATTGTTGTTGTTGTTGTTGTTGTTGTCATCATTATATTAATAGAACCATAAACCCTTGCAACCTTTTCTACACAGTGATTTTTTGCTTTATCTCCCTGACATTTGATTTACATATGATATTACACATGGTTCGCTTTGAAACTGAATTATGCAGAGATCTGTTCACATCATTTTACATTAATGAAAATATAATATGAAATTAATGAAGCATTAGCCATTTATGATTTTTCCACCTTACTTATTAATACCACACCACATGTAAAACTTGACTTTGTAATTGCCGGACAAGTATTTCAAACATGATCTTCAGCTCAAGAAGAAATAGACCTCTTAATCTCTGCTGCATTCTGTTCCTTATCAATTATTGATTGCTGTGTTAAATGAAGATATTCCCATCTATACTAAAAACCGTTCCCTCGCACTCTCCCTCCATCATTTGGGGAGAGAGAAAGAGAGCAGGAACTGAAGAGAACCAGTTATGACACATAACACAGCCTTTTGCAGAGCCTTAGTTTAAAATGACATGTTTGGGTGAAATTCACAAAGACATTATCATCATCCCCCCAAACTGTGCAATCTTGGGGCTCCTGTGTGCACCGCTGTGTGCCATTGGCTGCTGTTAGCCAAGCGGTTAAATGATCGTTGTTTTACCCTGATTGAACTGTCTGCGTAGCATGGAACAGTAAGGCCGCACAGCCAGCCTATTTAGAGGGGAGCCTGAGCCTGCCTCGCTGTAGCTGCACGCCAAAGTATTACCTCCCTAACTGGAGATTCCTGTTTCACCAGAGAGCTATCACATTTCATAACATGGAAAAATAACACTTTAGCAGGGGGGTCAGGTGGGAAAATGGCACCTCTAAATGAGGGTTAAGGCCATATCATTGTCTTCCCTCGCTGAGCCACCCCCACCTCCAATAATTCTGCTGACCTTCGGTGCCATGCAGCTGGTTCGACATGGAAGGGTGAGCTGCCACGGAGACGATCCTTTTCACGCAGCCCGTTCCCCTCAAAATGGCTTTTTCTTCTCCTAGACAATCATCTGATACGGAGGCTGAATGAAATCACAGATTACATAAGAAAGGTCCTCTCTCTACCGCAGATAAGGGCTGCACCTGAAGTGACTGCTCTCACCGCTCTCCTCTCATCTTCCTCTGCCTCATCTTCCTTCCTCTCTATTCTTATCTGCTCTTTTGTTCTCTCTTCATTCCTCTGCTCTCTCTCTTATTTCTTTAAAACCTGAGCCTTTGATTTAAAGTATGTTGATTGTGTGAGGCAGAGCAGATTAATATGTAAATGTCTATAAGCTTTTTAATTATATGTGATTAACTGTATGGTGGTGTAATACTTGAGTGAGATGGTGAATTCTACACAGTCTATTGTCAGTTCTCAGTTATGTATTGCTAAGTTTTTCTCATACCTTCTGACCTAATGTTTCCAATTTTATATCTTCTTTCAGTAATATAGGGACATCATCAGAGGAAATATTTCCCCTCTGTGGCACATGCGGAATTGAACTAAGTATTAAATAAAGAATGATATCCATTATACATTTGAGGATGAAAAATAATACTTTATTTCCCTTGTGTAAATGCACTATATATGAGAAGAGAGAACAGTTCTATTGATCTTGGGTTTCATTAGGTGAAAATGCCTCCCCTGGTGTAAAACAGCGACTTTTCAAGCCCATTGGAGTCTGAGTAAACCTATAAGAGGGACACTCTGAAAATATATTCCCCCACCTGAGAGATTCTTCAAACAAGGCCCGAGGAATGTAAATGAAGAGGCTTCTGTGATAAAGGGATTGTAATAGATTCAGAGGCATCTGCAGCAATGAGGGTAGGTAGACAGAGTTTAATCAAACACATGCACACACTGACTCGCTCTCACACACACAAACACACAGTTGCTCACATGCATATGACGTTTAATAGTATGAAAAGTGGGGGGACAGATGGTAGGTGCCGAAACCCGGCTCATCTCAATCTGCTTTGACTCAATGCAACGGACAGAGAGCAGAGCGCCACACTGTGGACTGGAGGGATATTAAGGGAAGAGGAGGAAATCAAAAACACTGATGAATTTGGTAATCTTACAATTATTTTACTAAACATAAATATGTGCACAAGACAGTTGTATTTGATTCAAAGGCAGCACTACAAATATATCTTTAAAAAACCTGATAAACACTGGCAGTTTACTATTTCCTTCATTTCTTTCTCTTTCCCCACACTTATCCCTGTCTCTGCTTTTCACTCTTACAGCAGAGGCAGAGATGGGGCTGGAGGGTTGCGACTAGGTTTAAATCAGTAATCAGCAATTAAACTTGAACATGGACCTGATGGTTTTCCTTCGTGTCCTGGGGATCTACTCAGTAAAATTAAATATTTTAGTGCTGGGGGGTAAGGGGGGTGTGTGTCACCAAATCCACCAGGAAAGGAAAGGGGCTTAGAGCTTTTGCATAGATTATCCAAATGCAGTTTTGTCTCTGTTTTTTTTTTTTTAATATTGGATTGCTTTAAATTAATGTTAATAATAATCTTTAAAAATGAAAATGAAAATATTACAATAGATTAGCATAGATTAAAACACGTCAGTGTAATAGCTATATGACTGAGGGCTGTGTGATCACAAACTCGGGACTGGGAAGCATGGATAAGAAAAAAATTTTATTACAACTGCAAGGAAAGGAACATTTTTACAATGTTGTTTGGGGGGTGGGAGCATGAGTTGTTGCAGTTTTCCTTGTTGTGATTAATCGGATATATTTACATCACAATCTTGAAAGACTTTTTCATGCACCGAGTTTCTGGTATGAAGTGTTTGTGAGATAAGAGGAGGAAGCCAGGTCTTGTCAATGGCTGTACTTATCTTGGGAAGAAGTGAGAGGCAGATTGCATTTCAATCCACATGTATTATCTTAGACGCTTTGAGGTATTTTGTATAAGAGCAACTTAGCTACTTAAGAATGCTTTCAGTGTTCATCTGGGGATGCACTTCATAAAGTTTTCTGAAAACAAACATCTGCATGGATTAAAAAATTAAAAGATTTATAGGGAGAAGTGACCTGAATATATAATCTACAAACAATAGTCCCCAACAATTTCATTTATTTACTCACAACACAAGAATCTGATTGGCCCCTATAAATACAAATTATAAAATAAACTATCTTACATAGCAATGGCAGCTGCTCAAAATGAACGCTACCCCAAATAGCTTAAAGGTTCACTTTTCCTCACTCTTTGTGTAAGAAAATGTCTAAATCAGGCCTTGTTATCTTAAGCAGCTCTTCCTGATTACAGAATGAGTTTGTGAAACTCTTTCCAACTTATTTAGTCTGATTTGTTTATCTCTGAGTAAAGGGGGTAATTTTCCGATAAGTATTCCCCTGGTGAAATCCTCTTTAATTCATTGGTTAAAAAGCACAAAGGAATGCCGAGGGCTCTAATGCCGGGACAAACCCAGGCAACGGCAGAGTGCACATCCAAGACAATCCCAGTGCTACCTGTGCCATGAAGATTAGACCATTGTGTAGGGGGAGTGTTATCGTCTGCGTGCCAAGCGCCAACTGTGCACTGTAAAAGTCGCCAGTAAGGTGCTTAAGATATGCAGTTTTGTCCCAGGATTTATTGATACTGTTACAGGAAAAAAGGTGACCTGGTATCTTGGATATAGTCTTCAGTAGAAGCCCCTTTGTGGTTTTTATGGTGGTATATATATATATTTTTATTTCTCAGCAATGTTTGGGGACAGTATCATATTTGGCGAAGGCCTGACACTGTTCACTGGTTAAATTTTATCTGTATTCTACAGAGATCAGGAGCCGCAGCTCAGTGCTTTGCGAGTTGAGTGCTGCTGCCAGAGGAAGTGGAGGGCTCAGGGAACCATGAACATCCCTCAGCTCCCCGTGCATTTAGTCCCTGAACCTGCTAAACCTCCTCTGACTGCCACCAGCACCAGCACTGCTGCCTCGACTGAATCGTACCACTGTAAATCCATATGAAGCCACAAAAAGAATAAAGTTAAAAGACTTTGATCATAGTATGTAAAAGCACAACACACTGAAAATAATGGCTTGAGAGACCATGAAAAAGCATTATGATCATATAACAATGGTCATATATCTTAAACAGACTGTATTAAAAAGACAAACCATCATGTGAAATGAGCATGGAGCCTGAGAGCCATCTGTAGACCAATGAGTGGACTCTGGACATTGCAGCCCCTGAGGCTGTTGGGACTGTTAAGAGCAATAAACAAATGAGGAGAATAGGAGTGGAGTGGCAGAACGTCGTGTATCAGAGCTCTGCTGTGTCGGCACTCTGATTTCGTTTGTGCTATTACATAATTAAATTTGGACTTGGATCATGCTTTTTAAGAGATTATGTGAGCATATGTTGCTTGAACATGTGCCAGCCTGTGAAATGGGCCTCCTTTCATGAGCACTGTATTAGGTTTAGAGAGTTTATTGAAAATCAGAATTAGTTTGCTGCCAACAGTTAATGAATTGGTGTTATGATCTTAGTCCAAAGGATGCTAGTGTGCTATAACTTCGACTTGACGTCAGAATAAAGGAGAAAGAAGTCTGCTAAACAAAGATTGTAAATTAAGATTTTCACTTTCCTCCAGTAAAGAAATTTATATACTGCAGCTTCAAATATACTTTGTAGCGTGATACACTAAATATAACACTGTTTATACATATATACATATATATATATATATATATATATATATATATATATTTTTTAATTTGATAGGTATTCGCGTAATTCAGATAATGCCATTTAACTCATAAATCAGAATATATGCAGTACACACACACATATGTATATATATATATATATATATACTGTACATATAACACATATGTCCACATGAATCTCTATGTGTGTGTGTGTGTCTGTCTGTCTGTAAATGTATAAATATATTTATATTTATGCTAACTGTACTGGCTGTTCACAACAATATGATATTCCTAATCCACAGGCTACCTGTTCCTGTATGAACGGTATTAGTACAATTTTAAGCAGAATCAGGGTTGAATTTAATTTTTTTCACCCTAATCTTATTACACTATTTTAAGTACCAAGTGCCTCTGGCCTAGTTTGTGAAATTCACTGTGCTGTTCACTGGAAACTGCATTGATGGAGTGACAAGATATCTTTAAAACAAACATGTTCCTGTGAGTTTTTATTTTTTTATTTTATTTATTTATTTATGTCTTCTATGAATAACATTTTTAATGGACATTTTTAACCACAAGGAAAAAAAAAACTCAACCAAACTACACTCTTCACTTGCCATCTTTTGTTTGTTCCCCCCCTCATGTCTCGAACCCCATGCATCACTTCTGTCTTCTCCCTCATCCACTTCTCTATCCAGCTCTCCCTGTTGTGCATTCATCAGGATGGGAATGGACAAGCCAGTTGGCTCCACTTAAAAAGACACACATATCAGGGTGCTCTCCCTTTGCATCTGTCATTTTCCCTTCGGTTGAAACATGGCCCCTGTCAGTGCACTGGCTGAATCTCTCTCTCTCTCTCTCCCTCTCTCTCTCGTTATTCCTGCCTTGCTCTCCTTTCACTGCTACCATGCGGCTGTGCAGGTCCGTAAAGGTTTAAGCGGTTATTCCAGTCATTATTGGCTGTTAAATCTGGTGATGGTCGTAAAGGCACTGCCTGTTCCCCCGTGCCTCAGA
Organism: Istiophorus platypterus; assembly: GCA_016859345.1. Classification (NCBI taxonomy): domain Eukaryota; kingdom Metazoa; phylum Chordata; class Actinopteri; order Istiophoriformes; family Istiophoridae; genus Istiophorus; species Istiophorus platypterus. The sequence continues at coordinate 23,762,656 of CM029118.1, forward strand.
GGTCAGCTGATGGCCTGCTTTATGAGCTTGCAGCGCTGTGCATCACTGCTGGGCCACCGTTTCATTCACCCCCCCCCCCCCCCCGCGCCCCCATCCAAGCTTGGGCAGGATGGATGGATAGGCAGGCCACAGACCGCCATCTATTTGTCCCCGTCTACTGGGCTAACCTGAGCTGCCAAAAAAAGCCTCCAAAGTCCCATATTACTCCTTGGAGCCTGGGAGGCCCTCTGTGATTTGTGACTCCAGATTATATGAAGTGACTAGACTAGCATGGCCCACGAAGTGAAAGCAACCATCATCATGGGGATGGCAAGAGCAATTCAGCAAATTTATTGCATATTTCAAGAAATTGTCATTTTTTACAATCCCATAAGTGCGAGAGTGAGTTACTAGCACTCGTAAGTTGTGTCATTTTCCCATGCAGTTTGTTGGAGTGAAATTCCCCAGATTATCATTGAGTTTCAAAAAGTGAATGACATCAATTTTATTTGACTTGTTTAAAGTCCTTTGCCTCATAATAAGCATTGTTATATGAGACTACTGCTCCAAACCGCTGTGCCACATCAGTTATGACTCAAGCAGAGGAGAGGACAACTTCTATCATTATCCCTGGTTTTATTGAAAGCTCATTCATCACATTGACACATTATTCTCTTTAAAAATATAAAAGTTGTCATATAGAATAGAAGATGGTCAGAGTCAGAGGGAAACGAAACACTCATTTTATTTTTAATTTAAGAAATGCATTTACCCAAGTGAATCTCTCTGCTTTTGAAGGAAAGTCACATTTATCGGAACCTCCACCAATAAGGAACATTGTTCTTGCTGTAGTTACTGTGTGTGCTAATAATTCATTGGTCTACCAATTATAATTTCTCCCACAATGGGAGACAGGAAAGAGAAGAGATAGCAGAAGTGAGAGAAAGTACGTCCTCCTTGCCTCTTGCTTAAGGACTGCTGCTCGTGGTGCCAAAGATACTTGGATGTTTTCCTCTTTCTTACCTTCTTCTTTCTTAAAGGGCTTTTTTTGGAGGGTTCCACACAGGCATGCTGTCTTTACTGTGAAGTGCAGCCCCTTTATTACCAGGCCTCTGGTGACCTCACCCCCCTGAATGAAGTCATTGACTAAACTACAGGAAGATAAACCAGCGTTCCGGGGAATTAATCAGGTCCATCAGCTCATAGCTGCTGGGTGCTGGATGGCCACGCTGGCTCAGTTGGCTCTGCTGCCCCTGGGAACGATGCGGGGTAGTTACCGGGTTGACAGCAAGCTGATAGCCCTGCGTCCTTCATATTACGAGGACATCAAAAGCAGGCCTCCTGGATTAGGCATCAGGGTCGCGAAGTGGAGAATGAAGCCTCTTACCACTGGCTAGATGAGCGCAGTGTGATTTCAACCCTAACATATTCAGCCAGAGTTGGGATGATGGAGGAGACCAAGGGTCCATTCAGAGGGGATCAATTTGGATGTTTAGCCACCTGAAACTCAGTTTACTAAACATGTCTTTTCCCTATGGTGAATATATAATAATAACTATAATCATCCTCCTCCCACTACTCTCACTTTTTCCTCTCTTGCTGTTATTTGTGTCTCATCTGTGATGTTCTAGCCTTATTATCTATGTATTGCGCCTTGCCTGATGGTCTTTTGCTCTGTCCAAAAATAAAGAGACACCCCGTTTTAAACATTACCAATTAGAAAGACAATAAGACTGCACCGTGCCACTGTAGGGCTGCAGAGTGCTCACTAGGCTGTCCTGCCTGCCTTGTCTGAGTGGATGTTTGTGTAGTTGTTTCTGTTTCATAATGCCTTTGGAAATATCCTAATACCCCTTGTAGCGTGTTTATTATTTTAGCTCACTTTGTCTGAGGTGTGCTGTGTGGACGTGTAAGGACTTCGAGCTTGACATTGGGATTTCCTGTATTTGAGTGTAGGAAGGTCAGGAGCAGAAATAAGGTGTTGTTTCAGGCCACTTTATGAGGAGCACAAGAGTGAAAAGCTATTGAGCCCCTTGTCACAGATGAAGAGCCATTAGCCAGCCAGCCAGTACTTTGTTATGCTAACAATCCAGCACTCTATGCAGAAAATGACCCTTTTTTTACCCTTTTTGAACAAAATAGACTCTATTTTATCATTTTATTGCCATCTCTCTTGTCTGCGAAAGGCAGTCATTTGGTGATGTTTGATGGTGCGAGTGTGTTTGTGTGTGCCTGAAGAGAGGCGGGGGTGTTTCGCGTCTGAATTCCTGAGCTATGTGAAAAGGATCGCTTTCTTTGGGGCTGAATTTAATGAGATGATCAATGACCCTCAAGATTCACATTCACAACAGGGAGAGAAAAGGAATGAGGGAGCTGAAGACTCAATAGGTTTATTGCGATTGTATGTCAGCTGTGGTCCCCCTTTGAAAATGTGAATTGTTTTTGAAACATGAAATCCTTCTTTTTGATTGCTGAGGGTTGAGTTTGCTTTGATGTAGCTGAGGCAGACAGAAACAGGTCTAGGATTCTTTTTTAAGTTAGTTTCTGTATAAGATGAGACATTGGTCAACAGTAAGTATGAGAGCCTGATTAGACAACAGCGGTATTTGTGCATGTTGCACGGGCGCAAAGGTCACGATAGGAGGTTCATTCCACCAACAGCAAATGGACTCTGATTTCTTAGCATAGGACAATGCAGTCGGACAATTTGTTCTGACTGATTTCAGCTAATTGTGCTCACCTTCCCCTCTCCTTCCCTTTGAACTGTAAAGGTAAGAAGAGAATGAGGTAGGTAGGCTGGAAAGAGTACTGACAGATAGGACTGGGTTCTCACTTTGAATTATGAAGCACACCATTGGATGTCAGAATGTATCGCTTTTGAGATCATACAACCCTAATATTTACGAACAGTATGGCTGTACTTGTTCTGTTCTGCATATAAATTAGCCTGCATTCTATGTTAATTATGTTAAGTGATGTTATGTTGTGCATTTATATTGATATTGCCATAAAGACGTAACAACTATGCATTGTCCATATGAAGAAAAGAAACTAAGCAAATATTTTGTCTGCTTGCATGTATCTGGTTGCTTGTCTCTTTGTGTATGTCTAAATATACATTTACCTATGCAGTACATGTGCGTGTCTGCTACTGATATGGGTCACATGTCAAGACAGAGGAAAGACACTATCCTCTGGTATGTTTTGCTGTGCCCTCTTCCTTAATTTGCCTATTGTGAATGTGAAGGGGAGCCAGGGAGATGACATCATGCAGCAGGCAGTGTTTGAAGTGCCAGTCCTGAAGGAACCACTTATAGCAATTAGGATATCCTTGAACAAGCGTTTGCGAAACATTGGCTGGTTTTTGGCATTTGCCTCCCGTTCCTGCCTACTAACTAGCGAGGTTTGATCTCCCATAATTATCTACCCACCGGCTCCTCACTCCTGACAGCTCTCTCCCTGGAGAGGGCTGAATGCCGGGGCTACTCACTGATTGCATCAAAGTGTCAGAAATTGCAACATCAAAAATAATAACTGATATTCCGGCAGCAGGCTGCTCTTTGAATGTTTCCTTTAAAATGCTCTCTAATTTGTGTCTCGCATGTTGCCAATGTGCGTGTGACTGCGAGGGCTTAAAGCAAATAAAAGCAGGGGAAGTGCATTCATTATTGAACCCCTATTTACATATGGCAGACTATTCTGTCTGAACTGGCATGAAATAGATATGCGTTTATTCTAGTGCTGCTTTTACGCTATCCTGCACTTCTTTCAGGACTTGCTCAGCATCTGTCCCTTTTTCCTCCTTACTCCTGACTTTGAAATATTTCCGCAGTGCCTCACAATACATATTTGGCATCAATATCTTAAATGTCCTATCAGAAGGACTAACTAAGAAAAGGTGAATGGGTGTTGCAGTGGTAAAAGAGACCACTCAGAAACTAAAACACAACTTCTTTGTTCCTAATGACAGGCACACAGTGTGTGCGAATAAATTGTAGCAAAACAGTATTGTAGAATGAAAGCAGCTGCTGAAAATTATGTAATTGTAAATTGAAATAAAAGGGTTGAAATGTCTAAAATACTGAATGAAAAAAAAATGACATTACATGTGAAACCTAGGTGAAAAGTTTTTCACAGGTTTTGAGCTGAGTCACAGCCATCACCGTTAAAGGAAAAATCTCAGTGCCCTTATTTTATTCACAGCTGAACTGCTATTGGTAGCGGGACCAGCACTACACTGTCCTCAGATAATGCTCACAGATATGTAAGCCGGTGTGCTGGCAAACACATAAATATTCTGTCAGGCAGTGTGTCCAGAGGGTCTACTTGCAGCAATGTTAGCGGGCTCTTTGAGGGTGACATCCATATTTCAACACCTATCTTGACTTCCCCGACCTTGCCGAGTTACGCATTAATAACACATTTATAATACATAATCTGTTTCTTGTTCTTAGCGTGTACATTTTTCTGTTGAGCACTGATGGCATTCGTTTTTAATTGTGGACATCAGAAGAATAATTTACAATGTCTCCCATGTTTCAGTGTTTCACTAAAGACCATTTGCATCACCTTCCCAATGTCTATGGATAGGGCTTAGTCTTGCTAGTATTGAGTATTACTTCAATGAATTGAAGGGGACAATTGTATGTTAAAGCAATGAATTGAGATAGACAGTCAGCCAAGGTTTTTGCAAGGATGAAATTAAAATCAGCGCAGCAGTGAATGGGGCTGCTTTACCAGAATAAATTAATGCCAGAAGAGAGGGGAGAGGCAGGTTTGCTTTGCAATGACAAATGTTGATTTCCCCCGAGGTATTTAAAGTGATTTGACCCAGTCATTCTTTTAAATCACAGACAGGAGATGATAAATGTGCTACTAATGAGGCCTCTGCATTTTATCTCTCACTCTCCCTCCTGCAGGATTGCCCAGGCTCTTAGAGGCGCCTGCTATGCCTTCACATTCTTCTAAAAGCACCCTTAGCCTGACTAAATCCCAACAATGCAGAGTACAGAAAAAAACATCCACATGTATCCCTTACATGCTGTGAAAGATTGTCAGAAAATTAAAATCAAACACGCAATCACATTGTTCTGTTAATGCCCCTTTTAAAAGCCCCACTAATCTGAAAAAAGAGTCACTGAAATTCAACCCTGTCAGCATTTGTAGACATTATGATAATCTTCCTACCAAGGGCCCTCTTTTTTTTTTCTTTTTTTTTTTTTACTCTCTTACCTTCATCTTAAAGGTAAGCACTTTGCCTATATACACATGACAAAAACCAGAGCTACAGGGGCTGATACCAGTACGGCTCTCATTATCTGCAGCATTGAGCATGTTGTGGAAGAAGATGAAGGCTCTTTTCAGGTGCAGATGTAGAGCATCATTGATAGGGTGTGCTGCTATCCTCCTTTACAGCCAGTCTCTGATCAATCAGTGCTGACAGGGCAGGGGCTTTGTGTGCCTCATAGCGGGACAAATGTCTGCCAGGGAGCGGGGCACACCTGAAAAGAGGAAGCAGCACACACCACCCAGCCCCACGCCTGCAGATTAGCCCCGGCCCGCTTTGATGGATTAGCATGTAGAAAAATTGCTTGATTATTGATATGAAAATGTTTTAGGGGGGTTGAAGGGGTGGAGGAGGTTCCCGGACTGGTGTGTTTCTAAGGGATGTGTGCGTGCTGCTGTAGTGATTATCAACCACGCTTTCCCTTCTCTCACCTGCCCCCCTTCAGCCTCACTCTCAGAGAAAGAGTGGTACAAAGGAAAGACGAGGACATGGGGAGGAGACAGAGTGAGCCTGGGCTCTCTCCAGGAGAGGCACATTCAGACGCCCTTCATGAAATATTGTTCATCATCATATTAACAGGGCTGAGCGTGGAGAGATAAGGCCTGTCTAAAAAAGTAAGCAGAATGTCCCTGTGAGATATTTCAATCCTCACCCCCCTACATTCCTTATTCATTCATTCAGAGTGAATATGAAATGTAGCAGGACCTTTTTTTTGAGCCAGCCAAAGAAAATGATGACATAATCACCTCCTCTTTAATTGCTGGATTTGTCAATCCTTCACAATCCAGTATTGCTCCACTGTACATCTCCTGTCTCCAGAATTTTTTTTTACTGTATAATATTAGCCTCAGTTACAGAGGAATTCCTGGCATTTGCATAACTCAGAATTATGATGATGTTACAGTAAGCATTAGATAAAACAATAGCAAAAATGTACAAAATCATAGCACTTAAAATGCACGTATAAAAGGGCTGAGTGAACAGCCTGTACTTTATGACTTGAAACTAATCAACCCCAGAGAATGCAATACAGAGACATGCGGAAAGAATGCAAAATAGTTGCATTTTGCCTGTGGTGGTGATCTGGCATCTATAGAGGAATGTAATCATAGGAAAGACATCATCGACATAGCCTAGGTTGTAAATTGAATGAAGATTCCCTGTCAGAGCTCTGGTGTTTACTACCATGTCTTGCTGAAGCACAAGGTGCAACTGACACAAATGTGATTGACACATTTATGGTGTACTCTTATCAGTAAAGAATACAAGATGGCAAGCAAAACTAACACTAGTCTCGTAAGTCATCTATTCAATTGCAATTTAATTTGCAATTTAAATAAAGTAAAGAGCCTTTGTGACTTTTATGTTTAACTATCTCTACCCTCAAACATAAGGTTTGCATCAGTGGGAAAAATGACCATTTCTGAAAGCTGTTCCTAGACTAAACATTTTTTTAGGATTCTTACCCAGAGGAATGATCAGAGCATGTTACTAACACTCATTTTTACAAATATTTCCACTCATCATATGAAATGTGCTTCATTAAAACATTAACCAAATACCTTAGTATTTTGCACCGAGACGTGCTTTAAACAGATCCCATGTTTAGCCAGAGCATCGACATACAAGCTGAGATCCAGAAGTTGATGCAGGCGTTAGTTGTCCCAAACCCGTTTCGATGCTGTCCATCTCTGACAGCGCTTGGATGAGGATGAGGGATTTGTGAAAGCCATGGATTAGCTTTGTGGTTACCGCTGTTCTGATCACAGGAAGTTGGGCCCTGTCTGTTAAATGTCATCCATGACCGACGGACGGGATGCCACTCTCTCACGGCCCAGGCCCATTACTGCAGACAGAGGCCTCATGGAGGAGCGGTCCCTGACTAATGGAAACAGTGTGTGCACAGTCTGAACTCCAGAACTCTGGTGACAAACACAAGTAACGCAAAAAGCGTGTGTTTTACAACCCCCCGTGTAAAGGGCCAGTCGTAAACTAAGAATTTACGCCCTTCATTAGAGGTAATACAATGCACATAACTCTAAGGTATAACAATTGGGATAGCTATAAAGTAGCCATTTTATACCTTCTCAAATCTGTGACTTGTGGGTGACCCTGGTAGAGCCAATGTTAGTGTGGGCAGATTTACAATGACTGCATATTCCCTCTGATAGGCCTCTGTGTTTTTAGGGAATTAAAGGTGCCAAAATACAAAATGACTTAAATAATACTTTTATGTACCCCATCAGAAATATTAGTCTCCAAAGCATAATTTACAACTTGTAACTCAAGTTTTTTATTGAAGGAGATTTCACATTGATTCATGTCTAACTGGTTTTATAGCCAGTCGGGGAAGGATAGAAACCAACCTCTGTTTTCCTAGTTGTTTCTTACTCTAAAGCCTCACCCTGTCAGTCCATTAATATGACATATGAGGTGTAAAAATATCTCAGGAAACAGTATTCAAAATTCACAGACCTTTCATAGAACTCTACAGCATCAGGACATTTTCTCTAGAGACTTCACCTTGGATGTTCAAGGCTTTTTGTTTAACTGTGACCACATATTTAGAAATAAGCAACAATTTGTCAAAGTGAGACTGTTTAGTACACACCCAGCTTTACTATATCAGTAACTGTACTGAGCACATAGCAGGAAGAAGAGTTGAGCCTGCATCCGTTTTCAACTTTGTCATAGTGATTTGACAGTTAACCCTATATTACAGAATGTTTTTGTTTGCTTGAGGTATATCACTGTAGTTGCGAATGAGACAGTGGAAACATTAATGCTGCAGTCAATTCTTCTTCTCTGCAGCATGACACAGTCAGTCACCTGACTGCCATCAGTGTCAAAGGGTGGCACACACTCAGCAGGGGATTCTGAGTGGAGCCCATTGATGAGATGAAACAGGTTGACTTCTCCCTCGGTCTGAAGTGGAATGAAAAACAAATGTCATGGAGGGTGACAGAGATCGTCTGTGTCTTATCAGCCTGGCCAATGTGAGTGATGGCTCTTATCTGGCCTCCTGCTCTGTGGCTGTTTATTATCCTAAGGTGGCAAGGCGGTGCTGGGAAGAGAGGAGGACTGGGAGCCCCTTCATGATCCATCACTCCGGAGGTCTCCTTCCCCTCTTATCTGACCGCTACATGGATAACTGCAGCTCTTGTTTAGAGACACCAGCCCATTTGAATGAGTAGCAGGCGCAGGAAATAATTCCTTTGCTCTCTTTATCAGACCAAGTGAGTCATAAGGAGATGGAGTGTGCCACATCATCTTCTTTGCACACCCAGACATGCACACACAAAAAGCAAGCCAACATGTACAGAATCACACATCTATAGTAGTAAGCACACACACACACACACACACACACACACACACACACACACACACACACACACACACACACACACACACACACACACACACACACACATACACACGCATAAACGCATGCTATTCTTCTACTGGGTGAAATAAATGGAGGTTGAAAGGAAAAGGAGCCGATAGATGGCGAATGCACGACAGTGCTGCACACAGAGGAGGGTGAGCTTGTGTGTGGCCTGGTTTATCTTTTTTCATGAATTACATTCATTTCTGTTATCATGTTGTTTTTTCTTGGTTATCTGAGCCAGCATGTGTTGTCAGTGTATACAAGAGTGAGGGCTGATATGAGAAAAAGAAAAGATATACACCCGTCCTGGTCAGTGGGTACTCTACTGAGGTTATAGCATAACAGAGCATCAGATCCTGAATAGGAAGTGTTGTTTCTATATTTATTTTTGTTTTTGAAAGGAAAACCTCAATAAAGATGGCTATTTTTTTCACTTGTTCCATTTCCGTCCACCATCTCTGCTGGGATATTCCTGGTGCTCCCTGGCAGGGCAGAATGTGTGGGTTTCCATTTCAAACAGGGCTCTCATGTCCGTCACATCACCAGGGGTCTCTCCTAAAATACATACCTTCTGTCAAATGTCTAGGATAGAGAGTGAATGGAACAGAGCAATAGTGGGAGGGAGGGAAAGAGGTGAGGTGTTTAAGGCTACCGGTCGCCCATTCTCTTGGGGTTTGGTGGCAGGCAGGCTTTCTCCTCAGATCCAAGTCAGCGTTCACTGAGGCTGAAAAAAATATTTTTTTTGAATGTAGAAGAGGAGGAGAGCAGGCCCAAAGGCCACTGTCAGTGTGCTGACACAGTAACCCCAGTGAAGACTCTCCTATAGCCAACCCCACCCTCCCTTCCTCCCCAGCTGAAAAATGTGACATGATGTAGCTTGCACTCTCCGGTTTTAGCGATGCAGAGCCAATAAAGCAGAACATCACGAAGGATGCTAATTGCAAACCACCAAAGACAGGCGGCCTTCATGAGTTGGGAGTGGGAATTGCCAAAGTGCCAGAGTTGGGAGTTGATACGGGGAGATGGCAAGAGGGGGAGAGGAAGAAAGGAATGTAAACACTAAATTGTGGTCACTCATTAAAGAGTTGTGAAATGGCCTTGAGCTCAGTGCAGCATGCCAGGCTGTGCCAGTGGAGATGCCATGCTAAAGATGAACAGGACTCTGTAGACATAGGCCAAGTCATTGACTAAGACTGTACCGAAAAATAAAGAGGGTAATAAGACAGATCACGGTGCAGTGGTTACACTAATGCCTTCATCAAATTAAGGAACTCCATATCCCTTCGCACTAGATCTGATGTCCCTGTGTGTCTTTTCTTTGTATTTATAGACCCTACCATACTCTTAGATAAGTTTAGATAAAACTGTACCACTTATTAAAGTGTATTTCAGCCTATAGACTTGATCACTCACCAAAAGTTGATTAGATTTTCCACATCCAAAATATTAAATCCGCAACCCCAGGGGTCTCCCCTAAAATACATATCTTCTGTCAAAGCTCTAGGATAGAGAATGAATGGAATGGAACAATAGTGGGAGGACCATCTAGGACAACTAGTCCTTGATGATCAGGGTTTGGAACAAAGGCCATACAATCAAAGCCAGAAAGCAATTTGAAAATAATGCATCTGCTTCTGTCTTAATTGTTTTGATAAATTAAAAACCCATTAATCTAGTGCTCTGTGTAGATAAAATAGATCCTGTAGCTACCACGACTGTCTGCAGTTTGGGATTTATGTTTGTGGTGGAGTAGAAGCACAACTCAAAGCTCACTCTTCCCACTCCAAGACTAAGAAAAAGCCGAATGCCAGATGCTTACCAGAGTGTGATCTGTTGTTTCTCCCATGTCTGAAGCCTACAAACACACACACACACACACAAACACAGTCACACAGCACATAGACATACTGCATAATGCTTGCACACCCAATCTCACATATACCTACGGTCTGAATCATTATTTATTAAAATGTCAAAAAAAGCAATGGAGATATAATTTCTCATGTTTCTATCTTAGGGAAGCCAACTAATGTGAAAACCCATTGTGACCAAAGAATAATTTATTGTAATTTGTCTCTGATTAATTTGTAATGTAAAAGCAGCATTTATAAACAGACATGATCCACCTCAACTTAATCGTATTCAATTAATCACAAGCTGGGCCCAGTTGCCGCCAATAAATGGCAATTTAATAACCTGACGCATATAGTAGGGCAGATTACCAAGTATTTATAAATGTCATTGGCTAGCCTGTAATACACAGTGACAGGCAAACATGCGCTAGGCCCAGCAGTGTCTGTTCCTATGTAATGCAACAAATGTACCATCCCCATAGCAAAGAGGCTATGAATAACTGTGATAATCACTGCACAATGGCTTCATTTATCAATGTATGAGGAGCGCAAATGTTGGGGCGATTACACTGCCTTTCTTCTGTAGTGAAGATTTGTTTTTGCTGGAGTGTTAGACAGGCGTGTCTCCAGACAGATGCACAGGTGACTCTTCAGCTGTCTGTGTGACCTCTGCTTTTTGGCATCATCTCCGACACATAAAGAGCAGAACAAAGTCTTTGCAAACAAGTACATTGCCTGAGAAGGATAATGACGCTGGCAATGTTTTAGCAATCCGAACCAAGAGAGACTGCCCGGTCAGTTATTTAATAGGGAGGTACTGTATACTATATCTAAGACAAATGTGTGAGCTACAATAATACCACACACTTTACCTGTACCTTCAGTATGTCTAAGATCAGCAAGTTCAGAAATGAAATCAAAACGTAGAGGTCCATAGAAAATGACATAATTACATTCACAAAGAATTTTGAAAGCCATTATGAAACTTTAACCGAGAAAATTGTTTTATTGTTTAAAATTAATAAAAGTATCGTTATAATGAAATTATCGTTATAATGAAAATTATTATTTCAAATATAATGAAATTAATTCATGGGAAATTTTGGAAAACTAGTATGCGAGAACTGTTAGGCTACTATCTTCGTCTAAAGAAATGAAGAATACCAAGATCTTACTGAATAAAAAATACATACAAAATGAAAGGAATGCTTATTGAAGAATACAAGTGACTGCAATGTAAATGTCTTCAAAGCGTCCAATTACGGTCACTGAACCTGATTTGAAGTTCAAGTTTCATGACCACATATGCAGTCACAACTCTGCAACTCGTTTTTTTGTTGTAAATATTTTATATGAGTAGCTTTTCCTCTTAGTTTTTTGTCTTTTTTTCCAGTTTCAGTGCATATTTACACACTTTTGGTATATACTCACCCTTTGTCTTCTGTCAATGAGATTTCAATAGAACAGACCAGGGGAATTTTCTTCTTACAACCACCACATTGCTTTAATATAGCTGTGCACATTTTCCCGTGCTTCATGCAAAAGTGACCCTTGCAAATTGAGTGACCCTTCGTAAATCCAGTAGAATTTTCAATTAACCACACTTGTTATGTCTACCCCACCTATTTGCATGATCCTCCTTTACATTCATATGCATAGAAAAGTGAAGTTCATTTCGATTGAGAATAAGCAAAATGTGCCCCAGACACAAACAGCATGTGTTGTAGTAAATCAGGTCCATCACAGTCCTCCTCAGCAGACTGAATTAATCGATCAGCTCTCATGTAGCTGTACATGTTCAAACTTTTCATGATTCTGAGTTCGTCTGGGACTTCTTCATGTTGACTTCAAAGTTGAGGTTATTCTTTGTATTGGCTCTACTATTCTTTCAGCCTGGCCAAACTTTATGATGTGTGTTTCTTTTTTTTCAATTTTAATGGATTTTCACTTTTTAGAGTTACTGCAAGGCATTGTAATAATGCAGTACTTACTGAAACTGGACAAGACTGTTTTTTTCATCTTTTTTAATCAAGAAAAGGTATCTTCCCTTTTTTGTGGTCACACTAAGAATATAGTTTTTTTACGTATTACCTGGATCCTGATGCTTTGACCTCCTTGGCCCTTATTATTGTTTCCATTATCTGTCTCAGACTGGATAAGGCTGCAAACAACTGTATACATCTAAAAAGTAAATGTAAAAAGGTAAATATAAATGGTTACAATTAGAGTTAAGGGTGTGTTCAGAGTGTGTCAGAGTTTGTGTGGTAGGTCGGGTGACAAACAGCTTCCCGGCATTGTTGGCATAAGACAAAGTCATCACGCGTTTTAATATGAAAATAACTTTTGACGACTGAAAACAATACTAATGCACACTAAGAATAGCTAGGGTGTTGGAAATGGATGACTCCCATCCTGAGGGGAAAGTTTCACTGCAATTACAGTTTTATTTAAAAGTAGTTGTTGGTGGTCCTTAATTTTATCTGGAGTTATTTAGATGTAATTTTCTTAGTAATCATCAGTTGCATATTGCTTACATATTTGCACTATGGGCAATGCTAACATTTAAATCAGTGTAAACAGCTGAGGAGAAGATAGATAAGCTATGGGAATTTGATCCCTTTGTTGGGGGGATGGAGGATGGGCGGGGGGGGGGGTGTGAGATGGATAGGCTGACAAATGAAAAAAAGAGACAGCAGTAGAGCGGAGACTGCTCAGTAGGGATGTAAGAGGAAGGAGGTAGTGGTGGAACTGACCACCGTTGGGAACGGAGAAAGGTCATGGTGAAATGGAAACTGATTCTCCACCCTGGCTCCCTGGGTAATATTCAGTAATTCTATCTTACTTTCCCCTGTACAACAGTGTTGCACTGCCTCCACAACCTGAACTGTGTTTAGCCCAGATCAGAATGGGCTGAGCCAAGCGAGCAGGTCACCAAATCTGCTGGGGTACATCCTTTATCTTAACAAAAGGAGAGGCTGTGTCAGGATGGGGTGCAATTGCAGAGCAAAGTTATCATTTCTGACAGCCTTTAAGTTACAAATCCTAACTCTACCTGAGGTTCTGACCCAAGCTGCGTGATAGGAATGCAGCCTGTGATGGGCCGATTTGCAGCTCACTTCTTCAACATGTGGCAGAGTTGATTTCAGTAGAACCTTTTCATCAATATCCTGAAGGAACCCAACCTGTGCATGAAGGGAGATATTCATTGTTAGAACAAGAAGCAAGTGCAAAACAATATATATGAGAAGCAGAGCTATGGTTGGTAATACTGTGTTATGTGTGTCAAAGGGTACATGAGATGAAAATAACTAGTTCCTGTTTGGGTTTTTTTTTTTATTTTTTTGGCAACAGTTATGCACTCTGACGTAAATAAGTTTGTCAAGGTTTTTCCTTTCATTTTCTTTTTTCTTTTTTTTGCCTCTTATTTACATTTCCTTTGAGTAGTAGCAAATTCTGGGTAACAAGTCAGTTTCAAATCTCATCTATTAAAATGCAAAGTGGTATCAAAAAGTTCTTGAAAGTCTCTGTTTGAAAATAAAATAAAATAAAATTCTAATAAACTTAACCTACTTTTTCTAATTGAAAATGTAAGTGGTGTTGCTGAACCTCTGTCAAGTTGAGATCCTGCAGCAAAACTTGAGGTACTTCGTGGTGACCTGTTGCTGACGACCCAAAACTTTGCTCACTGTTACCTGTGACACCCACATGTGGCCTTACAGTCATCATCCACCATAGCTCTGCAAACCCATTCTGACTCAAGCCTCAAAGGACACCAGATTACTTAACTACACTCAGCACAAACACCTTCCCTTTCCCTTTTCCTCTCCACACAGTTGTGTTTGGTGGCCATAATGTCCTTACCCCTGAGTGAATGACACAACTTTGAAAGTTGAAATCAATGTCAGTTTTGTTCTCCTTTCAGCTTTCCAACATCTCAAACTTGGGAAGGCAAGTAACACAAGACAGAGTGTTGGACCAGCGGTAAAGAATTCACTGAACTGTACCAGAATCAAGATTACTTTGTGAGACATTTAAAAGTCCAACCTTTAGAGTTACAATGGTGTGGTAAATAGCCATCATAATGCAGAGTGTTTAACAGAATTGCTTCTCATTTTCACTTTCACGGATGGTTTGAGGATCTCCTGCAGTAGTGAGTGCCTATTTGTCAGATGCTAATCAGTGCTCAGGATTGTTTTGGAGCTGTAAGACATTGTTAAACAAGTGTAAAGGGCAGACTCTGCTGCTGCATTTCCAAATAACATGTTGCAAAGATATCTTGTGATTCTTACGGGGCTTTGTAAGACCTGGCCTCTGAATGTGGCAATGCAAAGAGTTTACAAGTGCATAAGCACAAAACAGTTTTACAGTGTTTATTTTGGTTGTCAGTGTATGTTTGTGTGGACTGGGATTTCATGACACCGCATCTGCACTATCGCTTCTTTTTTTACCTACATAGTGTAGAACACAATTGTAGGCTTCTCAGGGTGTATGTACATTTGTCAGACAGTCTTTTTTTTCTACCTTTTAGACCCAACAATAAAAATAACATTTAGAAAGTTACGCAGCCCAGACCATTATGGGACATTTGCTGCCAACTATCCAGAAAATGTGTTTCTGGTTCCTTACACTATTATATGGTTTTCACCAGCAAGGGGCACAGAGGTTGGCTGGCTTCCTGATAGAGATTTATATAGGCTTCATGGTTGTTTCTTTTGTTAGAGTGTGTGTGTGTGTGTGTGTGTGTGTGTGTGTGTGTGTGTGTGTGTGTGTGTGTGTGTGTGTGTGTGTGTGTGTGTGTGTGCGTGCGTGTATGTGTGTGTGTGTGTGTGTGTGTGTGTGTGTGTGTGAGTGAGTGTGTGTGTGCGCGCGCGTGAGGGGTGTATTTGGACATGCATATATGAACATTAAAGCTATATTTCCTTTTCCACTGGGAAAATATTGAGGTCAAGTTTCTGTGGCTCTATTCCCCTATATGACTCAGTGATGTGTAAGCAGTAGACTATGAGCTTGTGATAGCTTTTATTCGACTAGTTTTTTAGTAGCTTTTGCTCCTGTATAGTCTTCAGTATAACACCGACCTAAATACTGATGGAGAGGTGTTGGATTGAAACATAGATTGCCCAAGCAAGGTGTTGATAATACTCAAGATTAATGGCTCAGCCCTGGATAATCACCCTCATCCCCCACTTTTCTGCAGAGCAGTCACAGATAGACTCATTCAACTTCTCACACCAGTGCTCATAAGATGAAAAGCACACATGGTCTTGTCAAGAAAAGAAGACATTCTTGTTCACAACTACATAGTTATAAACAAATGCATACAGTACATCACAATCACCCACATGCAATCTCACACACATTCAAATACACAAGGCATATGAGCGAGGCTCACCAGGCTGTGTTATGTAGAAATCATGAGAGTCAAATGTTCACAATGACAGAGGCACACACACTGTGAAAGCAGACTTCACTCAAATCTGTTTCATCCTGCTGTTTCCCCGTCATCTCCATTATCCTCCCCTGTGTTGCAGATCTCTTCCACTTCTTTCGGCGTATCCCCACTTCGTGGCCATAATTCACTATAGTCTGGCTTTTTGACATGCGTGCAAATTGGCAAATTACAGGATGGCGAGCTGTCACTAGTCAGATTCATGTGGTCACAAGGGGCTTGATGGAGGTGGGGAGTTGGGGAGGTGCTGGTGGTGGGGGTTGGGCAGAGCAAGGAGAACATTAGCCCCTCTTGCTCTGGCCTAACATTGTTAACGCTGACCGCTTGATTGACACTCACTGCTGCCATGATTTGAAAGGGCCCTCAGACCTGTGCTGCTTTAGGAGGCCTAGCTCCCTCCCATCCTTTCTTTGTGTCCATTTTCCCTTCATGTTGTTTTTCTCTCTATGCCCCCACCACCTCATTTGCATCAGAGGCCAGGAGGTTTCATAGTTTATGGGAGGGAAGTGGGGGACTCCCCGACTAACCCCCTCCATCCTAACTACCCGCCTTCCAGCAAGCATTCTTTGTCTCGTTCACCCAGGCCAGATCGAGGGCACAGCAGGCCTCCTGCCTGGTGCTCCTGGCTGGGATGGGGCTGGTGTTTCAGGACAAGCTGCTGGGATGAACAACATGAAGGTGTTATTGTAACTGGGCATGGCCAGGCTAAAGCAGCATCTGCATCTCTGTGTCTGGTTCTTCCAGTCGATCCCCCAGGAAAGGATGTTTCACTTCAAGGGATCAGGAAGCCGCTGCAGAGGATGGGATTTCTGGGTAAATAGCAAGGCAGCTGGGACAGTGTCTCCTGTCCCTCTGACATGGACTGAACTACACTGTTATGAGAGAGATATTAAAAAAAGAGAGAATAGAATATGATATGCTGTGTGCTGACTCCCTGCCTAAATTAACTTGACTAAAAGGGGAGATGGTATCTTATATCAGTATTATTAGGCAACACACCTTAAACTAAAACCACGACAGTACAAGAAAATTCTTTCATTCTCCACTAGTAACATCAGGGACTCTTTCTGAAATAAACACTCTCTATGTGTTTCAGTTGCCATGAAAAACCAAAACAGACCTGTTTTCCCTGTAGATAAATGCCCTCCTCTTGCTTTTAAGTGGTTAGAACATGATCTTAGTCTGATTAATTACACCGCTTGCTGCTT
Organism: Istiophorus platypterus; assembly: GCA_016859345.1. Classification (NCBI taxonomy): domain Eukaryota; kingdom Metazoa; phylum Chordata; class Actinopteri; order Istiophoriformes; family Istiophoridae; genus Istiophorus; species Istiophorus platypterus. Next base: position 23,779,823 of record CM029118.1, read on the forward strand.
GCCCCCTCTCCTGGTCTCCCGGCTAATGGCTAGTGTTTATACTGAGAGCAGAACCGTGGTTTCAGGGGGCAGGTTGGAGGTAGCAGCGCTGAGTCCTTGCGTGAGGGGAGCAGTTTTAATTAACGTGGAGACAACACCTCTATCCCTGCTCATCTTTCACCTGGGAGACATTGGGGAACTCTGACACCAGCACGGCATGCCGTTGATTAACGCGGGGCCTCATTTATCGTTGCCTGCTGTCAACAAAACACCACTAATGGCATTATGCCCAGGCCTGGGGGGGCAGGCCCAGGGACTATCCCCACCCAGGTTCAAATGAGAGAAAACAAACTTAGCCTAATCTCTGATACAAGAGCTTAATCTCTCTGTGATCTTATCAAGGAGTGGTCTCACATGTTACAGGACCCGACCCTGCTGAGGCTAGATGGACAGGGCTTAAGAAGGTAAAAGCTACCCTGTTTTGGAAGGTTAGGTATGACTGAGATTCGGTATTTAAAGGTGACTTAGTCCTCTTAGTGGTCTGGCAGTGGCCATATTCAGAAGCCATTCACTGACCCGGGACTGACAGGCAGGAACTATTTGCACTTCTTTCATCACCTGAAGGATGTTGGCATGGATGTTCGTTGCATTCTGACGGTGACCTCATAGATGTCCAACTCTCTTCGTCCATCACTTCCTCTATATATAGACATGAGAGTCATTGTGCAAATATCTCGGGTTGTCCTTTTGATGTCCAGGCAGAACAAAGCTGTAGTGTCCTTACGCACTTACAGAACACTCCAGTCTGGAATCCTGAAAATGATGCTTGGGTCAACCAGTCCATTAACACCTCCACACTCCCTGTCCGCATGTCCTAGAAGTTAAATGGATCTGTTACATATGACAGGTTTAATTCCAAACCAAACCATATAATGTGGAGACATCTGAAATAAATTAAAAAGCTGAAAAACCCAGATACTTTAAACTGATTAATTTTGCATATAAATATCCAGATAGCTATCACAATTTTGACACATCTTAATTTTTTCATTATACTTAAATTTTCTATCTCCCTAGTCCACATTATACAATGTTTTACTCTATTCTTCTCTCTCTCTTTTAATGGTCTTACTTGCCTGCAGCCAGGTCTACTATTAGCACTCCATGTGCTGTTGTCCCCATTATACATTTTGACAAGTTACATTTTTTTTTTTTTGATTTTTAGATTTAGATTTTTTTTTTTTTTTTAGATTTATGTTAATAGCCATTAGTATGGGCTTTGCCTTCTTTTTACTTTTAATAGAGGCATGAATTGACTTAAAGCACATTAAAAGACTGAGGGTTATTAGTGTGATGATTAATTTGAAAAGTTTGTTTCTTGTAAAGTGACAGCTCTTCTTTAAGCAGCCCTGTAAACTTTTATAGGATCATACAGCTGACCTCAAATTGGAAATTAGTGTTGGAAGCAGCCTGGCTCACCATCAGAGTCTCTGACTGTTGTTAATTTTATATTTGTTCAATAAAACGCAGTGGGGGTTACAGACATGCGCTGTATACTTCCCCATGAACCCTACATTTCTTGACTGCCTCTCTTTCATGTGGTTGATGAAGGGCTCCCAAATGTTTTAAAACAATGGTGTAATGTTTTTCGTCATAACCTTCACTAAGCAAAGGGATGGATAAAATCAAGTAGGTTTGTATTTATTGCTGAGTATAGTTATCTAACATGGAAATGCACATGTAGCATAATGTAGTTACACTGATGGCACACTGCATATGTAATGGAAATCCCACAATAACATTGAACAACTCGCATTGGCCACATTTGCAGCTGAGCCAGATGGCTATTTCTTTGTAGGAATAAAGGTTTGCAAAAATTGTTTTCTGCCGTTAATTTAGCCCAGTCAATACCTGTTCATTCAGTTGTCAGTATCTGTAGACGCTTCAAGTGGTGGAAATAAGTACCGTATGTAATATTGCTAGATCCTATAGGCCAAACCACCATACTAACACAACAGTGCTTCTGTCGGTCAGCCCTTTGTCAGCTGTTTATACTGAAGTCAGCATTACGTTAAGAGGCAGAAGAGGAAGTGCACACTGAAGCTTCTTGATTACCGCCCTGGGGAGACTGAACTGTGGAACCACTTAAAAGATAATGCCTGAATGATGTTTTTTAAACTCTGGCCACCTATTTTGCAAGTGGAAACAATATCAATGATGTAAAGGAAATGGGACCTGAATGGCACTGTTTACAGTTGTTGGATGTTCACACATAAGCAGCAAGTTCCAACATAAACATCCACTTAGTGCATGTAAATCTAAGGGCTATTAATAAGCTCTTTTATCTTCTCTTCTGGAGAGTGGTCCTGAAGGCCTTAGGGTAATCTGGCCCTCACTGGCTAGCTCTCCAATGTGTTTTTCTTCTCTCTGTTTCTCTTTAATGGTCTTACTTGCCTGCAGCCAGGTCTACTATTAGCACTCCATGCTAAGTTGTCCCCATTATACATTTTGGACAAGTTAATATTTTTTTTTTTTGATTTTTTAGATTTAGATTTTTTTTTTTTAGATTTATGTTAATAGCCATTAGTATGGGCTTTGGCCTTCTTTTTTACTTTTAATAGAGGCATGAATTGACTTAAAAGCACATTAAAAGACTGAGGGTTATTAGGTGATGATTAATTTGAAAAGTTTGTTTCTTGTAAAGTGACAGCTCTTTCACAGCCCTGTAAACTTTTTATAGGATCATACAGTTGGACCTCAAATTGGAAATTAGTGTTGAAGCAGCCTGGCTCACCATCAGAGTTCCTGACTGTTGTTAATTTTATATTTGTTCAATAAACGTGCGGGGGGGTTAAGGACATGCGCTTGCATACTTCCCCCATGAACCCTACATTTCTGACTGCCTCTTTCATGTGGTTGATGAAGGGTTCAATGTTTTAAAACAATGGTGTAATGTTTTTTCGTCATAACCTTCACTAAGCAAAGGGATGGATAAAATCAAGTAGGCTTTTGTATTTATTGCTGAGTATAGTTATTCATGAAAATGCACATGTAGCATAATGTAGTTACACTGATGGCACACTGTGCTATGTAATGGAAATCCACAATAACATTTTGAACAACTCGCATTGGCCACATATTTCTTAGCTGAGCCAGATGGCTATTTCTTTGTAGGAATAAAGGTTTGCAAAATTGTTTTCTGTCAAGTAATTTAGCCCAGTCAATACCTGTTCATTCAGTTGTCAGTATCTGTGACGCTCAAGTGGTGGAAATAAGCACCGTATGTAATATTGTTAGATCCTATAGGCCAAACCACCATAATAACACAACAGTGCTTCTGTCGGTCAGCCCTTGTCAGCTGTTTATACTGGAAGTCAGCATTTACGTTAAGAGGCAGAAGAGGGAAGTACCGAAGCTTGATTACCGCCTGGGGAGACTGAACTGTGGGAAACCCTACCTTAAAAGATAATGCCTGAATGATGTTTTTTAAACCTGGCCACCTATTTTGCAAGTGGAAACAATATCAATGATGTAAAGGAAATGGGGACCTGAATGGCACTGTTTACAGTTGTTGGATGTCTGCCACATAAGCAGCAAGTTCCAACATAAACATCCACTTAGTGCATGTAAATCGCGCTATTAATAAGCTCTTTTATCTTCTCTTCTGGAGAGTGGTCCTGAAGGCCTTAGGGTAATCTGGCCCTCACTGGCTAGCTCTCCAATGTGTTTTTCTTCTCTCTGTTTCTCTTTAGCAAAGCCTGTGCCTTTGGGCAAACAAACTCATTACCACACTTTAAACACCTCCATGTCACAGTGCCCACTCATTTGCTAGAGAAAGGTTGTTTTAGTCTCGTGTTTACACCTCTGTCTTTCTGCAGACAGTTCTGTATACCTGTGTGCCAGACATGCTTAAACTTCACCAACCTACCAGTGCTGATGTGGAAGGGTTTTACTGAAGGTTTCCCTGACTCTCAGTTCGCTCTCCACCAGCCTGTCCTCTTTTTCATGTGTTCAGGAGGACAGTGACAGCACTCATATGGTTGCATCTCCCTTACATATTTTCCCTCTGCAGACTGATGAGTTCTGAAGGAGTGAATGCCTTTGTCTCGCAGTCTCTCTCATGCAGACCCCCTTTCAACTGTTGTTTTTCTTATTCCTGTCGACAGAAAGTTGTTTTTGCTGCCTCGCTTCCCTGCGTGTCCGTGACAGGCATACTTCCTGCATTGTGTGTGTGAGTTTGTGTGTGTGTGTGTGTGTGTGTGGGGCAGCCTGTATGTGTGGAGTGCATGTCTGTCTTTGTGTCTATGTATGTGTGTATGTATGTCTGATGTCTGAGTACTTCAGTGGAGAAGAAGTTGCTTTTGCGTCAGTGCCAAATGTGGGAGAATGGTTCTGCTAGTGAAGGACAGCTTGCGGTTGCACTGGGCTTCCCAATTCGTTCAAGAGCCAAATGCCTTTTTTCTGATGTTGAATCTTTTACATTTGTCCATGAAACTACAACTGAGAACATCTACCTGTGGGACCGCCTAGTGATCTCCTCCATACTAGCATGTGGACATAAACATAAATAGAGCAGTTTGCTCTTGCCATCCTATATTGTTATTAATTTGCAGCCAGCTCTCACTTCTCCTGTCTTTTGAAATATCAAATCCAGTTGCTCACAAGTATTAGTAGGAGTGCCATACGGGTAATGTCCTGTTGGCCAAGGCTTGCTGGCATCATCCCAAATGCTCAAATGTGTGTGTCATCATGTCACCACCTAAAGCAGTTCCATATTCCAGTCTTACATCCTTGAGAGTCAGAGTAGCTTTTGTGGCTTGTGTTAGCGGTGACATCTTGAGTTGTGCCCATCTTGATTTGTGTTTCAGCCCCTGTCTTGTCTTTTGGGCTGGTCCTAGGTCTCAAAGCAGATGGTGGCACAGTTTAAAGTATGTATGTATTAATACTGGTGGCACCACTTTCCCCATCATAAGGCATCCAGTAAAGTGAACACTCTTCAGTCCTATTTCTCCTAGGTCATTGTTCTCACACCTCTGGATCTCCCACAATTAGTAAGTTGACACTCACCATCATCCTGCTGACATTGGTTTCTTGAATTCTAGGACTGGTTTTAGAAATATATACACATCTCTATTATTATATTTCAACTTTCTTTTTTATGTCAAAGATTTAGCGTTTGTTTTAAATTTGCTTTTATTTAACAGACTTTGAGTTGTCATTAAAGTATGTATAAAAAAAATGGTATTTTGGTAAAAAGTACAAAAGAAAGAAAAAATAGGCAAGGTGTGTGTGTGTGTGTGTGTGTGTGTGTGTGTGTGTGTGTGTGTGTGTGTGTGTGTGTGTGTGTGTGTGTGTGTGTGTGTGTGTGTGTGTGTGTGTGTGTGTGTGTGTGTGTGTGTGTGTGTGTGTGTGTGTGTGTGTGTGTGTGTGTGTGTGTGTGTGTGTGTGTGTGTGTGTGTGTGTGTGTGTGTGTGTGTGTGTGTGTGTGTGTGTGTGTGTGTGTGTGTGTGTGTGTGTGTGTGTGTGTGTGTGTGTGTGTGTGTGTGTGTGTGTGTGTGTGTGTGTGTGTGTGTGTGTGTGTGTGTGTGTGTGTGTGTGTGTGTGTGTGTGTGTGTGTGTGTGTGTGTGTGTGTGTGTGTGTGTGTGTGTGTGTGTGTGTGTGTGTGTGTGTGTGTGTGTGTGTGTGTGTGTGTGTGTGTGTGTGTGTGTGTGTGTGTGTGTGTGTGTGTGTGTGTGTGTGTGTGTGTGTGTGTGTGTGTGTGTGTGTGTGTGTGTGTGTGTGTGTGTGTGTGTGTGTGTGTGTGTGTGTGTGTGTGTGTGTGTGTGTGTGTGTGTGTGTGTGTGTGTGTGTGTGTGTGTGTGTGTGTGTGTGTGTGTGTGTGTGTGTGTGTGTGTGTGTGTGTGTGTGTGTGTGTGTGTGTGTGTGTGTGTGTGTGTGTGTGTGTGTGTGTGTGTGTGTGTGTGTGTGTGTGTGTGTGTGTGTGTGTGTGTGTGTGTGTGTGTGTGTGTGTGTGTGTGTGTGTGTGTGTGTGTGTGTGTGTGTGTGTGTGTGTGTGTGGGGGGGGGGGGGGCAGCTCATGTATGTGTGGATGCATGTCTGTCTTTGTGTCTATGTATGTGTGTATGTATGTCTGATGTCTGAGTACTTCAGTGGAGAAGAAGCTGCTTTTATGTCAGTGCCAAATGTGGAGAATGGTTCTGCTAGTGAAGGACAGCTTCGTGCTGCACTGGGCTTCCCACTCCGTTCCGAAGAGCCAAATGCCTTTTTCTGATGTTGAATCTTTGTTATTTGTCCATGAAACTACAACTGAGAACATCTTATACCTGTGGGACCGGCCTAGTGATCTCCTCCATACTAGCATGTGGACATAAACATAAATAGAGCAGTTTGCTCTTTTGCCATCCTATATTGTTATTAATTTGCAGCCAGCCTCTCACTTCTCCTGTCTTTGAAATATCAAATTCAGTTGCTCACAAAGTATTAGTAGGAGTGCCATACGGGTAATGTCCTGCTTGGCCAAGGCTTGCTGGCATCATCCCAAATGCTCAAATGTGTGTGTCATCATGTCACACCTAAAGCAGTTCCATATTCCAGTCTTACATCCTTGAGAGTCAGAGTAGCTTTGTGGCTTGTGTTAGCGGTGACATCTTGAGTTGTGCCTCCATCTTGATTTGTGTTTCAGCCCCTGTCTTGTCTTTTGGGCTGGTCCTAGGTCTCAAAGCAGATGGTGGCACAGTTTAGCATGTGCGACACACTGGTGGCACCACTTTCCCCATCATAAGGCATCCAGTAAAGTGAACACTCTTCAGTCCTATTTCCTCTCTAGGTCATTGTTCTCACACCTCTGATCTCCCACAATTAGTAAGTTGACACTCACCATCATCCTGCTGACATTGGTTTCTTGAATTGATAGACTGGTTTTAGAAATATATACACATCTCTATTATATTTCAATCCTTCTTTTTTTATGCCGCATTTAATGTTTGTTTCAAATTTGCTTTATTTAACAGACTTTGAGTTGTCATTAAAGTATGTATAAAAAAATGGTATTTTGGTAAAAAGTACAAAAGAAAAAGAAAAAATAGCAAGGTGGTTATGTTGACCAATCCTGTAAAGAAAGAAAATCAGAAAATGACATCAAGAGACTTGTGAAGCCTTGGAGTTATACAATTTTAAGCTGTTTTTTTTCTATTTTCTGTTACATGCCATAATAATATGTAATGTGTAATGTGTGTTTATCATTGGTATGCAAAATGGCAAACTACATCTTGCAAATGAAAACAGGATGGTCATCAGGCCCTTGTAAAATGTTTGTGGTTTCATTTCTACATTGTAACTCAGCTCCAAACTTGAGATGGAAAGTACAGTCTAGCTGCCAAGGATAGATGATCCAGAAGGACGCTTTGATATCTGCTCACGTACCTTTGATGTTCACAACACTAGATGTGCAGAGATATTTACCGAATCAAAGTAACTTTTCTTTCAACAGCTGCATAGAATTTGAGATGAACAGAAACAGTTGTATATTACTGAAATTTAGTAACAACAGTACCTTCAGGAAAAAAGTGATATTTCCATGTCTGGTGAAAGGTGATACCCAAAATATGGCCTGTATGTGACAAAATAAAAAGCAAAATATAAGTTGAATGTAATAAGATGAAAAGAGATTTTCTTTTAACTCACTTAGTACAAGTTCTGTTTTTGCCGCAGCAGTGCCAGCACTATGGTAATCCAAAAGGAAATTAAAAGGTTTGAAATTCAAAGACATTAATAATACCACAATAATTCAGTTGACAGACCATGCATAACCTTGAGATTTAAATATACATATATATTCATTCAACTTCCATTTCTTGGTTGGATTAGATGCTGGGGAACATACCAGAAAGACTTGATAAACCTAGAATGGCAGTGAGGGTGAAGTGGGAACACCTGGCTTAGGCCTCTGTCTATAAATGCTTAGCTCCCGCTTCCAAAAACCTTTTTTTCCCAAATCCTACATATTCAGGACATGGAGTCCAAAGGGGTCCCCTCCACTGGTGAGAACTGTGGCCGGAGGGTTGGCAGAACCTGATGTGACAGCAGGCGATCAATGTTCTGGTGAAAAACATTTCTGAGAATGGATGCCTCTGGTCTTAGCTAGCCCTAGCTCTTTGAGAAACTATGAATCTGACAGACAACCTCCAAAGCGGAGGTAGAGCTGGAAGATTAGGGAGAAGCCTTTCCCAGCTCTCTGGTGGAGGTCAGTGAGGTAGTTCAAAAGCCTGACAGACTCAGGATCAACAGGCAGATTGGAACAGTGTCAAAAGTAATGCTGGTGTTTAATATAAGAGTCAATTTGTAGTCCAACCCTGACCTATGGTCATAAGCCCTGGTTAATGACTGAAAAATGAACCTTCTGAGCGTGGTCTCTGGATTTACCGATATTGACAGGGTGATGAGATCAGATATCATAAAGGAGCTTTGAGTAGAACCCCGGCACTTATATGTTAAAAGATGCTGGTTGAAGTAGATCAGGCTTCTGGTCAGGATGCCCTTTAAATGTGTCTCCCTAAAGAGGTATTTCAAACAGAAAGGGTGGGGACTCTGTCTAGACCCAGAACATACTGGAGGCATTATACAGTACATCCTACCTGGCTTAAGAAGCCCCCAGAATCTCTCAAGTTAAATTGAAGGATATGGCTGAGGAAAAGGAGGGTGGGGCTATTTTAATTATGTGCTGCTACTAAGACCAAGTCCCAGAGTTAAAGTTAAAAAAAGGAACAAATGTATATTAAATATACGTTATATATATTTCAAATGTTTAATTATTTAGAAATATGAAGTGTTAGTATTGTTGTTCTATTGTGATATAATTATGTTGAATTTACTAATTATAGCAAATATCTAATTTACCAGAAATGATCAGGGCATTTAAAACAGGCCCAGCATCCATATGCAACACAGATAGTTTAACACCCCCCCCCCCCCCCATCAGGCCGATAGGTATCTGAATGCTAACATCACATCTGAAATGTATTATTTTTTCAGCAATTCTGTTGAAATCCTTTCAACCACCTTACACAAGTGTTGAAAACAACCCTAGAGGGAGTTTGAGTGACAGGAGTGGCATTGGAACAGAGCTGGCTAGACAGCCCATATCCCTTTCAGAAGCTGGAAGTAGAGGCTGGCTGAAAATGGCATCTCCCAGGGAAAGCCAACAACTGGCTATCACCCTGACCGTTTGTCTTCATCAATCAACCTGCGTTTGTTGACCAAGCAACATGATGTCACTATTAATTTCATGCATTCCCTTAATGGGGTCCAGAGGGGAGCCTTACCCTCACAGTAGGCATTTCCTGTCCTGTTGCATTGTGGGATATGTCCGCTTCCTTTTAGGAGATCAATTGGACTTTTTCAAAGTTTTACTTCTTCTTTTGTTGTTTTTTCTCCTCCTTTTTCATCTCCCCTTCATTCCTGTCTGTCGGTTCCCGCCTCACGGTGTTATTTGCTTTGCTTTGTCATAGCTCCTCTGGTTGGAAGCAACTTCACTGTGTTTGTATCCTTGTTATGTGAGTACTTGTGATGATTTCCACTTATTTGCCGAGGTATACACTGAACTGGATGTACCAAACCTTTTGATCAACCCTCAGATTTCATGAACAGATACTGGCACTGTGCGCTCAGATCAGCACATTAGCGTTTCATTTGAAAGAATGGTGTCACTGTGTTGACAAGCTCATGATAAGTTGGTGGCTTCTAAGGGAAAATGTTTAAAGCAGATAAATGCCTGAGGACTCCATCTGTCTGTCTTATTGTCCCGATTGTAGTTTATTTTCGGTGATTATGAAAACCTGCTTTAAACAGGCTTTTGGGATGTTGGTTTATCAGCTTTAGTTGAAGTATGCCCCTCGCGTGACGATTCCACACAAGGTACTTAATGTTATCTCTTCTGACTTCTGTGCATCTGTATTTACTGTCTACATGACTGGCTTTTTATCATTCCTTTGATTATCATAGAGGAGGAGGGAGTTGCGGATGATATTCCTTGCTCTTAGTCTCACTTACTCCCTTCCGTCTCAGTCTCTCCCCCCTCTTTCTGCCTCACTCTCTCTGTTACTGCACTTCTCCTCTGGCTTTAAGAGGCTTAGCAGCAGCTTAGCGCCCAGGTCAAACTGGCCTTTGCCCTTCATCTGTCAGCCTTTTGATGTGGTGCCAGCCTGGGCTGCTTGCTACGCTCTGCCTTTAACAGCACATCCAGGGGTCAGAGGAGGGCTCTGCTTCAGGACCCCAGCCCACCTTAACGCCCTCCCACCCACCCCCCGATCCAAAACCACCACCACCTCCCACCTTCCCTGCAGATGTGTCTGTCTCTATTGCCCCCCCCTCTCCACCGCCCTCTACTCTCCCTTGCCTCTTCCCTGCCCCAGTGCCCATTATTATTTTATAGTTTGGTTCTGCATTCCTTTCACTCAGGCTGCGGTGGAAGGCAGATCTTTGGCTTTATTGCTTACACATGTCCATGGCTTTCTCCCTCAGCAGGGAGAGACAAAACAGCAAGAGGGAGATGGCCATTAGGGGCCAGCCATCTAAACTCTCTCCACCTTGAACTAATTGTTTGGGGCCAGAGAGTGGCTCTACCTCAGCCCTGTGCCAGTGGGGTTTCAATTTGTAGAGACATAAACAGATACTAAAGGCAGGGTAACAACACACTGATTTATCAAGCCAGTTCACATCAAATTATCACAGCGCCCCCCTACAGTCAGGCCCCATAATAGCCCCCAGCTCAGCCTCTGCTTAAGAGGTGCACCGTGGTCACACTTCATTTAAGAGTGCACAAACATGTGTCCCTCTGTCTGGTTTCCCTCTGAGCGTGACGCTTCTCAACAGCCAGTGATGATCCTGGACAGAGCGTCAAGAGATTAAAGAGGATGTGAATTTCTACAATTGTGTGTTTACTGATATATGTGTGTATGTGCTTCTGATGTGAATGTAGGCTGTATACTCCCTCATATGCATATGCTGTAGAATTTCTGTGCACTGAAAAGAAGAAAGAAATATCTATGGAGGTGTCTTTGCTGATTATGACAGTAAATGTTAATGTTAGATGTTAATAATCACAGTTTAAAACAAAACCGAGTACACCCCCGTGTAATACTACGAAATGTTAAATGATCTTACAATAATTATATTATTTTTTTTAAGTTGAAGTGTAGATTATATAATTTTATGCGTAATTAAAAAACAAATATTAAATAGACTACAAGGAGAATACAGGTCCCAAAGTAATAGTAGTAATGAAGGACAGTGAGAAAGGACATTGCATGAATCGACCTCTATAGACAATGTCAAGTAGAGAATCCTTGCTCACACAACTCCACATAATTGAAAGATTAAAGATTAAATTAAGAACATGAGCAGAGCCCCGATGAATATTGACGCATGAAACCAAAATAAATTTATTTGGATCTGATGGAGTCTGTTTGTTCGGAGTGGACCTGGCCAGGACTGTCAGAGTGACTGCAAAGGGTCCACCATGAAACATGGAGGTGGCTTTGTGCTGATATGGGGCTGCAAGATTGCAAAAGGTGTAGGTGAGATGACATTTATAGACGGAGCTATTTATTCAAGTTTATATACCCAAATATTGAATGAAAATATGACTCCTAGTCTTTAGAAACTTGGCAGGAGAGGAATTTTCCAACAGGTTGATTATCCCAAACACACTTTGGAGTATTTTAAAGCAGAGGGGAGAGCTAGAAACCTGCTCTAGTAAAGAGCAGCTGATACAAATCATTTGTGAAAAATGGTAGAACATCTCTGCACAGATTTGTCCAAGACTGGAATCGTCCATGCCCAGGAGGATCGAATCTTTCATCAAAAATAAAGGCAGACATACAAATATACTATCTATCTATCTATCTATGTAACTCTCTCTCTCTCTCTCTATATATATATATATATATATATATATATATATATATATATACACTAAAAGAATAGTACCTGACTAATGAATGGTGCATGGACTGTTGTTGCAGTTGATTCTTAAGTATCGATTTTAATTAAGATTTTATTAGTGAAACACCGACTTATGATGTTCTAGTATACTTTAAGCATATACTATACTGTACTATACTATACTATAATATATGCTTACAGTATACTAGACTATAGTATACTTGTCCACTATACTATAGTATACTGTATGTATTGATACCAACAGTCCATGTGTATTATTTCAAACATATGTTGTCTTTCTTTGTTCATTTGATCACCTGGAACAGATAACAGTAATAGTTCTCGGTGGAAAAGCACCTGAGTCAAGTTGAATTGTGTATGCCTGTGCAAGCCAGGTATGTAACAGAATCTATCTTGAAATAAACAGATTATTTTTCTGTAGCAAAATCATGTTTCACTTTAATATGGTGCCTGAACAGAGTGCTGCCTTTGATCTCCACTAGCAGAGCCCAGCACATGGATAATATATCTTTCAGAGATAAAGGTAAAAATGTGTGCTAGGTGATGATGTCATGCAGTTGTGGCCACAAGCCTGGGAGAAAAGCAAACTTTCACAATCGAGGCTATCCCAGGGATCACTAAGGGTGCTCTCTGAGCCTTTGGGGAAATCAATTACACATTGTCCGAACTGTGATTCCTGCTGTAGGATCTTAATCGTTGGGGCCCTCTGCAGAGGATCATCCCAATGAGTTTGGACACTGTTTTTGCTCCCTCGTGTCCACTCTCCTCTCCATGTCCCCCACCCTCCACTCCAACCTTTGCAATTCGCTACATTTGTGTGCAGCTTACAATTCTGCAGAGAGTCATTCATCATCATTTGCTGGCGTATCTGTCTTGAGTGCCTTAGCTTTGATCATGTTGTATTTTATACTTAACATCTGTTCTACATTTAATCTTCTGTAATGCTGTTGGTCGGAAACTATTATCTGGGCATAACAGGGAAAGAGTTTACCTGGTGACTTTGTAGCCATTGTAAATCTGGCATATTTGTCATGGCCTGGTAAAAAAAATGATCCACCAGATGAAACCTTTTGATAAGCAGATCTCCCCTTGCTATTTCCTGTTTTATGGGGCAGGATTGGGAGCAATCCTGCACTTCCTCTTACGTGATCTTCTCTTCTTTCAAAAGCTTATCTACTCCTAAATCATCCCCTTTGAATTGGGAGGAGACTGTATTTTTTATATTTTCTGTATTTCCAGCTCTATCATTTCCGTCATTCTCCGAGGCTTTGCTCTCTGCATATGTACACTGGCACTCCACCTATGCCCCCAACCCTACTCCCTTCCTCTCTATCGCTTCTCTCCCTCTCTCACTCTCACTCTGGCCTCAGGAACCCAGGAGCATAAGGCCCTGACCCCCCCCCCCCCCCCCCCACACACACACACACACACACACGCACACCACACTAATCATCCCTAATCAGAAGTGAAATGCATTTTTCTAAGGAAGTAGCTGGAAAATTTCACAATCTGCATTTCTCTGACCAAGCTGATTAGGGAAACATTATCCTGCTTTCACAGTCACTTCCAATCTGCTTTTAATCTGTCACTTCAATCGCCTAATTATTTAGTCAATGACCTGGGGACGCAATCTTACAAAAGAATGAAATGCATGCCATATCATTTTCCCTTTCATTTATGCATGATATCGTTGGTTACATGTTATGTTCCCTTGAGTTAAATATGCAAGCCTTGTTCATGTACATGCATACTGTATGTGTGTCTATAAGTACATTTATTTTGTGTGTTTGAGTGTGCGCGTGTGTGGGTGTGCGCTCAATGTTTAGGCATTTATTGTCCTTGCCCATCACATCCATACATTGGTGGATGTGTGTTTCAGTGTGTGTCAACAGGAGCTTGTTTAGAAGCTGCTGAGCTGTGAATGCTGGCTGGGAGTAATGCAGTTTAGCCCTGAGTTGGAAGAGCCTTTAGGGAATGAGACTCTATGGTGGAGTCGTGTTATTGGAAAGGTCATGATTACAGTAGGGGGTCAAAATAACTCGCTGACACTCTTTATTCACAAGTGACTGCTATTGTGCCTCAGGGTGTCAAGAACTATATTGAGTATTGACTATATGTCACAGCAATAAAAAGAAAACCTGTTCTCCACTGGTGAATGTTCTACCTCCGAAGAGTGTGAAGTCAGGACAAAAGGTAAGAATATCTTCAATGTCAATAAGACCGTCATGTTGACATGCTAATTTTGCTGCAGAAGTGAAAAGATCAGTAATGTCTTTTAAGACTGAAATTCTAAATAGCAAAAAAATAGATTGAAGAACCTAAGAATTGCTGCGTTTTCCCTCTTATTTGTTTGCATGTCAAACTACAAGTGCTTCTTTTCCTTTACCAGGGAAAATAACTGCATTACTGACTATGGAAGAAAGTTTAGTTGCTAACTTCAAGGTTTCATTTGCAGCCTGTGTGAAAACATGCATTCCAGGGCCCTGGGTCCTCTATAGTAATAAAGGTTGAATGAAAAAAGGAAAGTGTTAGAATTATATAATATTTACATTTAAGGCAATCTCTGGCATGTTCCTTAGTTGTGTCCACTTCATAAAGACAGTGAGTAATTCTTGACTGTATTATCCACTCAGAGATGCATATGTGAGAGAGAATAAATACAAAGGATTAGGAGGAAATAGGGAGGGGAAGACTTTGAACTTTCTGCACTGCGTGGCCCACTTATAATAGTCCTAGTGTGACACAGGACCCAGCCAGCCAGATAAGAACTCAGACCTATCTAGGGCAGCTGTCCCTCTTTCATCTTTCCCTTCACTGGATGGCAGCCCCTTCCTCTATTTGTGGCAGCCACACTTCTCTTATCAACTATGGATTCTGGAGTGCAATCATGCTTATTTGTTCTTGACATCCAATCTGCCAATAAATCTGCTTGGAAATGTGCTTTTAAAAGAGTGTAAGAAAACATTCCACCGTCTGGCTATGAGGCAGGTCCAGAGTCCCACCAGCCGTTTGCTAAAGCCAGTGCTTAGCGCTTCCATCCAGTGTCGCAAACACACCATCTGAGGTCAAGAACTCTGGCACTCAGAGAGCACTTTGACCATGGGAATAGCAGTATTAAAGCTAAAACAAACAAGCTATGCACATCAAACACAAGGCATTCTGTTGATGATATTCCATATTTAGGGTACTGGTTTCAGGAATTTTGGTCGGGGATACCATGTGTATGATCCCACAGTAGTCACTCAGTGTAGAACTAAGATTTTCATATTGTAAATGGGGCTAATGTTTTTTTTTTCTTTTCCTATATTGTGTAATTATCTTCTACATTGGTGTTTTTGCAGTCAGAGTCTTACTTTAATTCAAGACTCTGCTCTCTTTCCATCAGAACCATACCAAATTTATACAAAATAAGCAGCAAGATAAGTCTAGAGGCAAAATCTGCACAGACATAACTGTTTGTCCATGTGTCCCATTTATTTATTTCACAATACCAGTAATTAGAAAAAAAGAGTCCTAATTTGATTTTGCGTGGACTTTCCTTGATAAAAAATGCACTGTGACAGTTATTATTGACATCCCCCAATGTTAAATGCAGCAGTAAACTGACAAATCAGTCCTGATGCACTAACATCAAGGTTAAAAGTGCAGAGCAATAAGCATAACTTTTGTATCAGAACAAATATTGACTTGTTCATACATCTGACAGTGAGAGACACTCAGTGTGTCGGCTATAATAACAGATGGTGCTGTAACAGAGAAAGAAAGAAGGGGGTGTCTGGGAGAGAGTTGATGTGTGAGCTATTTCAGGAATGCCTGAGAGGAAACGTATTGATCAGGACACTTAGATGTGATAAGGACGTCAGGTTTAAGAGGAGCAAGGCAATCATTAAGTACACCTCTGGCTGCTGTTGTTCAGAAACTATATTTGCTGCTTTGGCCTCTCTCCCTCTTTCTTTTTTTCCACTTTATTTGGCTCTTTCTTGCCAGAGGTGAAAAGAAAATCTCATCTCCATCAGGCTAAATTGTGGTGGGCAGCATTATCAGTTCAAAAGACCTGGGGATTTGACAGCTCCCACTCCATGGTGATTAATTACTTCTCGACTGTGGTGGGCCCTCCACTCCCCTCGTTCCCTGTCTGCTGCTGTAGTGGTGTTGGTGGTGGCTGGAGGCAGCACATGATAAGTGCTGCCCTTATTACTGGTCTCACTGGGAAAAGGCCCCGGCACCACTGGGCTAACACAGGCCAATCAAACCCCATGAGCTGCATGTGGCCAGGAAAGCTTGCAAGAGACACGCTCTTTGTTTAGTCTTCAGTGCATAATAGAAAGGTACAGTTCTGCCAACTCTGTGTGTGATTTTGGGATAAATAACCTCTTCTGCTCTTCAATCTCCTTTTCTATCCATCCATCCCTCCTGCTCTCCCTCCCCCAGGGTTATAAGGGGTTTCGATCTCTTCTTTAATCACTACGCCAGTCTGGATAGAAACTACAGACTCTTGAGCTCTCTATTATCATAGACCAAGGGGAAGAAGGACACGCCTCATCACATGTCTGATGGACAGAATTAATCACTTATGGACATCATACAGGAGGAGCCATCTATTATACCAGTGTAATCACATAGGAGAAGTGGCTTCAATCAACCAAAAGAGACCTCAATACAGTTAACTACTTAGCTGTGTACATATTTGTATTACATGCCCGTGGCAGCCTTTTCCACTATTATTTGCATTCTGGGGTTCTCAGGGTTCTGCACACAGCTGGTCCTTGAGCTCCATGTCTCCCTGTAGGCTCCACTGTTTGGCTAGTGTGTTTGAGTGGCACTTTCCCCGAGGCTGTGCCTGTTCGTATAGGCCTGTGCATGTGTTTTTGTGTGTGCTTCTGCATATATGTCTCTGTGTGTGCGTATGCATGGTTGCATGTGTTTGTGTCTGTGTGTGTGGGTCTGAATAAGCCTACATTGGAGAGCTTCATAATTGGACCTGTCAGTGCACTAAGTCCTTCTGTAGGCAGTGAGGTGGAGATGAGAGACAGAAAGACACATGGTAGGGCGCTGTTCACACATGCCTGTCACACGCCTGTCCCCAATGGTGGACACGCAGGCCATTATGATGTCTTCCAGATGGACACATCTGTCCATTTCCCTAGGAGGAAATCTGGTAAAAGCAGGAAGAGAGTCATGAACAAGCCGTCTCTGGTGGAGTTTTATTTGTTTATCTGCCATCACAGTCTACCTGGATGTCATGATGAATGGCCTGAATAGACACCTCTGGAACCACCTCTGGATGTATGAACGATCCCTTACATTATAAGTACATTATAAGTGGAACGGATTTCTATTGTGGAGGGGGGTCTATTATTACACCACACTGAAAATTTATGCCTTTGCTGGTTGTAACCTGTCATGGAAATTACTGGGCATCCAAATGTCCCTCCTCTCTCTTCCAGTGGAAGCAAAGACGATGAGTGTTGTCATTACAGACAAGCAAACAAGGTGAACCTTTCCTACACTGGGGACCTTTTCCTGGTACGCAGAATCAGAGTAACCCCTCGTTGCACCTCCCCATAATCCCTGGCATTTTGTTTTGATGCTCCAAAGCATGAAAATGAAGGAATATGGCAATGTTATGGCATTTGAAGTCAATATGTATTATAAAATCAATCTGGATGAAAATCTGCCCATCCTTCTAATTAGATGGGGTGATTGGAGATTGATTTTTAATTGCAAAAGTAATTACATGGAGCAGATAGCCAGTGACATTTGATTATCTAGGTGATTGATTAAAAGGCCTGGCTGCTAGGGCAGACTGTCAGCCAGCTGAATCCAGACAAAAGAGAAAATTAAAAAAGTTGTCCCGTTTGTAATCACGAATTTCAAGGGTGAAATTACAAAGCCAAACATCCCCTTAGAGAAACACAGCATCCTTCCACTTTGCGCTTGTCTGCCCTCCTATCTCACCCCTGCCGTCATAACGCTCGCAACGCAAGACCCCATGACACGCTAAAAAGGGGAAAACAATGATGTGAAAAATGAATTGAGGAATTGTTCCGTTACAGACAGCCTGGTGCGTAAATGATGGGTGCATATATCTGCTTAGCAGCCTTGTCACATCATCATAGGCAGCAAGGAAAGAAAGAGAGGGAGAAATAGATAGGAGGACAGAGACACAGAGTGAAGGAAAGCTCTTATCTCTCAGACTGCTCATGTTCATCTCTTGTCATCTCCCTCCAATAGGTGCGTGCACTTGTTCATTGTTGTCTGTCGACCGGTAAAGGAGTGAGACTAAATAAACAGCAGAATAACATCTTTTTTTCTCTGTGTGTTTGGGAAAGCCAGAAGAAATCCTTTTTCATGTTGTCTTTTTCTTCTCCTCCTCATCTGTCATTCTTGTGGGATTCCTCTCTTAGAAAATGAACGATGACAAGGTAAACCACCGGGAGGACAGCTGAACTGTTTATGAGCCTGACAAAAACTGTTTATGTGGCTGTGATGGACAGGCTGAGTTATGACAGCTGGAAATGAAATACGTTCTTCATGTCTACCTGCTACATATAAGTTAGACTATATACAGTATCACCTGGTAGGTACATTAACTGACTGTATTGTACAGTCTTGTGCAGACATACTGTCAGAATTTCTAGCACTGTCAGATTCAGGCTGAACAACAAAGAAGAAAATTTGTGTCTTATCTCTAGTCTCACCCAATGGCTAATATCATCCTACTCAGCCACACTTGTTGATAAGCCCCCGCTGAAAAAACACACACACACACACACACACACACACACACACACACACTCACACACACACACACACACACACACACAAATGCACATGAACAGAGCAACATGTTCTCTGTTCACAGTCCTCATAACCCGGAGATCCATTTATTTCTCACCACAGGACGTGCCTATAAATTATGCCTGGTTAAGGTATCATTTAGCCTGGACTGTTAAGCCACTCCTGTCATTTTAGTGGAGGGTTCACTCTTTGCGCTTTCCATGAAGGCAACATTTATGTCTTTAATTTACAGCTCCTTGCCTGAAGGATACTCCTCGGCTTTATGAAGTGGTATTAGGGGACCTATTTAGTTGTCATGGCAGAGCACTACTCAGTGTGGTGCAGCTAGCAGAAGCAAACCCCTGAAAAAGGAGAGACGAGGGAGCAAACGCAGTGATTTCAAATGAGAATCGCTGTCCTTTTAACTGAAAGAGCTCTGTAGCCTGGCAGGAGCAGCTGAGCAGGGCCTTTGAAGGGAGGGAAAGCGAGGGAGGGAGGGGAATGAAACAGGCCCGGGCCAGCCCCACACATTATTCCCCCTCAGGATGTACAGAGTCTATATTGGCTGAAGCAGCACAGCCCCTGGGGTCACAGCTCCTTCTCTGGCTCAGAGAGCTACAGCACTAAGAGGGACTTTCCTCTGTCTGCCTCAGAAACAGGCCGGCGAGTGTCTGCGGGTAAACCATTACACATGTGCCTTCGAGCACCAGGCCTGGGCTCTGTGGGTGAACACAAAGCAGCGGCACTTATTAAATTTCCATGAAGTTTACCGAATTTGCGGGATCAGTGGGGTGAGGCCGTCAGGGAGCCCATGCCACTGCCTCCAGCTTCCCTCTGCCACTGAAACCCATTGAGGTTGCGAGCCCCCCCCCCCATACCCCACCACCACCGCCATCCCCCCTTGTCTCTATTTCCTAGCTTTACAGTGAAAGTAGATTTGTACCAGCTGCTGATTGTACCCAGCAGAACTTGCTGTTCACATTCTACAGGGGCATCAGATGATATATAACTGTATAAAAGCAAAAATACCTGAATAAAAGTAAATAGATGCACATGGACACATAGCCGTGCGATTTTCTGTTGCAAAAGGCATATTAAAACACCTGCACAGTTACAGTCCGAGCAGACGTAATGGTCACGCTACCATATGGTATACAGTATCTCAAAAAAATTAAAAATGTCCCCGTTATAGCTCAAAGAATGTAGTTGTACTTTATCCAGTGAGAAATGGAAGGCAAGGCACAGGAAAATTTAGGTAGATAAATCCCTGCATCTCATGGATAGTAAATGCTCACAGCAGTCTGTTCATCAGGACTCATCCAGATGTGGAACAGGTTTCTCAAAAAGAAGATCCTCAGTGTTAGAGAGTAGAGAGAGGCTGTTAGAAGATGAAAGTAAGAGGAATACAGTATATGTACATTAAATGAATGCAAATATTGATAGTTGAACACTTAATATAAAAATCCAATTTCATGTGATTTAAAATATGTTTTTTGAATTAAACAAATAAATGCTTATTATTTTGATCTGTTGTTTCAAATTCAGACAGCGTAATAAGACTCATATTTGGACACAAAATAGACTTATATTTGCTTAGTGTGAACTGAAATTCCCTATCTCCTTTGTGGGTGACAATAGGGTTAACACTCTTCACTTTGCCAACCACAAATCATAAGGCAAAGCGTTTTCTCAAAAGGAAACAATTTAACTTTACTCACTCAACTACCATTTGGTCTGGTCTTAAATCCTAAAACCTAATTTTCCTAAAGCAACAGCAGAAATGGCTATGACAACATTCCACATTTCCAATGCTGATCAACTTGTCATCTCTAAAAAAAGTCACTGAATGAAAACTGCACTGGGTAAAAGTGAAAGTATTTCAACCAATTAGCAGATTTTATTTATTTTTTTTTTTTAACTGTCATTTTCAATTTTTTAAAGACATCTATTGCACTCTTTGCAACCTTACACAGCTAGTTTCTTGTAAAATGATCATTTTGAGTTTATTGATTAAGTCAGTGAATATACTTTAAGCTAAAAATTAGAAGAGCAGAAGAAAAAATATAATTCTATTACATATTTTTGATATAAATATTTATATATTTATATAATTTATCAAATAAAATAATTTTGAGAAATTCAAGTTTATGCAATACAAATCTGAATGAATGTCAAGCAAAGCATTGCTAGAATTCTAAACAAACCTCATCGAGGTATATAAAAGCCAAAAGAAAATGTTTTGTCTAGCTCTAGATAGAGGACAACAATGCATCGTACTCATGTAACAGACAAACCAAGTTTAGCAAAAAGGACTACATAAAGTGAGGATGTGGTCAATGGAGAGTCAGCTTCAGACAGTCAATTACAACAAGTGGCAGCCGTATACAAACACCTCACTTGTGCATGCATAAATAACAGTTTATTCCCATGTTGTTATGTCTTTTATGTCCTAGTCTAAACCAAGACCAAATGCCTACGTTCTAGTGCTGTTTAGGGGACAGCTTCTCTGTGATTCAGAATGCCACTATATACAAGGATAGCCCGTCTGTGATTGCGGGTCAGGACAAAACAGACCACATTTTCCAGGTGCAGATCAGCACTGAACTGTGGATAACATTGTAGGTTAAACAAGGCTGTGTTTATTCAACCAACATTTTTCATCTGTCTCACTCAGGAATTCAAATCACAACCATTGTCTGGTTCTCTATTTGCTTTTGCAGCTAGTGAAAAATAACTAGTTGGGAAAATATTCATGAACAAAAAAAAAAAAAATCACAAATTTTCTTATCATGCAATAAGCAGATTTTCTGGATTCGCAGTGTGGCATAGTACAATCCTCAGAAAAGAGGGCATATGTAGAGTTAGCTGTGCCTTTAAAGAGTGTCTGGGCCTAGCCTGTTAGATCTAGATGGAGATGAGGTGTGCAACAGTGTCCTATTAGTTTTACCTTTTCACTGCCCCGCCCCTCAGGGTAATGCTGGCCATACTCAAAAAGGACTATGTTTTGATCCCAGGGTCTGATAGTCCGGTCTGTTGATGGGTCTGATCGCATCTGCACTGTCTGTCTGTGCTCCCAGACAAATGCAACCCAGGTAGGTTAGTGCCGGCACTTCTGCCCCTTATCAATCAATTACATTTGGCTTTGTCAGATTAATTGTATGGAATTGTTCGCTGCCGTTAGGGACCAGGTAGATTCTGGATGGGGGTTGGGCAGGGTGCCTGTGTGATTGTTGGTAGATTTTTACTTTGTGTTTACCCTTCCCTTTTTTTACCCTTGTTTATTTGTAGCTGTGCCTCTGTAGCTATAGCTGTAAGCTGTGTTTTTGGGGGAAAAAAAAATCTATTTGCCGTGCCACAAAAATGATTTAAAAAAACATGCTTCTGTCTCTCACCTGTGAAAAGTTATGTTTTCATGTAGTATAAAGTGTTTCCAAAGTAATATGAATCCTGATTGATAATTCATTTGAGAATAGCTTTGACATGCTAGCTAGTTTGTATCCACAAAGCAAATAGAGGGCACACTTTGAGTGCATAATTTTCACTTTTGGGTTAGGTAGTCAGTGCCTTGCCAGTGGACGCACGCTTCTTCTACCCTCACTTATGAAAAGCTGGATTAATTATGTAATGTTCAGCTCACTGTGGCTAATGGCTGATAATGATGTGTGAGAGGTGTGTCAGACGAGAGAGCACACTGGACTGCCAAGTCCTGTTGGACCCAGGTCAGGCTGCGTTCATCTTACTAATGAGATGTCACACGGAGAAGATGGAGCAACCAGAGCGACCAAGCGGTCATTGCAAACTAATTCCCCCCCAACACTGGATTGTACAAACAGCCCCAAATTCAGAGAGGAGCTTGTGTTGCCTGCCAACTGATGACATCATTCCGAGGGTTCATTTTTCAGAGGGATATTTGGCTGTGGTTAGACAGCTAGGTCCAGTTTAGCTCAGCAGATGTATCATTTGTAGTCCAGAGAAGCTAACAGTGGGCCTCTGGTCCTTATTGGTCTGCTGAATGCAACCAGTGAGCCAGTCTCCTATCTAGTCTTTAGCTCCACTCTGAGGAGATGAGTTGAGGTTAAACCAACACTTGTCTCCTCCTTCTTAACATCTAAATCTGCAGAGGAGAGAAGTGAGATACTCTCCTCCCTTCATCCACCACCTCAGGCTAGCTTTGCTTCTCTTAAGTTCTTTGCTGCATTGCCAGTGGGTCACGTTGATCCCACTCCGTCATTGAAACTCATTCGGGGGGCATTAAAGTGTAAACCAGATGAAAAAACAAAGGGCTTAGGCAAATCAGATGGCTCAAACAACAACAACAAACGCACACTCTGTAATCTGCTTAGGGAAATTAATGAGGGGGAGCCCCCTTGGCCAAGGTGGATAATGATCCTGGACCAAGGGGATGAGAGGCTGCAGTGGATCAGGCAGAAGGTGAGAACGGGAAGGGGGGATTAGAGACGGACTCCCACCAGAATCAAACAGGACTCTGCCAAAGGGATCCCTCCCCTCCTATGCCCAAACTTCAAAAACTCCAGCCTAATCTGGAAGTAGGTGTCTGTAATCCCCTCTGTGGCTGTAGATCTATGCGGCCGACTCAGGCCCAGCTTTCATCCTGCAGCTTGTTCGGCATGCTCTCCCTCCATGTCCTGGGAACGTAAACTTTCGCACTGTGGCCCCCTTGCAGATCGTAGGGATCCGCTGGCTCATTACCTCTTCATTAGCGTGCTGCATCATTGGCTGCCAAGAGGATCAGACCATGCGTGGAGTCTAGCTGCACAGGCTGCTTGTGGGGGCCAGAGACCTGGACACGGCAGCCAGATGGACGAATGCATGCTACGGGAAACACAAGTTGGCAGACAATGGATCTTTGCACTGCTGGAAGGTTCTATGTAGCCAGTGAACATTTCTTTGTGTGACACATATTTTAAAGGACCCATTTGCCTTTAGCAGTGTTACTTCAATAGATCCCCCTGAAAAGTATCCTGTGATTGTCATTATACCTGTCCATTGCTCCTGCATGGTTGTCCGATCTGATCATCTGAATGGAAAGGAGGGATTTTTCTTATATGTATATACACACTCCTATTTATTAGGTTCTTAGAATTAGTGTCAAAACTGTCACTTACATCCTATGTGTATGTTTTGAGCTACCTTTGAAATGTGATGCCAGATGCCACTCAGAGATGGATTTATTTGCCTCTGTTTTTTTTTCTTACAATTCATAGAATGCAAGATGATTTAAAGGGAGGTGTGGAATTGAGAAAATAAGCAGGCTTTGTAGTGCTTAATGGGGCCCAAAGCTCACTTTTTAAGCCCTCCCCTGCATCCAAAGCAGCCACAGTCAAAAGCCAAGCTCCATGAAGCCAAGTCTCATCAACCACTCTGCCATCCTCTGGTGTGATTGTGGCAATACACACAGACACACACATATTACTGGCAGTCCACATTGAAATTATAAGAGAGGTATGAAAAAGCATTTTAAAATTCATCGGAGTTGATATATATATATATATATATATATATATATATATATATATGTGTGTGTGTGTGTGTGTGTGTGTCTGTGTGTGTGTGAGTGTGTGGGCAAGTTGTAAGTTTTATGCAATTTTTTTGATTGGTAGCTGACCAGCAACAAACTGTGCTTACTTACCCCAGTGTTATATTATTCTAGGCTTGTTAAAAGAGACATTAAGAGTTTTTGTGCCCTGGACTAAAGGCACTTTAGTCATAATTAGGGCACAATTAAGGCATAATTAGGGCACTATGAGAAATAATGCTCAAATAGCTTCATGTTTTTATCCATTACTTGACTATTCACTGGTGTTGCCTTTTTTGTGCATTGCTACTGGTTTGATCCCTTCATCTAAATTATGCAATTTCTTATCCAACAGTCATTTCCAAGGCCATGCATGCAGTGTGGCCCCATGTGGTTATGGCCAGGTGTAAAAGCTTGACCTCCCTGTAGGACAGCAGAGTGACTTTCATTAGAGAGCCCACTGGCTGCTTCCCACTGAGCTCACTCATAGATCTAACACAGTGACTGCATTCAGGATGAGGGGGGGGGGGTTACATAATCCAATAAGGATCATTTAGGGGAAATGAAAAGAAGGAAATTTAAGTATATTAAAATGACTCATATCAAAAAGTATCATTTTTATATTGCTGTACCTCCTTAAAAGAGTGTCAGGTAAGTCCATTGTTTTGCAGAAAATGCAGGGGTTTTTGTGGGGAAAATGCAAGCAACACCTTTGTAGCCTGGATGGCTGACAGGGCACACTGTGCAAATGAACAATATGGCACTGAGGATTTTTTCGACTAAATTAACGTGTGTGCACACAACACTTGTCTGATGCGAGCTGAATACACATACACACTTTGAATTCTTCTGGATTTCCCAGCACGCTCACTACTGCCTCCTGCCCGGCTGGTGTCGTCACGTTCTCTTTCATACACGGTCACAGTTGTTTTTGATATTTTCATCTACTAGCCAGAGGATATTTATCTGTGGGAGCGTATTAGCTGGAGAGCCTTTCTTCAAATGTTAACAATTGCCGGGCTACAACATGACGAGCTCACTAATTATGCATCCAACACGGTCCCGCAGTTGTGCTGGAGAAACTCAAACGATTAATGTGTGTCATTATATTGTAATCACATGGCAATTCTACATCCAAAGCACACGCACTTCTTTTCAGCCCAAAGGTAGGTATATTACACACTGCTCCTTGAATTAGATTAAGGTCAAAGATTGTTTCTCCGTGGAGAATAAGGATTAACTAGTGCTAAAATATTCTCTTAGCATCCTCACAACTTCATGTGTTAGATTTGTTTTGGTTTATTGTTTGTTTTAGATACAATTTCACAGGACTACGGCATAAAAATGAGTAGATAATAAAACTAAGGGTAAAAGTCCCCAAGTGGATGACAAAAGAGCAACTGGGATGCCACTGAAAAACAACTATTAAGCTAATACTTGCTCATCATGTGTTTACGATATATTTTGGTTTTGTTTTGTTTAATTTGTTTTATTGAGTGATTAGTTGATTCAAATCGCAGGAAGATCTATGGATCTGCCTAGATCCATTCAAGTGTTTCTATCCTGGCATAAACAAATACTGTAAATATGGATTTACCATTGCATTGCTGATTGTGTGGGGAGGAACAGAAAGATGAAGTGAGAGGAGGTGAGCGTTTGTCTATTTCAGCTTGAATTAACTAAACGGCTGTGCTGTGGGCTCATTGGTGGCCCCTACTGTGGCGCTTCATGAAGACATATGGGCTTAAAGAGCACTTGATGTGGCTGCCACTGCCTTGCTTGTCATCCGCAATTTTGCCAGCCCTAATCCCTGCTTTAATTTACTCCACTCCACAAGGCAAGCAGTGACTAACACTGTCCTCGGGGGTCCTTTCACTTACGCCACTGGTGACAAGGAATATGCAAAAGCACAATTTCTCACCAGGAAGGGTGACAGAGAGCAGTTCCACTGGGGAGCACACCTCCCGTTTCTCGGCATCTTTTAATGTCACTCACAAGAGCACTTTGCAGTCACAAACTATTCTTCAGAGTCCCCTTTATTAACATGTTGATCCAAGGGGTCATTAGGTGAAGACTGTTTGGCACGGAGGATGTGGCTATTGATTTGCTGAGAGATAGACTTTACTGGAAAGTTTGTGACAGAGCAGAGACTACAGAGACTACTTCTTCAGGCTCAATCTACACTGTTTTCAACCCCTTTATTCTTTGCTCCTGCCTTATTTTTCCCACTCGTCTAATTTTCCCCCGGAATGCTGGGAGGGAGAGGACCCGTTGACGGGCACAAGTAATTGCTATCAGTCTGTCATTAGGTTCTCTCTCTCTCTTGCTCCCTCTCTATTTTTTCTCTTTCTCTCCACACAGGCCTGTGCTCAGTATTGCTTACAAATAAGACACTTAGGAGACGAGTGGAATTTGCTCCCCAAAAGCTGTGATGTATTGGATTTTTTACGGTCAGAGCAGCTCCTCCAACTGTCTTTTCATTCTCTGTTGTCCTGAGAACCATTTTCTCTGTGTTTGCTATATTCACTCTCTCTCCCTCTCTGCCCTCTCCTCTCCGCCTTTCAGGGTATCATTTGCAATTTAATGCTTACCTGGGGTGAGCCTTGACAATAGCTTCCACCATGAGATGGCCCAGGCCCTGCCTGCATGCCTAATGAGGTTGATGTTGAGCTATTTAGGTCATTGTCCCTTTACAATATCTACTTAATGCAACTCCATGGGAGTGGATTGTTGGAACGGTTAAAGATTCTATTAAGTCTTTACAAAAGCCATTCCATTCCGCTGTCCACCAAATACTACCAGGGGCAGTGCTCTACTTCACTTTTGCTTTGTGAGACGGTGTTGCAACAACGCAAAGCAAGGAGGTACAATGTTACTCTGAAGGGTCACCCAACTAATATCTCTCCAGCATTAGGTGGTGTGTTTTGTTGTTTTTTTTTGCAGGTGAAACATCTAGTCAATCAGCAGTTCTTTTTGTAACAAATGAATTCTGGATTGAGCTGGCAAATTCATATTAATCATCACACAAAATGATCTGCCAAAGCAGACGGCCAACACCAACTATTAATCAGAGCAGAACCCGTGACAGCCTTTGGAATCGTAAGGGAAGGAGTCGGAGGGGGGGCCTCTTTGAGAGAGTACTTGATATGAAAACTGTGTTGTTGTGCTTTGTACCAGCCTGTGGGAGTTTTTAAACAAGCCCATATGGTGGTAGCCACCAGCTTTGGAGAAGGCGGGTGGGTTGGGGGGGTTAGCCAGGGCCAGGATTTCACACAGTCAGTATTGAGTGGGATTGAGGAGGCGAGCTCTTAAGCTGTCTTTTCAGGCACAGCAAAAGCCCTCCATCTGGCCTCCCCTAAAACTCAGGGCGAGTTTACTCAGCTCCCTGTCGGCTGATTGGGCCTCCTGAAGCAGAAGTAACAGCATCAATAGTGTAAACCCTTGCCACTTGAGAGTATTACATTTCTTTTCATGCTTGACTTAATCAAAAGTGGGGAAGTGAAATTTACACCTTTTTGATGTTCTTTTTTCCCCGCTCACTAAGAGGGGCGATCTTAACCCATTTGATCTTCACAAGCGCCCACTAAATGGCCAAATATGCCAAGCAGACGGAAGCAGACGGTTGGCAGTTGCCAGTTTGCGCAGGGTCACTGTTGGAGCACTCCATGTGGTGGGGCAGGCAACCTCACAGAAGGCTCCAGTCTTCACAGAATCCAGCCAAGCTTCTGTCTGGAGGCCCACTGTCCCTTGCTCACTGTCCACACCCAGCCAGAAATCAATCCACCCTCACGCTGATTCTCTGTGCTGTGTCTGAGCCAGTGTAAGATTTGTGTGGACTGAGCTGCATCAAATGAACACTGTAACTGGGGCTTTATAACAAAACGGATGGACAAAAAGCACCAGCCAAGTGTCAACGCTATGATGTGTATATTTGACAGCAATGATAGCATGGCTTTAAGGAGTCACTATCTTGTTCAGTCGCACATCAAATCCTTTACACATTGGCAGATTGGTTTGTAAGTGAGTCTCTTCAGATAACTGAAAATTGTGAGGATCATGCTTCTTGTCACTATTATTTGAATAAATGACCATCTGATAGCAGGGAAAGGGTTAAGCAAGCAAAGGGCAAACCAGCTTTGTTGGGCGAATAAATGTTCTGACCATAGTAACCTCACTAATCCAAGCTGTTGACTGGTGTTGGAGCAGAGGGAGCCAACCTCGGAATGTGTGAAGATTCCCCTCAACAGGAATCTGGAAAGAGCAATTGCAGGAGAGCTGCTAGCCAGTGACAGTTGTTCCAGAAGCCTGGCTTTAATGAGTGTGTGATGTCTGGAGTCTTTAGCTCATGTTAAGCCCGGGCTAAGGCCAGGATCTGACTGATGGAGCCGTAGGCCTGAGTACTGTGGAGCTGTGTTTGCACCTCTTAATGAAGCTGGGGGCCGACGACACTGCCTGGCCCTCCGCCTGCCCTTCCTCTCTCCCCAGGACCAACCCTGTGCCAGCCAAGACTGCAGCGAAAACCCACTCCATTAGTTCCTGTTATTTCCCAGGCTTCCAAAGCCTACTCCCTTAGTCATCGTGTGCAGCAATTTTCCCCCTCCCCTTTCTTAAACTGTTGTTGGTTATTCATTTTGGTCCAATTTTCTCACTCACTGTTATAGGCAAGACATGAAAAAAAAAAAAAACTGAGATAATTAAATGCTTGTGCCCTGTGGAAAACAATGTTTTCCCCCTCTTTGTGTTGAATATAAATTACCATTACAGTGCCTGGGTTGCAAAAATGTGTGTATGTGTGTGCGTGTCTCTGTGGGTGTGTGTGGAAAGAGTTTACTTGGTGTCAGCATGAAAAGAAGGGGCCCCCATCCAGGCAGCCAAAATCCTGCCGAGGAACTTGTCTGGGATCGTGATGTTCCGACAGCTCCACTGCGACAAGATACATAGTTTCCATTCAGCGACAAGCTTCTTATTGGTTACTATAGTTTCACTAATGCTCAATTGAAGGCAATGCCTAATCTCAACAGAATGGGTTAAAAGGTGCCGATGTCCAGAGCCACAAAACCACATGTTGAGAGTCAAGGGACCAAGGCCCCACAAAGCATAGCTCCTCCATCTTTGATGTGGCCCTATCAGGGGCAGAGATTGAAGAAAGTGGGGGAAGAATACACAGAGGCCCCTGCAGCATACAAACCCCTCGAAGGACTTGCTGACAATGGCAACTGCTGAAGAGCGGGTCAGGGCCTCACAAAAGGTGGGGCATCTCAGGAGGAGACGCAGCACCACTTCCTCCGACTCCTCTACCTCCACCATCACCACCTCATCATCATGCTGTCATTTTTATCACTACCGTCGCTATAATCACAATTTCTGTCATTTATGTAATCATTAAACCTGACCTCACGATCATAATTGCCTCACCATTTTCTCGGTTGTGAAAAAACATTATTGTATTATCCCATAATTATATGTCATCCACTTGTCTGTCGTCTTTGCCTCAGTGGTGTTTACAGTAGGGAGTCAGAGAAGGAGCTGTAAAAGGAAGGAGAGCAGAATAAACAAGATGGAGGAAAAGAAAGGAGAGAAAGAGAATGAGGAGTGAGAAGCCACTGGTGTGTATGCTAAAAGGTGCTATGTTTAGGGCTCTCACATCTCAAGATCTATGCTGGAGTAGCTTGTGAAGGACAGGGTGTGTGTGTGTGTTTGTGTGTGTGTGCGTGCGTGTGTGTGTGTGTGTGTGTGTGTGTGTGTGTGTGTGTGTGCCTGTTGGGAGGGTTGCTCTCTCTTTCAATAGACTGCCGCTCAATGGCTCCGAGGAGTAATTGAAAAGCTAATATTGTTCAGCATATCCCAGGGATTACGTCTTATTGTAGTAACAAGTATGCAATACTGCAATGTTTATTTTTGGTCAGGCTTTGTTGCGGCCGCTAATTGGTGCTGAGTGTGAAAATGTGGAGTGCGCTTTACCATGGCTGAGTCATGACGACACAAACAGTCCCACAGTAATCACTTGCACTGTGTTATCTTTGGAAAGTATCTTGGCTGAAAATCAGACCAACGGCCAAAGACGTGATTGATGGGCATCGTTTTACAACTGTTTTGAAAATGTGTTTGCAAATATGTTTAAAATGTGCACTTATGCGAGTGATGCTGTAAAATATGCAGGGTTGATTGGCAAAGCATCTGCTTATGATGTTTATCTCAAAAACACAGAGCCAGCTGTTTGCAAGCCCATTCATTTATTAGACACACATTAACATTAGTACTGAAAAAATTCTCACTCAGCATTGCCCTATCATCAACCAGCAGCCATATCTCCGCTCATTGTGCGGTTTATGGCAGATTTTAAATCAATTAAGTATGTAATTTGTAACAACTGCGGAGACTGGTTCAGGCCTAAACAATGGCAATGGGATAACTGCCCTTTAGTGAAGCATCAATGGGCTTACAATGTGCTGAATTAGCTGGCATATTAATGACCAGCCGCAATACCCCTCCATTCTCCTCACCCAAATCTGCTTATGCAAATGGCCCATGAATCCAGTTCAAAGGAGTCTCTTTTAAGTGAGCCTATACCCATCCACACTGGGGGCTGTGAGAGAAAGTGACATGAGAAAAGTTAGGGACACTTGTCTTTTTTTTCTTCTCACAGAACATGATCCAGTTAGCATGCATCTCTACTGGTTACTACCATGGTAGGGGTTGTCGAGTCCATAGCATTGCTCCATGCACGGGGGGGGGGGGCACGGAGCGGGTTAATCCAGCCAATTGTGACTGTGTGTTTAAAATGTGGTGTTCAGCAGGGGGGAAAGCAGGACCCATCCAAGTTCATGCCCCTGTGTGAAAGAGAGGAGAAAGGCTGTGCAGTTCGAAGTTGAAGGAATAGAATAATCCCCTTCACATTTGTTAAAGGGCCACTGGTCTTTTGTGTTGGCCAAGACAAATTTAAAAAGCGATGTCATAATGGTTCAATTGGAATGATATCTTTGAACACAATAGATGTGGCTTCTTCCACGAACAACTTAAAGCCCCATTGTTCCTATTATTGGGTGAGATGTTTGGATACATGCAAACACTCTGAATGAGAAAAAGTTGTTGTAATACAACCTGTTATAAAATATTGAGCATGATTACACATGTTGTGGTCTCATGAATGTTACACAGTGAGAAAGGAAGGGGGATATGTCTTGATTGTGAATGTGATTTTTTTCCCCCCACACAACTAACATATGTTTGCCAACATCTGATGAATAGATTTAGTAAATGGGCAACGTGTTGGTTTATATTATTATTTGTGTTTTTTTTCATTTGTGAAATGATGAAACTTTAAACATGAACACAATTTAATGGTTATATATTATCTGAATGTTACTATTCATTGTATCTGAATGTAGATTATTCAGTTTGATAGCATAGCTGAAGGTAAACTAATTAATGAGTGAATGAGCATCCTACTCTAATCGTCTTACAACAAAAACATTCAGACTAAAAGATTTTTCCTGCTTGACCTTGTTAAAACTCTTTCAGGTGAATTATCTTTGAACATGTTTGGTTTTTGTGTTTGCTATCTTTGGGGCTTTGATTGACTTTGTTGCTGACATTAGTGATGAAGTATAAGTTGGAAATAGCAGTGGAAATTATTGCCTGAGTTAAAAGGCCTCCTGTTCTCAAATTTCCATTTGGGGTGAAAGTACAAGCCCCATAGAAAGCACTTTAATATTTCAAATGAGTAACACATTTATCACCACTTGCAGCCCTCCTGTTGGAACAGCCTGTCTTTAGAATGCCTGACATCATGTATTTGCCTGCATTTCCCAGCAAATGTTGTCTGTGTATCTAGAGGCTTAATGCTAAGTTTATCCATGGAGTGCACATTCAACACCACTGTTAACTCTCATAGGGAGTTGCCAATTAAACACAAAGCCTCAATTTATAAATCTTACTCTCCAAGCACACATAATACCCTATTGAGATGTATTATTTATCATTGCAGGATTTTTCATGCGCTGGCTGGGAAAGGTCCGGGCTCTTGGAGGTTGTGTGCCAGCACCAGAAGCAGTGAGAAGACTGACATCCTCATGCTCACTGCTGGACAGAGAGCTCATTTCACCAAATTCGAGTGCACACAGAGACTAAATAGTATGTGCAGCTCTTAATTTCAAACTATTTGCAAATTGGGTTTACCTTATTAGGATATTAAATGGAGAAAATGAGAAATAAGTGTGTAAATTACAACTGCAGTGACTTTAAATTACATTAACATGTCATATTTTTAATCTATTTATTTATTTATTTATCTTTCTATTTATTTATTCATTTATTTAGTCAGCCAATCATTTATTATATTGATATTTTGTCCACAGCTGCTAAGCAACATCCTGAAATATACATTAGAAATTACTAAAAAAGGAAAAGTAATGGGTCTTAGGAGTATGCTTCAGACAGTATAAAAAAGTAAAAGTAAAAAAAACTTCCCTCTAACTTATGACCCACACCTCCTCCTTTCCATCCATCTTGGCACTGGGGGTGTTGGACGCCGGCCTCTCAGTGAATTTTCCCTCCTTAAAGAAGCTCATAATGGCTGTGTGAAGTCCCTAAGAGGGAAGGTTCCACTATGTGACAGATTCTTCCTGTCCGTGAAATTCCCCCTGCGATAATTTGTCTTTGTGCTGATGGGCCCGTAGCTCCACGCGACATGGGTTATGGCAGCGAGGGCGGGACCGTCCTCATCACCTGCCATCTCTGTGGCCCTCTTGACACCACACACACATAACCCCCCACCCACACCCATACACTCTCCATTCTCCTGTCCTCCCTATCCCACACCCCCCACTTTCATCTCTTCAGCAGGAGCTGTCTCCTTACTGGCAGAGGAACCAAATAATGGAGCTTGTCACAGGCCTTGTTCTTTGTGTTTTTCAGGGCCTAAGAAAAATGCAAACACTCTATTGTAGTCATTAGTTTTCCCATCCTTTCTGCTGGGGCTTGTGGGTGGGGGCTTTGACCTGTTTCAAAAGGGACTTGAGGAGGAATTTGGCTTTTTAGTGAAAGTGAATTCTTGATGTCACATGCTTGGTGTGTGTGCATTATGCATTGTGAGTGTGAGTGTGCTTGCTTGTGTATGTGGCTATACTGAATATTTTCTTGAGTGCATGTTTCTATATTAGCTGAAGAGAGTTTGTGTGTTTGTTTTTTTTTGGACGGGGGGGGGGGGGTGGTGGGAAGGTTCATTAATAACTTGTACATTTTGCTGCACAATTCTCCTCACCTCTGGGAAGTAATCAGTCACTCAACCCGTTAGACAGTCTGACCATGTCTGTTACAGATTTGTACATGCTTAATTATTTGTAGTGTAATTAGCTCATGAAGTGTCAGGAAATGTCATTTAAGTTTGGCTGGACAGATCCCGTAACATGGAGCGATGGGACCAAGTTTGGGGTGAGGTTTGGGTCAATGGGGGATATTCAACCAAGCTACACGGTCCAAGAGCAATTAAGGATCTGCTGAAACATTGAGAATGTCTGCTACGGTCAAATTACATCTCCATAAAGCTGAAACAGCTTGGCACTGGTGAAAATTGCTTTAATCATTGCATTGTTTTTTTTTGTTTTTTTTCTGCTGTATACTGACTTCTCCTTGTGTAAATTTTCGCAATAAAAGACATGAGAATTAGGCCACAAAACAGGGCAAAATAGTTATTCATCCATTAAGAACTTTCATTTTAAGTGTTTCAGGAAAAGTGCATTCAGTTTTATTCTGCTAAAATGTACCTGTTTGAAAATTAGATTATACATCCTGAACAACTGTGATCAAAGCCTTTACCTACAAGTGTACCTGGAATTTAACCTATTTATCCAAATCCATCATCTCAAATAGTCCATTCAGTGTCTGGTGTAACACAGGGGCATTGAAAAGGCTTAAGAGGTCTAAACAGGAACCAGACACAGTGCCTGCTATTCTCTGCCAGTGCTGTTATGATATTGTGCGGATGCTTGTAGAAACAAACCATTTGGGCCTGATTGAGAAGCTCATCAATAGGAAAGGATAGACAAAGAGGAAGCCCATGCTTGCTGCCTTTGTACTCACTTTAAATTCAGCTGTTATCTGGAATGTACCAGCTGTCCACCATGCACAAAAAAACTGCTGCCTTTCCCAAACCTGATCCTGGCATTCGCGCTAAGCAGAACAGAACTGGGACAGCGCAGGCCCCCAGGCCCCTGGGGTGAGACTGGGGCCCCTGGGTAGAAACTGAAGGACAGGAGTGGAAGGGAGTATAGCAACAGGCTGGCACTCACACTGGGCCCTGTATGGGTCTGAAAAGGAGCTAGGTGTGTGATGCAGTTGTGTGTGTGTGTGTGTGTGTGTGTGTGTGTATGTGTGTATAAATGTGTGTCGGATTTCTAGTGGGGTGTCTACGCATACAGGGAAGTACTTTAAAGAAGCATGTGTAAATATAGCCATGAAAAAGCAGTGTCACATTTACTCACGACACATGTACACACATCTAAACTGTGCAGCAATCAGACTCTTAGAGCAAAGCTAGAGCCCCTTACACACTGATAACCCAAAGACCATGATAGACCAAGGGGGGCACTTTGAAGTAAAGCCTTTCTAAATACAGCGTAAGGAACTGTGCTTTAACATACAAGCTCCCCATTTAAGAACACAGTCAATAACACGTACCTGAGAGTCCATGTAGGATTAATGCTTGTCAATATGAATCCTGGAAACACACCCAACACTGTTTGCTGCACTGTAATTTTCAACATGTATAAACTCACATAATATGAGAAGGCATTTGTGTGTTGGGTGTAGATCAGTAGTCTTTGTATGTTGCTCATTTTCCTGGAAGCCCAGCCCCTCTGGCTCATGGCTCTATAGATGTGTGTTTGTTCACAGTTCATTTGATGTTGTTATCTAGCATTAGCCGCAGTATTCCTCCTCATCTGTAGCTAGTGCTCAGCAGAGCCCTCGGGTTATAGGCCCTCGTCTCACCCGTCTTACTAAACGACTTAACCAAACTAATGAATTATCCAATTAATCAGAGCAGGACCCTCTCTCTGCCCTTAAGTGCTCGTTTATAGAAGGAGACCGCCCCTTTGACCTCTACTCCTCAAGGGCTTTTTCAACCAGCTTCAGTGCGTAACATTAAATAAATATAATTTCAAGACCATATTAATTCCTCATATACCCATCCATAAGTAATTAGTCACACTTACTGTATGCATTCTAGGTTGTCAATACATGTGTGTTTCAGTTGCATGCATGTATATGTGTGTGTGCATGCCCACACAAAGTAGGCCCATGTTGGTGTGTCTCTGTATGTGTGTTTAATCCATTTAAACCATTTCCAATTCAGCCACTTCCTCTCTCCGTCAGCCTTATCTGTAGCTGCTGGGGACAAAAATCATTTGCAGTAGAGTAAAATGACTGAAAATAATGGGGAAATATCAAGTGCATCTTTTTGCTCCCCCATTTATTCCACCCGCACTTAGTGAGCTTTATCGGGCCTAACACATCACAACATACCCCCTCCTTTTTTATTTTACTTAGATTTTATTTTTCCCACTCAAACTTTTCATTTTCTGACAGATTGAGGCACCCTATTTAACACTTTTATTCATCTTTGCCTTCAGGCAGGGACTGACGTTACAGTCAATAAAAATGGGAGAGCTTTGCAGGCACCTCTTCTTCCCCCTTCCCATTGTGTGCAAAGTGGCAGCCGTGAATTTAATCGAGGGAGAATGTTGTGATTACTTAATGGTTTCCCAGGCAGCCATGGACTGGAGAATTAAATTCCGCATCTGCTTTCCAAGGCGTTAATCTCCTCTCCTCACATTCCGCCTGTTATGATGTGCACACAAGAGATAATGTTTAAACCGACTAAAGCAGGGTAAACTGGCGCAGGCTGTTATTGGCTTTATAATTACATAATTAACTTTTTGTTTCTAATCGTTACGGAGGTAATGGCAGCGCTAAAACGGGGGGCATCTGCCGAGCAGAAAAACCAAATCAAAAATCAATAATCCATAGAATGCCATCACAGTAAGTGCTTAGTACTGAATAACAAGAGGGAGATAGAAAGATGATGCAAAAAGGGAAAGCAGGTTTGTCTCCACCCTTCTCCCTTTTCTTTTCCTTTCCTCCTTTTCCTGTGTGGTAAATGAATCTCATTTGGAGATGAGAGTGTTATCTGTGGGAGAGGAGGCCCAGCAGCTGTGGGGAGCAGCAGGGTATCAGGCTCTGCCAGGTGCATGGCAGGAGAGAGAGAGGGCCAAGCGCCACCGTAAATTACACCTGGCCTCCCAGCACCACTATTGTAGGGCGATTGACCTGCTCCAAATGAATTCCATTTTCTGCAGGTCCCTCCTTATTTCTAATTTACATTGTGATCATATATGTCTGAAAAATGATATCATAAAAAAGATGAATGTACTAATTACCTCACTTCTTATCTCTCCCTCGCCCAGTGCTCAACCCTTTGGACTTACTCCTCGCAGCATGTAAGTATGTCACTTATTTCATTGTGACAGGCATAATGTATTCACAAAAGTGCACCATAAATACAGGCGTTCAGGTTGGCCACCTTGCACTCACATCGGAGGGCTCACAATACAATGCCTGCTCAAATGAATGGCGAATTGACAAACATTTCTAGAGCCAAATTACCCCTGGTGTCACTGTGAAATTAGGTTCTTGACCCGGCCTCTGATGCATGCTTATATTTCTACATATTTTCCCCATCGATTTTCATGCATGGCATCTAGCCATTGCTGTGTGAGACGAGGCTCCCTATGAGAAAGGGGTTAGGGATATTTTAATACACCTGTGAAATGAGACTCTACTCGTCATGAATATGCTAAAGTAGAGCTGTCACAGCAGTCAGAGTGATATCCCCTCACCTCTGCCAAATGAGCTGAGAGGGGGGATAACTGACTTCTACTCTGAGGAATAGGGGGACAAAGCTTATGATGCCTGCCAATATCATTTTAACAAATAGGCTTATTAACAGTTCAGAGGTCAAGGACAACAGCAAGGTTGTGCAACTATAGTGACGTATATGAGAACATATGAGAGAAAAATTGAGTTGGCTGTTAGGTGCTGATTGTGTGTTCCCCTTTCATTACTACATAGCCTTGTCTGAATATGTTCTATGTCCAGCCATCAGAGAAATGGCTTCCTCAAGTGTTTATGTCTCCTCACCTTGAGATGAACTTGTAGTCTGTCTGTCAACATCTGTTTGCTTAAGATCTCACCTTAGAAATGACTTTGACTTTGTGTGAGCCCCCCCCCCCCCGCATCTGCTAGGCTCTTCAACCACACATGCTCCATCATTTGACTCTGTATTCCATGACACTATGCTTTGGCACTTGACCTCCTGACCTCATTCCCAGACTGCTATAACCACCCCTTGGAGCCCAGCATGGCCAGCAATATAATGGTAATTCGCAGAGGTCACTGTTGCTAAACTATAATGCAACAAACCTCCCAAGAACATATGAAACAATGTTCCACAGGGTCACATGCATGTCTAACAAAAGAGCAACCATTCCTACAGTCATTTACTTATAGTTTCTTTTAAATGTTGCTTCCTATATATTCTATTACGTACATTGTAGCTTAGTCTCCAAATGAAGAATAACATATGCACAATGCTCTGTCCCTTTAGGAACTTGTCAATACCTCTCACTACCTCAATTTATTACTCAATAAAATCATCATTTCCACAAAAATATCTGTGAATTAAATGCATTTTGTGACCAAAGTGATTCTGATACTAACTACTAGAAATACCTCATTTATTTTAACACAGAAACTCTTGCAACAAAGTCTTATTTTCACCTCTAAAACTTCTGAAGGAGAGTACAGCCTGGTGTGACAAAAAAAAAAAAAATTCCTTGGAAACACCTCATTTTGTGTGTAGCCATTACCCTTTGGTGTCACATTTGGCATTTGTTTTAAGTAAGAGTCTTTTCAGGCACAAAGGCACTATCTTTAGCTGTAAAAGCCTGTGTGAAACGCTTTGCTTAACCTGCTGACACAAAGGAACCACTTAAGCCGTTTTCCCCTTCATCCTCTACAAACTCAATGCCTCACTTTCCATTTGAAATCAATAATGGGGGATGCTGGTGACTGAAGGTAACCGTAACATGAGGACATATTTACTGACAGACATCAACATGAAAAGGCCAACGGTTGCATTCTGCATATGATACATGCATATGTTTGTATATAGTACGTGTATGCATATATCTGCACATGTGTACATTACGGACTGTACATGTATCTTCAGCACTTGTAACACTTGCGTAAAATGGCCCTTCTCCTTTTAACCAGCTAAATTCCCGGTTGAGCTTTGCAGACCTGTTGAAAGAGTAACAGTGGCTGGTGGTGTTAAAGGAGCAGACCCAGGGCCCCAGGGGGTGGGGGTCGGTGCTGGGTACACCCTCAGCCTCTGAGCCTGCGTGGATGTCTGGAGGGGTGTGAGGCAACCTGGCCAAAGAGGGGAACGGCAGTGATTAATGCACCTTGTTTAGGGTGCCGTCATTGGAATGAGACGGACGAGGGCTCAGGATGATGGATGAGGGCCGGAGCAAGGGCTGATAAGACATGGCCCATGAATCTGTTCTACATCATCGGTCCCTTTGATCACTGACAGAAGTTCAGAGATGGGCCTGTGCATCTGTCCAAACAAACAAAAGCCTCTTCCCTCCTCAAACACTCCCAACTCCATAGCACTGCGACAATCCACCGCCCCTCAGCTCCAATACCTTGCCTCTCAGGTTAGCTCTCGCTCGTAAAGAAATGGCGGAGAGACAAAAATGGAATGACAGAGAGAGCATACATCCCTGAGATGCAGTGATAAAGAAAGAATGAGAGCAGGACATGGATTGGAAAAGACAGCAAGACAGAAAGACAGAGAGAGCAAAGTATCCATAAGGGGGGCTTGGAGCCTGTGAACCATGGCAGCATGGTTTAAAGCCCCCAAAAGGAACCCTCCTCTGCAATGACAGATTCGGCAGATAAGAGATGATCCATGAAAGCTGATCGGTGTGCTGACAGCAGGAGAGAGGCCTTGGCCCCGGCCGGCAGTGTGCATTACTGTGGGCAAACGCAGCTGTCAGGGCCAAACGGGCCCTCAGCTTACTGCCATGCCACCACACTGACGTCACACAGCCAGAACCAGGGTCCATCCACCCCCTGCTTCACTCCCTTCAGTCACTGAACACTGCATTCCAGCACTGAAACCTTCCCAGGCCAGTCTATTGCACAACTTCATTTTGGGGTGCATATCAGCTGACAGGTGTTGAAATTAACCTATCTCAGCAATTCCCTGACATATTGACAATGTGTAAAGGAATGCAGGGGCGTACTGAGTGAAGGATTTCTGACAGGTAAGACATAAAAGATTAGACTTGGATTTATTCTTGAGAGTCGCATTGAGCTGCAGTTACCAGGTCTCTTTTACTCTTCTAACACTGTTAGACTAAGGAGCTTTAGCACTAGTCTCA
This sequence comes from Istiophorus platypterus, assembly GCA_016859345.1. NCBI lineage: Eukaryota > Metazoa > Chordata > Actinopteri > Istiophoriformes > Istiophoridae > Istiophorus > Istiophorus platypterus. The sequence continues at coordinate 23,819,586 of CM029118.1, forward strand.
AGATAGACAGAGAGAAATATGGATAGCATGGAGAATGAGATCCACTGTGTAAAACAGGGGACTTTCATGTACTTTCCCTGCTGAACACGCGGTCGCACGGCACTTATTCCACAAGCCTCCAAAGAAAATTACCCCATCTACCAAGGGGGCTGAGAAAAAAGGAGTACAGACGAGTCCCTCAAGGAAATGAAAGGCAGTAATAAGCTATTTAATTTATACTCGAAATTATTTTATGCTCAACAGATACACTCTGGGTCCTTATTGCTATTTAAATGATTATTCTCGCCAAATTATTTTAATCCATTTTCAGAGGAAAAATTTCTACATCCTCATTTAAACAGCTAAATGGGGGCATCTTTTAACTTCATGCAGTCGACATAGTAAATTAGAGAACTAAAAGGCCTCCTTTTATTTTGGCATTTATTTCAAAGTATTAGCTCAGTAATGGATATCCTCACATGCTAATTGTGAATTATTTTACATATAAATGCTGATTTAAATGCACAGTCTTATGGTTCACTGGCTTACCATGAAAAGTGTTTGTTTGAGTCTGTCCTTTTATGAGAGGCATTATAAACAACCTTGAAGTAAGCAAAACTGTTATGGTGAATAATTGTGCTATGCTCACTCAGAGTTGGAATCGCTTTAATTAACATACACAATAAACATACAGGACTGTGCTTTGGTGCCAAATTTTGCGGACTCCTTTTTGTCAACAAAGTTCAGTGTGAACACCAACATTTTGCAAGGACACCAGAACCTTATGAACAGTATTCAGTGCAAGACAAGCTATATGGGCAGTCAATTATACCAATCATTCTCCGTGTAAAATTTCAAAGCTCTGTATCTGAATGAAATAAGAGCTGAGGATATGTACCTTATAACTCTGACCTTGATCTGAGAACTGATCACTTCGGTCTTTTTTTCCTTTTGATCTTGTATCTCTCAGACTCCTGCTTCACCTCTGTCTTTTTTTAAATCCGGTCTCTCTCTGTCCCTCTCTCACTCAGTCTCTTCTCGTCATTCTCTTGCTCACCTTTCTATTCACATTAAAAGCTGAGTTGAATACATGAAAAGATTGGTGACCTTTTAATGAAAATGTCAATATTCCTGTAGTGGGTGAAGAGGAGGCTCTGTGTTTCAGAGACCAAGCACAGTCTCCATGAAACTTGAGCTTTCACAAACTCAACTACATGATGTATGACAGGTCCTTAATGTCTCTTTTTCTTTGCTTCTACATCTTAATTTTTTCTTTCTTTTTGCTGATGTCAGGGTGAGGTGAGGCCTTTTTTAGATAGATAGATGGATAGATAGATAGATAGATAGATAGATAGATAGATAGATAGACAGACAGATAGATAGATAGATAGATAGATAGATAGATAGATAGATAGATAGATAGATAGATAGATAGATAGAGAGATAGATGGATATATAGATAGATTGATAGATAGATAGATAGAGAAAATAGTCTGAAATGGATTTTCAGTAGTCACATAGTAGTAGCAATATGCATAACTACCCTATTCTATTTATCTTATTCCTATTATAAGCACTGTTACAAAAGATAACACAATGAAGAGGTAGCATATACACAATCCAAATCCCATCCACGGGTTTTACAGTAAAGTCAGGAAAATTACAAAGAAAGAGACTGGATAAATAATTCCTTGATGATTTCTGCAACAGTGTTTGAACCATAAGTGTGTCTGACAGACTCGCACCTGAAAAAAAGAAGTCACTAGGGCTAATGTCACTTTGATGTCTTCTTTCCTAATACTTTAGTTTTGTCTTTTCCTCTTACCTCTGTGGATTCTAAGTCCACCTTAAGAAATTGAAATGTAGATCTTTCTGAGTGGCTCACAGTAGCAGGTGCCACACAGTCATGATCATTTGTCGACTGTACTTCTGCCTTTTGTCACGTTTTGTCTTCTATCTCTATTTTTAGTATTGCGAAAAGACGTCAAGGCGAAGGTGTACTTTAAATAAGTGACAACCTGACGCCCCGCTTTATTTGATGCTTGCCAGATCAAAGCCTCACTGCAGGGCACGCTAATTTGAAGTCCACCGCAGTGATGATCGCTGTGCATGATTACCCCACAATGGCACTCCTATTAATCACATCACTGTGATTATTCTAATTTGATTTGACTCAGTGATGCCACCCCCCAATCCTATCTCTCTCTCTCTCTGTCTCTCTCTCTCTCTTTCTCTTTCTCTCTCTCTCATCATCGTCATCACGTCTCCCAATAAAACTGTCAAGCGAGGCGACTGCTCTCCGCAGTAAGTGGATGACATTTAAAAGGCTACAATATGACTGACAGCGTACTCACAGAGGGAGGGAGTGAGAGTGCAGGGGGGGGCAAGGAGAGAGAGACAGGGAAGATGAGGGAAGAGGGGATGCCCATGTTAATACTTACAAATGACTAATGTCTCCCCCAGCAGGTGCCATGGCCAGACAAACTGGATAAATATTGAGATTCCTCTGAGAACAGCAGCATGTGAAATGAAATCCAACTGTTTCTGATGTGGCTGTGTAGAAATGATTTCCCTCATCGGGTAGCTTAGCTCTGTTTCTATCATTCTGTCTGCCTAATTGTTCCATGTGTTTGATAATTGTTACCAGTCCATCCAAACTCACAAATACCCAATCTACTGTATGAACACTATGTATGTATGCTGGCAGCACTCATTGATAAACAGTATGAACATAAACCATGGACTGCCGTTCATGTGACTGATAGTACAGTATACTATAGTATACTGATAGTATATTTTCTTCAACATGATCAAGGCGCTCTATGGATGTAGTTATGTGATTTGTTATCCTTTAATTCATAACGGCCCTACGTTGCATAGTAAAACTTAAGATACAAAGGTGTCTGTGGTATGTGGGATATGAACCAGTTACTCATCAAAAGGCAAAAGCATTACATCTCCACAATTTCATCTTTCGGGAATCCAAAAGTAGTTTCTTTTTAGCCAGCAGCACTTTCCATTTTGTGGGACTTTTGTAGGAGTAATAAAAGTCAATCTTTAGTCAACAAGCTGCAGTTAGTTGAGTTAGTTATTCTGCTATGGCTATGATGCTTATTATACAAAGCTTATCCAAACTTTTTTTTGTTGAGAAACAATACTCATGATATTAACCATGTGTCTCTAGGTAGGATTTTCACTTATCTGTAAAAGAAATTACTTTTGATAATTCAAGAGTGTACCATGTCATGATCACCATCATTATGACCAGCTAGTGTAAAAGCAAGAGTTTAACTCTTGAACAATTTATAAGAGTTTAAAAGTTTGAATCACAGCATCACCTTAAAATGTATTAATTTGTTCTGATGTGTATCTGACCTGGCCAGCTGGTGCTTTGTAGAGTTAAAAATTAGGACACAATTTATGGAAATATGTCAACACAGAAAAAATTCCAGCAATATTGTTTTTACAGATATTCCAATAATGTATAGGCTGAATGCTTTGAAGTTAATCTAGAAATGTGTTATCCTGTTGCTGCATTTGCACTATATTAATGTGATAAACAAGTAAAATACGGCAAATAGAGAAAATGACCATTCTTGCAGTGAATATGTTGACAACCTGAATCCAATAGAACCTTTATAGACATTAGCTCACTTCCTGCCCAGTACCATGCCCATATAACGACCCTCAGACCCAGATCAAGGGCCGTGTGGCAACCTTCACATATGGTAGTGTCTAAGTCAAGAGTAGGAAAGGTGGAGGAAAAACAAACTTCATACTGTACAAAAGTTATAAGCCCCTACCCACCAATTAAAAAAACACAATCAAAGACATCTTCCAAACAAATATTTGGAAGCAAACATTATTTTATGACAGGTTCAAAAGGGCAGGTACTGTAAGAAGTTGTAATGAAGAAAACAAGCAAACAAATGATCAAAATATCATTAGAAGTTCACTTTTCTAAGACATAAAAATTATTTTTTTAGCAAATATCAGGTTATAAACATTGTGTAAAACCTATTGTGGCTGAAATGAAAGCTTTCTCCCCAAATAAATTCAAAGATTGACATTGTACTGCTGATAGAAATTAGTTATTCATTCATCTCTGGACACAACCTCATCATGCCAGGCTGCAAATCACACCAAGAGCGATTATGCTCCACCCTGACTGTTTGGGTCTAGCCAGTATGAGTTTTCGTGCGTCATACACAGTGTGTCCCAGCCCAGAGCCCTGACAACACCACAGCACATCCTCTTCCCAGACAATAGACCTGGCCTGCCACGTTGTACCCACACAGCAGGCGTCCACACTCTGCAGCAGGCAGGAAGCTCCTCCAGCTGACCCACTGCCTCCACACATGAACAGTTAGAGGAAGTTCCTTCACTTGGCCGGTATTCATAAGTTAAATAAATTAATCTTTCTGGTGCCACTGACAAGTACTGTTTCAATACAGAGACTAACATCAGTCAGTCAGGAAATTCTTTTTAGTGTATTTTGAGTATGACCGATATTATAAATGAATATCCAAATAAAGTAAACATATCAACACATATGGAACAATCATCATTGGATTTTTTTTCTAAAAATATCAGCAGTTTCCTTTAGAGATTAAAAAAGTACCACAATTCCTGTGATGACTCCTAATGTCTGCAACAGTGATAAAAGGCTGTCAAAGTCTGCTACACTTCCTCTCATATCTAGGACAGTGTAAGCAATGGTTCTGCATGAAGCATTGTCAATAAAGCCTCTGAGACTCAGAGACTTGATAAAAGCCTGTAGCTGCAGTAAAACACACATTCTGTTGGATTAGCAATGAAAAACTAACTTTGATTTGCCCATGTATCCATATGTCACTAGAAGTTCAACATGATTAGATATGGGACAGTTTTCTTTTCTTTTATTTGCTGTTGTTTGCAGTAGGCAATGGTGACCGGCACAGGAACAATGTAAAAGCTGTACTTCATGTTCAATATAATATTTGAATGCCTGCATACATACAGAAAGAAAAAGACGCACATAAGCATAAATGCGTGAACAGATTAAAACAACACACACACACACACACACACACACACACACACACACAAGACTCCTGCTATATTTAACCACCTCTTAAACCTGTAAAATTTGCACCAACTGCACCAGAATGCCCAGCCAGAATGGTCCATTTGGCATGCAGATGGCACTCCTGGTAAAGTATGGTGTAATTGGTGCAAAACCATGGTACTGTGTGGCCCAGCAACCAGGGGCAAAACACATTTTCTGGACAAAGGGAAGGAAGTTTTTGGCTCTAGGGTTGGTTGTGGAAGAACCAAAGGCCATAATGCTGCAGCCATATGTTGTGTAAGTCTTACAGAGCTGTATGTCTTTGTGCCTGTAGCTGGAGGGTCACACGTCTTTGTGTGCTGTGTGTTATGGTGTGACACTGCCATTATGGATGAGTGCTGACAGCCGGTGGAATGGCCACAGACAGAGGGCTTGTACTTGTTGTGTTAACACTGGTGGGACACAATAATCTGCTACTTGTAAAGCAGGTATCGTCCTGACAAAACCATTATTGTCTCCACATGGTAATGAGGGCTGGGGAGGGACTGGGAAATAGATTTAGAGGAGGCTGGTCCTGGGCCATGGCCTGTCTGAGATGTGGGTGTGAAGGTGGGGGGAGTGGGACAGGAAGGTGGGGGAGCGGGGCATTAGGTTTGTTCTCTTGCATCACTGAGCACTGAAGAGTTGTCTTAAATTGCCACAATACAAATTAGCTGGGCTTAAGAATTGAAGCCACAGAAGAGGGGGAAAAACAGATGACAAGCCTGAAGATTTAAGTCAAACATACAATAGCATTCTGTAATGCCCCCCCACCCCCAACCCCCACCCCACCCACATCTTCTTTTCTGTGCATGAGATCAGGCTGGAATAAAAAGAGGGTGAAAAAAGAAAACAGGGACTGTTGTTGGTGTCTTCTAATGAAGCAGGCGAAGATGCAAGTCAATAGAGCAATTCATTAACAAATCAAAGTCCCAAGGGCCTGCCTGGCAGCATGGCTGTGTTTGTGAAAGCCTTCCTTCAGAATGGATACCCATATGCCGGGGGTCAGGGTGACGCCCCTCTCCACACTGTTTACCATTCAGCCTACACATACTCAGCCGTTAGGGTCACTGCAATCTAACGTGTCCGCTGCGCACACAGCAGAATTTCCATATGGTCCATGAAAATGGATACGCCGTTGGACCTTCCTTACTTCCCACGCCCTGGCCCTCAGCGCCTTTGGCTGTGTGGTTTGTGTGTGTCCACACACTTCAGGCGGATAGGTTAGTGAGACAGGTTTGGGGACTGAATCCTGGGATCCTGGTGTTGCTGATGTTAGGAGCCTAGCCAAGTCAAGAGCTTAAGGTACTGTGCTCATGGGTCCAAGCCCAGAAATGTTCCTTTGCTTTACTTTGCTCCTCACCCCTCCTGCTGCAGACTGTTATCTCTGTCCCTAAGCCTGTCTCTCAGCCTGTATCACCCTTCTTTTTTCATCTTCTCCACCCCCCTCTGCTCCTGCCTGTAGTGAACCATTCAGAGGACTTTCAGAACTCTTGCAGCAGCAGCGTTGATGTTGCTTCATAAGAACGTGAGGGCAGTACTGATGGCTGCCTGTGAGTGCGAAGCCCATTGAGACAGTGGTGACCCGCTGAAGAGGATTCCAGCCTAAGGGCACTTCACATGACTCTTTCAAATCCACACAAATAAAGCTCTTTATGGCCTGAAAGTGGCCCCACAAAATGGGTGCTACAGAGCCCCCTGAAAAGCCCAACACGATTGTCATGGATATTACACAACGCGAGTAACAACGGGCCGAGGAGACAAGTGTTGATCAGGAACAAAACTCGAGCAGACTTTTCCGTGAGGCGGGCCAGGGAATGTTGACAGGCTGGTGAATGGTCTGTTTAACCCTTTGAAAGTGAATGGGGGCTCCCTGAAACAAATGCATTCTGATAGACTTTGTGCGCACTGGGACACAAAAAGTACACTAAGCCCCTGCAAGGGAACCAGGCAGAAGGCGAGAGACGAAAATAAGATTGGAAAGGTGGGAATGTGTTTGCGCCAGATTCCATCAGCCTGGCTCCTCTATTTTCTGGCTTCAACGCTTCTCTTTTGAGCTCAACAGAGAGATGATTTAAGCCTTGACTGGGCTCTAGCATCCATTTTGACTGAGCCCATTTAGAGTTTTAGACTGTTCACAAGAGTATTCTGCAGTTTGATGAAGGATGTCAAACCTGAAGTGAATACTATTCCTCTGGCACTGGCAGTCACTCATTCAGTCACCCCAAAACTTCATTTCTCTATCACTACACGGAGATGAAGCCAAGCTTCGAATACATTGTTATCAGATTTTGTGTAATTTCACTGTGTGAGTGTGAGAGTTACACACAAACCCTGCCAAAATATATTTCTTGCCACAGGTCGGGGCCTTGTCTGTAGAGGTTGTGGCATTTTTAAAAATTAACAAAGTAATAATAACGTCAATTAAAAATGGTAATCGCCGCAATGCATTTGCTTTACTTTGCAATTAAACTTTTCTCCAAAACAGATTTTACTCCTGCCGATTTAAAATTGGGGCATGTGACAGTTATGAGGCTGTTAATTGCAAAACTGCTCAGCATTGCTAATTGTTCCACGGGTGAATGAAATAAGACTCTGGCATGGGTACTCTATCAATGTGACTAGCAAGTGTTGGCTACTGTGGCACACTGCAGTGTCACCTGTGGGCAGCCATGCATGCTCACACTAATCTGCTCAATGATTGATTCACAATGGATAGAGATTCATAGTGAGGGCTGTAGAAGAAACAAACTAATTATATTTTTGTTACATTGTCATTTCTATAGTAGGAAACTTGTAACACATCGGTGGGCTAAATTCCTATTGACAAGAGATTTAAATTCAGTCATACAAAATATGCCACTTATAAGTTACTGCATGTTCAAATGTGCCTACATACCCAAACTCAACATGAGTTTCCTCCGGCAAAGTGCTACAGCTAGGCTGTCACCCTCCAAACTCCAAGCAAAAAACTTCTCAAGCAGAGCTCCTGCATGCTGACGGTAATCCGGAACTTTGGAAACTGCAAGGGGGGGAAGAGAAATGTGCTTAGTTCAGCTCCTGTTTGTCACAGGGTGTAGTTTGAGTGGGAGCAGACATGGCTGCCATTGTGAGAGCGTTCTGTGTTGCTGTGTTTGTGTCAGTAACGCTTTCAGCAGCGAGCCTTGTGACAGTGAGGACGTGTGAGGTGCATTGAGATGTCCTCGTTCTAGGAATACTGCCACTGCCACCATGAGACCAGCCAATTATGCCTCCAGCATGCAAATGTCTTGCAGAGAGAGAGACAGAAACAGAGAAAGAGAGAGAGCAAGAGCGAGAGAGAGAGTGCTAAGACAAAGACACAATGGGGTCTATGAAGGTTCTGTGTGTGCCCCACTCAGTCTGAGACTGTTGTTTAATTGCCATGTTTACCCAGCAACTACATCCCATGTCATTAGCACACAGTGTAGTGTCATTTGTGTTGTCACACCACTCTACAGCACCATGGGGTCATTATTGCTCGACTGGCATGAGTGGGGAAAATTGACGTATTTTATGTGGGAAATCCTGATACACTCCATGGAGTTGTTTTCTCTGTGCTTTCAAACAGCCATGGGGCCAATTAATTTCTGACCAGTCCATATCCTGGGGACTACTGTTGCTTTTAATGGTCTGGGTAGCTCTGGCTTACATGTCACTGTGTATTTGATGCAACAGATAACAGTAGTCTTTTATTTGATATAGTTAATTAATTATATATATATATATATATATATATATATATATATATATATATATATATATATATATATATATATATATATATATATATATATTTAAAAATATATATATATATATAAATGTTATTTTAAAATGTCACATTAATGTGTAAGTACTATAAACTATACAATATATTAACAACTTCGCATATCAAATTAAATTAGGAACAATATAAAGGTAAAATTTTAAATGTAATTGATGGATGTTTGTCAGTTTGTCAAGATATTATTCACTATTCAGTAATTACAATTTGAGCTTTGATACTGCAGTCTGCAAATGAGAAAAAAAAGCTTGGCATAAGTAAAAGGTGGTAATATTTTTTTCCTTATTTTTGTTTGCGATTGTTTACACTAACCTCAGAAAAATGAATTTCTATCTTCTCCCTGTTATATAGCCGGCTCCTTGTTTCATAGTATATTATCAACAAATATAGAGGTAGCAGGAGGGAGAGAATAAACACAAAATACAGAGCGGGAGGTGAAAAAACATCTCTGAATCCCTGACTGCCTGGTCAACACAGGTGGCAGATTCACAGGAAACAGATTTAATTATGCTCCTGGTAACAATGCTTTGTCCTTACAGCGGCTGACATCGCTGTTGACAAAGGCCGCCGCTGAATTCTAATCAGGAAACAAAATGCCGTGGAGCGCCCCCAAGCCCTGTCGGCAGATCATTAGCCAACCACCTCCCAGGATCCGGGGAAAGCAGCAGAGAGTACAGCCCTGACATACAGTGCCATGCCATCAGGAAGACAGAGTTAGCTTTCCACCCTGGAGACTAAGTTCTACCAAGGGGAGAGGAGGAGAGAACCTGACCAACTGATAGACAGACAGACAGAGCGACAGCCATATTGCCCTGCCTGGCCATCCTACCTCGGCTGAGCTTAACAAGGGGGCTGACAGGCTGCAGCTGGGTCCTGCCTAATGAAGGCGGGAACATTAGCAGGGCTCTACGTCTGTCTCATTAAAAGACATCAACCCACCTTGATTTCCACACACACTGCCCACTTGCTTGACAGCTCGGTAGGCCACCAGCCAATGAGGGAGAGCGGCACAGGGACACCGCTGGGCAGGTGACGGGAGGAGTTGTTGACATTACAGCATGGGGAGGGACAGGGGTCAAATGTAAGGGTGAACCCTGTCTCAGGGACAGTGATGACCTTGTTAGAGGCCCCTGACAAAAGGAGGACTGGCTGGGTGTCACCACTGTCATGGTATACACAGGTTGGCTGACATCATAGTCTCTCATAGCTGCAGCTCACACCACCTTTCCATGACTAGTCTGTATTGCTGACACAGGGGCGGTCGCTAATGAGCATCAAAGGGCCTGTCCTTCAACTAGTAATGAGGACAGGTGACGACAATATCACATAATAACAGGGACTTGAACATGAGTCTGGACAGTAGAGGCCAGAACAGTGTGGGAGGGACAAGAATAATATAAAAGAGCTATATCCTTTAAAAACCATGGTATTTCTACCTTACTGCAGACAAAAATGATACGGATGAATGAAAAATGATTAAAAATCAACAACATGTGCCATTTTCATAATGCTGGTAAAGATATACTACACACAGTCCTAGCAATGGTTTACAATTATGCAAAAATGGTCCCAGTGCAGCAATATTATGGACCCCGGGTCTCAACCCAGCCCCATATATTCGGTTCAAGCAGCTTTCTCTGCAAGTCTCCAGAGCTCAGTTTTAGGAGGATGAATAGAGTGATGAAGTGCAGGTCACATGTCTGTTTGATCCAGTGATAACGAGGGGGCTGAAGAAATAATCTATCAGCAATAATCCCTGACTCAAGAGACACCTCTGCAAAACACACACACACACACACACACCCACACACACACACGCACACACATACATAGATGACGGACGTACACAGAGACACATATCTGACACACACACATACGCTGATCAACATATTCAGCAGGCCTTCATTATCGCTATAATGTGAAGCAGGGGAGCTTGCAACCAAAATGACCAATTATTCAGCATCAAGTACATCACCCTGCATTCACTCAATGGGATTTATTACCATAAGATACCAGGTCAGTGTAAACGGCTGAAAACTGAAAGCAGAAGGGCGGATAGATAATGCTGTTTATTTTTTAGAGAGGTACAGTGAGAGACCAATGCACCTTTGGGACCTTGCTGAATCTCAGGTGAAAAGCGAGCACGTAAAAGCACACAGGAGAGGTTATCAAGGAAAAGATGCCATACTCTACATGCATAAATCATTTATAATGTGTACCATAACATTTCCCTCTCTTCTTTAGTCACAGTGAAGGGTAGGATCCCATTTCCTGCTTGGGTCCGTGTAAAGATAATCATGTATCCATTTACATTTCCTATAAAGGAATATGGAGATGAGATGGAGAGTCAGCAGGGGGTTCCTGACATACACACACACACACACACACACACACACACACACACACACACACACACACACACACACATAAACACACACACAAACATACACAGTCACATACACACATTGAGTGGTACAAACACATGCACTCACAGACACAGTCACAAATGTATTTGCCTTGCTATGCTGTCACAATCAGGACATTTTGAACTATCACAGATTTAGATTAGAAGCTGTCAGTGTTTTCGTTGCAGCCACTGTTGGCAAATGAAAGGCTGAGGCGAAGCAAATGAACAAAACAACATCCTAATGATTGTGTATACAGTGGAAACATGAAGCAATTTTGGCTGATTATTGGGACAATGTCTGCCAGTGACGCCATTGTTAGTGTACAGGCCAGAGCAAAAGGGAAAAAAAAAGACTGATTGAGAACAAAGCAGAGACAGCTGAACCCATCATCTTTTATTCATTACATAAATGACATTTTAACAAGAGAAAATTCCTCATTATTGCTTCATTATACTGTATTAGATCTCTGTCTAGCAGATTGATAGAGTGATAGTGCTTTTATGAATATCAATATGTTTAGACAGGGGGCGTGTGAAGACCTCAGCCAAGGTCAAAGCTGTATGTTATGACAACATGAACCATGATAAAACAGTCAGGTTAATACATATATCAAGACTAGTGATATGAGTTTAAATCATTTTGATTTCAAATCGTCAAGGTTTAAAAAGGTTGTTGTGACAAAAAAAATGTGTTATTGTTTTGTCTGCATTTTATAAAAATTTTAACAGCCAAAGACTTTGATAACATCATGTGCTGTATGATGATATTGGACATAATGGGGCCGTAGGCTGTAACTGGTAGCTGTGATGTTTCATTACTCTGTGAGTGGTGTGTATTCTGACCAGCTATTACTACACTATTTAGGGTACCAGAAAGCAGTAGAACTGTTTTCTGAATACAAAAAAACATGCAGTATAATTATGTATTACAGTGCCTTTTTTTATCACAATACATTATTTCTGAAATGGCCCAGTGCTTATAATTCATATTGTCTTTTTACAGTCACTGAAAAATCTACATGTCAATCAAAGGGAGGCGAGAGCTCCCTGACAAGTGAGAATAGTTTATTCAAATTGGCCTGGTGACTGCGAGCAGAGTACAGTAAATGTCTGAATAGAGAATGAGGTATTTATGAAAAGCATGTCTACGTTGCCCTCCATCCTGAAGAAGCATTACACTCACTCAAGAAGGAAAGTGGAAATGTTGACCTTTTTGCTCCGGGGTGTGCAAACACTTACACAAGCATGTACACACGTAGGTGCACGTGCACACACACACACACATTCAGAAACAGAAAAACACGGACACAACACAGCACATAGTTTTTCTCCTGTCTCACATATCCCACCTCAACTCAGGGGATGTTATCTCAAATAATTACCGGTGGCCTCTCCCTGTCCCTAGTGGCTGCTGCTTGTGAGGGAGTAGAGACAACAGTAGGTCACAGTGGAGGGTCTGCTCTAGGAGGAGTGTTAGCAGAGATGGTGGTGCTGGTGGTGATGGTGATGGTGGTGGGGGTGTGGAAGATCTGAGACTGGCCTCCTATGGCCCTGGCAACAGCTCTTAATTAACCACCCAGGTATTCCCGAGCCTCACGGCCCACTGCCCAGCTGGCCATATGGCTGGAGCTGCGCCATAGCCATAATTGCCAGGGGAAACACTGCATCAAAAAGAGCTCAGCCAACATAAAGCTTGTGTAAATTATTTTTAATGGTTCCCTTCTGGCAGGAGCACGTGTTTGTCATCTCAAAAAGAACGGCTGAGCAATTTATTTGCCCTTGACCCCTCTTTTCCATGCACTTGCTCTCTGTTTCACAGTGTGACCTGTCTACCTGATTCTAGCTGGTGTTCACACATACACACACACACACACACACATATACACAGCATTAGCACTGTTAGGAAGTAACACCACCCTACTGCTCGAGTGAGTGGTTATAATGCACAGACAAAAAAGGATTTCTCTTTGTGACTACAGCCGCCTAAGAATGACTAAATGATGTTGTATTTAATTATTGGTCACTACAAGTTGCTTTAAATCTAACACAGGCTACAGGCTAACTATGCCTTCTTTTATAAATGCAATATCAAAGAAGAGATGAAAAAAATGTATTATTACTTTAAAAAGTGCAATGCATGTATTTCATAGTTCATTGTAAGCCAGTTGCAGTCCCTCATCAAGATCTAACCTCACATGCCTCTTAAACTGGCAGCCATCTTGACTCTACCATTTGAGAAAAGGAACAAGAGATTAAGATTCGACCTTCGGTCTGTTATTAGTTGATCTGTTGTTCTAATGGCCTCCTGATCATTTCATAAAGAAGCATCTCCAAAGGGATGATAAAGGGAAATTGTAGTGAAGTAGATTCTATGTCTGTCTCTTCACCTGCCTTCACTCCCTCCTTCTCCTTCTGTCTCTTTCTCTTTCAGTTTGGATTGCTAATCATCCCAGGAGGGGTCCAGAAGGGATAAAGTAGCAGCTCATTGCAGTTTTCCGCTTGTGTTATTTTTGACCATCATGCTTGTACAAGGATGTTGTTGTGAAGACAGGGAGGGGTGAGGGGCTGGGGGGTGGGGGTGGGGGTGGGGGGGGCAGTGTCCAGTGGCCTCTAAGGTGGGTTAACACTGCTGGCTTTTCCCTGTCTTGTGGCTACTCACAATATGTCAGGAACACAGGACATTTCCATTGCCCACCTCCCCCTCTGTTAATCTCACGCCAGGCTATTGGTGAACTGTTTTTTTAAGGAAGTGGCTAGCAATCTGGTCAGAGCGACCTCACATCTGCCCTGCTAATGAGAAGGCTGGCCTCCTCCCAATTCGCCTTCTCTGAACACTGTCCTTACCCACACAGGTCACGTCCTCCAAGGAGCTGAACCAACACAATGCATTACACACATATTCACAGGCATTCACAGAGACATGAGTACATATGCATGCAAGCACAAAAACATTGACATGCACGTACGCAAAATGTTTTAAAAATATATGCATTCACAAAAACACTGTAGCTCAATATGTTACAAGTACACAAACTGCATCCCCTACTCATCATTGTGCACTAAATTGCTGCATACAAACAACACGGGTGCAAAAAACACAATCACACTGTATATAGACACGTTTGTATTACTATATTATGAAATGTTCTATACACATAATTCATTGCCTAGCCACTGTTACTAATCTTTACCATTACAACAACATGCCTAATTGTGATCCTCACTGTAACATTCACTTAAACCTAATTTCAAACTATAAACCTAAAACTGTCTTTGAAAACGAAAACGTCCTCACAAAGAGCGAAAATGGTCCCAACAAAGCCAGAAGAACAAATAAACACACACAAAGTAATATACTGTGCCCTGACCCAACTGTCTTATTCAAATACAGACCATAAACCTCAGAAAAAAACACTCACAAACAAACACCTAGGACTCTGCTACTCCTTAGTCCAAGCTCCAACTTAATGACTTGGTTGACACTTAGTACCACACACAGTGCAGTTGAGTGGAAATGAAAGCATAATTTCTACCATAGATCCAACACATACTGAAAATAATACAAGCATGCATTCATGCATTTAACCACACCATCAGCCCACTCTCTTGACGACATCAGAGTCATTACCAGAATATATTTTTATGGTGTTTTCTAAAAGCCATCAGAGATGAATCACGCTATCAGGCCAGCGTCACCAAACAGACCCTGCGTATTAACTTGATGCAAAGCCAGTTTAATGTACCTGCATTCTGAAATAGCTCCAAATCGCCTGATTGGCGGTTATTGCACCTTAGGCCAATGAGAGAGCGACAGAGGCGGCTCATTCACAGCTTTAATGAGCTCCACACAGTGAGACACGGAATGAGATATCCTTAATACAGACTAATCTAAAATGCCCTAAAACAGCAGGTCTATAAATTAAGCAAAAGACACACATGCCTGAAACAGCAAACGCTTTGTAAAGCAACCTTATGTGCTGTCCCTTTAACTTGCCCTTACTGAGGGTGTGTCTGGCTGCCTTTCTGACTGTCTGCTTGCCAGCTCTTAAGTAATTTTTCTATGTTCTATATAATGAACATTTATTCCCCTTTATTCTCTGGTTACAAGCAAAAGAAAGTTGATAAGAATGCTGGGTTACATAAAAAAACAGAGAAAAAGCCATGGAGATGGTCAGAGAAAAAATGTTACGTATACATTATTATGTAAAATTTAACTTACCAGACATTCATTTTTCACAGTACCTTGAACTACAGGACACACCTTTTTCCTCCAAAACCTATAACTAAAGAACCTTACCTATACGTAATACCATTTATAGCACATTATCATTATCATGCAGCGGAGTATCGCTGCATTTGATGTGAAAGTCTTGCAGATATATTATACCACAATGTTGGTTCATGCAAGTTTTCATCATCAATTCAAATGTTACACAGCATAAGTGAAAACTGTTTGAGACCAAAAAAAATATACTTGGCAGTATGATGTAAACCATGGGTATGGCTGGCAACCAACTATCAAGCAATCATTAACACGCAGTAGCATAAAATGGCAAAAACATACTTCCTTCATCTACTCGCTATTCTTCTCATCCTCTCCTCATTTAGAGACTGGTCCTGTATGGCAGCAGAAGACACTGCAACCATCACTGCTAACAATCACAATCACATGGATGCTTTACCTACCTGTGCTGCTACTATGCTAACCCTGTTGAACTGCTATAGAGATCTCAGCACTCTCTTAGGGTTTGACTGACTACAATGTCTAAGTGTTTTTTGTAAAATATCAATGTGAAGGATAATAACAATAACTACAGAGACCAACTAGCATTTATGAAGATCAATCTTAATTTGATAGGGATAGAGGAATTGCATCATAAAGGGGTGGTCCCATTCTGAGAAGCTCTTCATCATTTTTCCACAGAAAATTAAGCACTGAGCCTGAAACTGTTTTTCAATCTATGTTTTGGCAATTTGATTGATTGGTGATTTGTCCACTCCTTGTTCACATCAGCTGATTTTGAAAGCCTGACATGCTTCAAAAGTGTAATTGCTATTTACTGTGAGGACCCTAGTTTCATGGTAGTGCAATAACCGGAACGAGCAGTGCACTAACAATTTGGTATTTTCTTGACCTTGCTGCACAAGTGGGAGGAGAGGCTCAAAAAACAGGTGGATGATTCATTCAAATGAGGCAGCACTACTTGAGTTCTGGTGGAAATAGACTTTAAGACACTGCACTGAGAACTGTTTTAAGAAACAGTCTTCAACCTATAGATGCTCGTAAATCGGTATAAAAACTGTGGATTTGGGAAAGTCAGTAAAGCTATCTGCATTTGTTTATAAATAATCATGGAAGAATCTTAAAGTTTGACAAAGCTGCTTTATACTGTATAAAAACCCTCTACTTCAATTCATTAAATCTGATTCGAGAAGTGCCCTGCCAGAATGCAGTGCTATGACACACAGTCCTTCACAGTGTTTACTTCACCACACCCTTCATTTTATGTTCCAATTCTGCCAGGCCTTTTGCACTTTCTGCTGCTGCACACACTAAACTAAATAGCAGGTGCACTTGGACAGGAGCAGAAAACAGTTCATGCACACGAGACCAACCATTTTTGCACTTCTCGTTGCACTAGCACTATTATAATAGGGCTCTGAGATTAGTCTGTTAGCATTTAGAAGAAATACACCTGAGCAGACTTTCAGGACATGGTTGAGCAACAAATTTTAATCATGTGGTTTTGGTGTCAGTCCCTCAGAAAGTATGCTTTGCACCAATATTCAAAAACCATACAGCAGAGAACAGCACAATGATCCATGGAAGCCTCAACGAACCGAAAGGTGCATATTTTGTTTTGAATTTAGGGCTTTGGGGCTTTCATAGACATTCAAAGTCTCACTTCTGAGATAGATTTTGTGTAAGTGAGTGTACCATAAATACATTACAGCACATCATACAAGCGCTATAAAACCAAGTTGAACGAGTGAGTGACAGAGAAAGATGGATAACACACAGTGAGTGTATTAACCAGTCAGGTTTCCTCATGCAACGTCTCTCTAGCTGAACAGAGTCAAAGAGAGGTCTCAGTCTGAGGTCAGCAAGGTGACTGTGGGATAGTGGTAATGCTAGTTTGTGTGTTTTCATCTTGTGAATTTACCAACATTCACACAGAATCTTAGCCCCTTCTCTGAGACAGTTTCAATTAGAGCTTGCTGTCAAAAATCCAATGCATTGTCTTACACTAGCCACTTGATGCATCTTGGACAAATGAGAACTCTGACCTGAGAGAAAACAATTTTCTTTTTAAAACTGCTTGTTAAAACACAATAGCTTGGAAAGTGGAGTAAGGACATAGAATTATCCAAGTGGTATAGTGGTTTGGTTATGGAAGTCTAAACAGCAGAGTCTAAATGGACTCTGGTGAAACATTGTTTTCAAAAATCTTTGTTTTTTCAAAGTTTCCAGGTTAAGGCTTATGATATATACTGCAGCCTTGGTTGCATTATATCTGAGGAGAGGCAAAGGGAGGAACAGTACCTGCATTAGGGCACCTATGGGATCACTTCACACACATGCACATACACAATTACTGGAGAAGCCATGACACTCTTCTGATCGCTAATTAGTACTCGAATCGACTGGTTCTCAGTAGAACAACTTGAGGATTTCAAGCATGAATAAAATGTCAACGGCTCTATTGGCCTTTTTCGTCTGTTCTCCACTACTGCTCATGTCTCTCCCTCTGTCCTTCTACCGCTGACACTGAAGGTGAGGTTGGTGCCCCCTCGAACCTGAGAATGTGTTGTTCAGCACCTCTCTACTACGTCACATATTGAGTTTGTGACATGCAAACTAAAGGCAGTGCAAACCGTCGGTTTTGGTGAAATGAAGTGAAAAGTATAAGAAATGACGCACTAGACAACACCTAATGTTCTGAAGTCTGCCCTTCCCTGTGAGAAATATCCATTCAGACTTAACTAGTGAACACAGTATGAGGTGTGAATTCATTCACTGAGTATGTGTGTGTCTGTGTGAGAGAGAGAGAGAGAGAGCGAGAGAGAGTACCAACCTATCAGCTTCCTTTTTACATGTACCCTGGCCTAATTAAGTAATATGGAAAAGGTTCAAGAGCTGTGAAGAGTGGTCTATTGACCTTCTCATCACTCTATAAGAGAGAGAGAGAGTTGAGGGGTGAGGCAGACTGGTGATGGTGACCAACTCTGTCAAGGGAAGGACAGACAATTATAACGAGAACAATCAAGTGGCACCAGGAGCAGACGGTGAAGAGATCCCCCTAATAATTGGTTCGATTAAAGCCCTTTAAAGTGCAACTCTTTCTCAGATAAGCCAAGGCACTGTCCATTTGCTCATCCTTGTCATGGTAATTTAGCCAGGCTAAATGATGCTTGCAGGATCTCACAGGCCTCTATTCTTGGAGCAGACAAAAGAAATATCATCTCACCCATAGGTTTGTATAATCTGGAATTAGGTGCCATTTACAGCGACATATGCAGAGTGGTTTATGTGGCCAAGGGCCATGGCTGCTGTAAATGGAGATTGAAGAGGTGGAGATGGGGAACACAGAGAAAAAGAGATGGTAATATTTGACATATGCCTTATCAGAATGTGCTCATCATGGCTCTCGGTGTTTAAGGCTGGAAAGGGACACGATTTGAGCAACGAAATATGAATCGTGTTGTTGTCTGGAGGTTTTCTTTTTTCTACTTAAATTACTAAGTATTTTGAATTCATATAGTACTAGCTCCTGTCATTGATCAGTCTAGATACATTTACAACAGTTAGCTCCTCAGAACCAAAGAGCATACAGAGCTAGTAAGAGGAATGATATCATTTTGTTTCTGTTAACCTTTTCTAAATAACCATTCTCTGCTGTGCAGTATTAATAATAAATTGTTAACCACCAATGATGTTGATTATGAGCTGATATTCAGGCAAAAACAACTGCTTGTACACTGCATTGAGGCCTTGCCTTTCAGCTAGTTAAATCCCTACAGCCATTTGAAGGCAGAATGGTAGAGTGCATCTGCAAACAGTAAATTGAAGGAAATGCTTTAACACATGCAGTACCAATAAACATGATGATCCATTGTGGGTATTTTGATTAACTCACATAAAATGAAATAACTCAAACTATGAATTTGTGCTTCTGCATTCATCAAACAAACATAATTCCTTTTTTTTTCCTGGTTTATGCAATGCAAACTATCACCAGTGTGAGAAATAATAAGGACAATGAAGAATATTCGATTCCTGTCTACATCACTGATGGTCCTTAGAAAATCTCTTTACTAATTATCTGTCTATACACATCCCTTATCCAAGAAGACAAGCTCGCTGCAGGCAACAGGTGTAGGGATCACCGTCATTGTCTGACATAACTAGCATTATACTCTTCATTTTTTAAAATGCATTTTGATTGCAATATGATGCTAGGTTTGGATAGGTTTGGCCAAATTTCATAGAGAGATCAGCATCATTTGTGTCTCAGGATAGTCATAAAAAGGATATTCGTTATGATAAATCATCATTGTATCTAACCATGTAAGCTATTAAGTTACTCACAGATTTGGCAACTCTGTCTGCAACCACAATCAAATCTAGTTGAATGGAACCTAATCATTCACTTAACATAAAGTAACTAAAAGCAACCAGTGCACTGCATGTTCCAGAACTAATAATCTCTCACTTGGACATATATGCTTTGTCACTTTGCATGGTCCCTGGGTTTACACTGGTCTGTGCTTCTTACTCTAATTTTTATATTAAAATGAGGCTCTAAGTGTCAAATTGAGCAACATTCCCCTTTAAATCAGCATTTCAACACCACTATGTAGAGCAGCATTCCAAAATCATGTTTGAAATTAAGACAGATACACAAAAGCTCCTGCAGCTGCTTTGATTATTTTGTTTTTGACACTTCAGCTGTTCTTCCAGGAAGTAACTGCATTGATTTGTAAATATGTTTAACCACAAAGATGGCGTGAAAAAGAATATGCCAACACATCAAAGCATTCCAAATGCATCCTGGTTTCTAAAACAAATTTTCAAACAACAAAAAAAATAGTCTGACACATTTTGAAGGGACAATGTTTTCGTTCACAGACAGCTGAGAGCTGTTTTAGCAGACAAACATTGGCATATTTTGACTGTAACTTCATACCAAAGCAAGAACTGATCACAACGACAACAAGAGAGTGCCCATGTAAACATTTCAGCACAAAAGGAGGAAGGCAAAATCACCACGGGTTTGTGATGACGGGTGATCAGTGCTTTGAAATGCAGCAGTGGGTATTGTCATATGCCAGAGAGCTCTGAGCTTTGCAAAACTAACTACTCACCACCTCTCTGATATCTCTTTTGCTAACAGACTCATTTGGATAAGTAAATGTGAATAAATATTGGCCTCAATAATGCTTGTTTTGTTTTTGTTTTTTTCTACATCTCATGTTCCCAGCAGGCATTATGAAAAATTTTGCTCTCTCTCCACTAAAAGCTGGGAAAATGAGCCTCTTTTAAATGTTGCACATTTAATATTTATCAGCTTTCTATTAGAATATATGCACACTCAAATTGTCAGTCTATGTGATCTATCGCTCTGCTAAATTATGGTGCCACACAGCACAGAGGGGGGAAATTCATTACTGCTCAGGGCAATTTCCTCCCAAAACAAAAACATTTCATTCCAACGGAAAAGCCAAATTAATACTGGCTTTGCATGAACCGGATTTTATTTGCCAAAGAACTGCCACTTTCTCACTCACTTCATCCACTGAATGAAGGATGTAAGTTTAGAGCCTGGTAAAATGAGTTTCATGCGTGTGCACACACATCTAATTTCATTCAGTCACACAGGAATGCAGATTCCCCTTTTTCTTTGTCTTTGTCTTGCTCTCTCTCTCTCTAACACACACACAGACACACGCACAGTACATACCTCTGTACATATACAGTACACTACCTACACATTCAAGCATTTCATCCTACCTCACCAAAAGGCTTTTGTTTTCCACGCTGCCTTGCATTTCTGACATCAAAGGGGGCTCTAGTCTCACAGTTGACTCTGGATGAGCCTGTTTGACGTCACCGCATTGTTGTGTCAAGTTTTCACATCAATGGTGTGTTTACTTCGTTTGATAAGGCAAACCAAGACACTTGAACAACTGTGAGAGGACAATAAGGACTAACTAAAGAAAGTCACAATGATTCCCTCGATGAAAACAAGGAGGTTAGGCATGGCACAAACACTTAACGTATACATATAGATGTTAGGACAATAAAGTGAATAGCTGTCTTTCCCGCATTCAAGTTTAGCCACTGTTCTTTTATGTACTTTGTTTTTATTAAAGAACTTTATATCACTCGGTTTCATTGCTCCTCTGGTCGGAACTATTGTCGGTGGCCTTTCCTCTATGTACTGTGTTTGCCCGTGTGCGTTTGTGCATGTATATATGTGCATGTATGAGGCACTTGCTTTGTTAATCTAAATGACTGTTTTTAACTGGCTGGGTTGCCTTCTCATATAATGTCATCTGATTTACTCCCTTTCCTAATAATCAAGTATTTGTTTATGGCTTAAACATAAAAACAATCAGGATTATAATGGGTGATGGATAGCGTCACGTTGATGCTATTTATTTGGCCATAAAGACTTGGTGGAAAGTCATCTAAAATGGCAGTGAGCGCCGGATGCCAGGAAGGTCAGCAGCATTGGAGGCAGAAACATGCAAGGAGAGATGACAGCTGATTTGTTTGGTAGCTTTGAATAGCTGATGAACCTGTGAAGCCCAGACTCCTGTTAAAATTTTAATAAACATAGCGGAGGCCTATTGACTGGAAGTGAAATATGCACATTGTTCATGGTGCTGGCAGGCCCAGAATGGAGCAATCATGTTTGACAATGTGCGGTGCAAACCCTTCAATCAGTATGAGGTCTTATTTTGTTGAATATTAAATACCAGCTATATGCTGCCTGTGTCAAGTAAATTTATGACGCTAAGGGGATATTATTGCCTCCAATTGACTTGCAACTCTCATCTCAATAAATAAGTTACAATAATGCATTTTAATGCAATAAACTTACAGCTACGAAGAGTGGCATACGCGGGGATGTGTGTGTATCCCCATCTTTTACTATCTTAAATAATATGTCTTTTCTCCTTACTGTATTCACTAAACCTGTGAAAATATTCTCTACAAGGACAAGTTTTTATTTACTGCACAAGAAAACCAAATTGGACATGACTGTTGGTAAGAAAATAACAATAAACCAAGTTAAAATTTACACTTTCTCTCCCATCAATGCTTTTTTATGTTTTTATGGATCCACACTTGTATGCTACAAACTGACAACTTCAATGTCTTGATTTGCTACCTACGTCTTCAAAACCTCATGTAAACATGTGTTGAGGAATTCTATTTTTATTTACTGCTTTAAGCAACATAAAAGCTTTGTTACATATAGCTGTGATGACAACTCAATCATAGGACAACAGAAAACTGCTATGATTGATGATGTGAAGCTAACACAAAGCAAGCAGAGGAAGACTGAGATTTCTTGAGTGGTATGATGATTTATTTGTTACACTGCCAAAGCAAATAAAGATGAAATCAAATTAAATGGCTGTAAATAAATACCACCAAGATGTCCGCTTTAACAAAAGAGTATATACCATAAAGATAACACCTTCTATTGTTTTATTAGTAGTTGTAGTAGCAGTTAGCAAGGTTTTTAGCTTTATATGCAGTATTTACAGTATATAAAACTTCAAAATCTGTCTATGTTCTATCCCTCCATTTATTACATCTTACTAATATTGGCCGCAGTCCTGATATATAGTAGAATGGGCAGTAGGTTTCTTATTTGTTAATCATGTTTTAAACCACAAATTTAGAAGTCTTCTCCATTCTAATATTTTTTTGCCACCTGAATCGTGCATTTAAAATTTTTAAAAATATAGAAATAAAATATAAAAAGTACAAAAAATATTCTAAAAAATATAAAAAAATTATATGAAAAGTACACTGTCCTTGTACTCCACCTCAAGTTGCTTTAGTGCTGATTTTTCCTCTAAAGAATCAGTGATGCAGAAACTATATGCATTTGCATACATACATATTTTTAATCCACCACTAATACCCAGACACATGTGTTAACGTGTATACACACACACACAAACACACACACACACACACACACACACACACACACACACACACACAAACACATGACAAGACACACATTCAGAAACATATGTGTTCCTGTATGTATACAAACACTCTGAGACAGACCTAAATACATTTTACTGTACCCCCACTCCATATGCCCCAGACATAATATTGCAAGTAGCTTTTAAAACGCAATGTTTGGGTCAAGCCGACTTGCACTTCTAAGTAATTTATAATATGCTTTACTCCAAGGTATTGCACAATCTCATTATCATTAGATTTTTGCATATTTAACAACAGTTTTTAATTAGAAGGTATTTTATTATTCATGCACATAATTTGAGGCGAGCTCAGGCTGCATGCTTTTCACGATCAAGATGGAAAGAGATGAGGTGGGGAAAAAACAAACAGGCCGACATTTTTTTTTCTGAAATGGAAAATTTTGGTTTGTAGTCTTTAACTGGCAAGTGATTCCACACACTACTCTGGTAATGGCTCTTTTAATTTAGCTAATAGCTATCATGTTGTGTACCTTTATGCATTTGCTAAATTCTTAGCTCAGGGAGTTGTCTCCCAACGCTGGAGCTGTAAGCAGTTTGGTATGCTTTGGCTCTCAACGTAGTAGCATTTGCTGCGGCTATGCTTCTTGATGTATTATTAAAATTGGAAATGGACTCCAGGGACAGCATCTAGTTATGTGCTTTCATTTGCCGAATAAACCAAGCGTTGTTTTCATCTTTGCTCATGATTGTTAATGGCGCTGCTGATGAGAGGGGTGTGTGTGTTTTTTCTCCCACTCCCTTTATCGGCACAAGCCTGTTATTATGCAGGCCAAATAGCCAAGCTGCTGATTTTGTTTTAGGTTTTCAATTAGTCATTTGACTAAGCACATCTGTTACTGGCAGAGGCCCAGGGTATGGACGAGTCACTGTCACCTGCTTGGGGGCCAATGGAGCGCAGAAGCAGCAGGGCTATCAGGGCCCCTTGGTGGCTACAACCACTTCAGAGCTCCTCAGGGGTGTGTCCTGGGTCTCCTCACATTTTACAGCCAAGTCCACAGAGGAAGGGTGCTTCCAAAAACACCCACAACCTGTCTCTCCCCTTGTTCTTCTGCTCTGTTGAAGCCCCAGCCTGTGGAGACTTTAGAGTTTAAAACCCCACTTTCCAACAGTAACTAATACAGCTGCCATTGCAATGTTGGTTTGAGGTTTAGAGACCACATTCATAGCTCTGCCACAGCTGATGATTGTCTGTATCTATACATTTTGCTTGCTTTTGATTGTGCCTTAATGATTTATGTATAGCAGTCTGCTTGTTTTTTCTCTCCCCATGAGTACAAAAATTGATGAATATACAATGCGGCTTTCTTTGAAGGGTTGTGAGTGCAGAGCTGTTTAAATGTGGACCAATGCAAATAAACAGCCTACTTCCTGAGCTGTTCTTGCCACAAGTGAAGTGGATGGTTTCTTTCATTCTGTGGACACTGGGATGTGCCCACACATCTTTCTATTATATATGTACATGCAGGTCTTTCACTCTGCCAAAATAAATGTCATTTACTTCACCATGACCTCCTGCAATTTTGGGCCAATATAGCAATGTCAAGAGCATCATTAAAAAGCAATATAATGTGTACTGGATGTTGTATATTGACAGTAGATAAAATGGATGATGATTTAAGTTGTGGATTATCATTTCATATTGTGTTGTTAGTATTTGCACTATGGTAATTAGAAGCAACAGAATAAAAGGCGTATTTATACAGTATATCCACAGTTTAATGGGCCTTTGTGAAACAACAGCAGGGTGAGATTTACTCTGTTGTGCAGAACAAAAACACTACGTCACTTCAAAAGTCAGCAAAGCCCTGTTTCATAATGGTCAGCGCTTTCCTGAAGGACTGAGGCTGTCCAATACCTCAATCACATTAAGTCCTTCCTTGGTTTTGGAAGCAAGACAGTAGTCAAGCCCCCATAGAGCTGCAGCCAATCTCTGATTGTCAAAGTTCAGGGAGGGTTCAGTTAGTAGCACCGTCGTCTCTGCCTGATCCAAGAAGGACTCCCATGGGGCTTTAATAAAACATTTCGCTCATTGTGGAAAGTAATGACCAACAATGTAAACTTGTGACTCGACAACAGATGTTGGCATGCTTAGTGGAAACAAGGTGCTGTAAAATTAATTTCATTTGAATTATTTACTGCATGCATTACGTGCTTGAGGAAGTAGATTTGGGGGGAGGGGAGTGGGGGTGCTGGTGGTGGGGGGGGGTGCGGGGGATTGTTTGGCAACAACAACAGAAACATATTCAATTAAAGGTGAAATAGTGGGATAGAGGGTGGGGAAAAATGGAAAAGAGAGTGATCACATGTGTTCCTTCAAAAATCAAATAGGAACCATAGCAATGTAGACATCGCCCCTGTGATTCATATTTAATAGAGTTTATTATTTCATACTGTCACTTCAAAGGTTGTGCCAGGAAAACTTGCTGGAGATGTTTTCCAAATGAAATTAAGCCAAATTAATATCTGGAGAATAAGTAAGGGGGCACTGTTGTTTTCTCTCAAGTGACTGGAGAGAGTGAGAGAGAGAGAGACAAAAAAAAAAGTTTTGTCAAATGAAATCAAGCCATAATGATTATAAACAGAAGTATGGCATAGCAACACAAGCTTTGTCTAAATACACATTAGCATGCATGGATAAACAACCACAGAGAGAGACTGAGAGAGATGTAGAGATGCCGAGAGAGACAGAGTGACAGACAGAGCGAGTCCTCATTCAGGCTAATCTGCTTTGCAGAGCTCACAAGGAGTTAAACACAAGATGACTTATGAGACGTGGACTGGAACAACACTACTTGCCCACCCAACACAACACAACACAACACAGATGCAGCATCAGTGAGAGTCAACACAGTTCATTCAGAGCTGTATATACAAACCCAGACTGTAGATACGATAGACTGACCATCCATCTCCAGATTCTTTTACAGAGTTTTGAAGCACTTCACTGTCCCATATTGCATTGACGAAGGGCTGGGTTTTGTACATTATCTTTGCTTAGGTGTGTTTTACCATTTGGTGAAAACAGGTGTGGTTTGGTGTTTAATCTAAGCGCAGGGGAAGTAGTGGCACTACAAAGACCAGTATATATTTAGCCGAAGGTACAGTCAACTAATCTGATGACTTAAGTAAACAATAGCTATATTACACACATTTGTGACTTTGAAGAATGTATATTAAAGTATATTCTGTTTAATTTATGTTAATGTATATTAAGCACCTTTGCTAACAAACAGAAACAGGTTCTATGTTTAAATAAGTGTTGACTAATATTTAGTTTAGACCTGGGACCCTTTAAATTATTTGTATGCTTAACAATATCACAAGCACTTGTGTTTCCATGTATGACCTAAAAACTTGTCACGGGTCTGTTGGGCAACAGAGAACAGTGCAAAGTAGGCTGTACTTCATGTCATGTCAGCAGGCAGTCAGCGCTGTGACGCCATCAGAGCTGGTGAGATGCTTCACCTGGATTTCCTTCATCACCCTAACCCCTCAGGCAGCAGCCAAAACAGCACGTAGCTACTGTTAGCACTTGCTGTTTTGAAAAATAACAGCGGCTGCTATTGATATAAATATATTTCCTCCTGTAGTTGGCTCCCCAAGTTATCCATCTATGTGTTTATTTTCTTTTTGGACCCTTGGTCTTTGCTGCGCAAAGGTTGCCTTTGTTTGTGATGGTCCTGCAGAACAGCTCAGCTGAGTGTGAAGTGCTGGGATACAGGAAGTAGGGTTGCTCTTTAACCCAGGCCTTGTGATAAATGGAGACACTTAACAATAGTGTATCCTGCGACCTGGACCTGGAGCTGCTGACAGCAGCTTGTCCACACTGTGTGTGTCCTCTTCTTTTGGAGAGGTCTACTACTCGCTCCCCAGCTCTAAAAATAGCATGATGATAGAGCCATTATATGTTCTTTAGTGTTGTTCTGTGCAACACCAGAGATCCTGGTGCTATACGAAATATGCTACTGGGGCTTACAGCTAAGAGGGGTTACCCAGGAACACACACTATCCTTTAGTGCTCTGATAAAACATCATTTGTTAGCATCCAAACCTCAGAGGATGGTAGCAGATATGATTCAGAAAAGCTGATGCTTCAAGAATGTTAATATCAGGTCTTTGCTCCTCAAGTTCTTAAAACAAAGACACACTTGCACACACAGACACGTGCACACTGCCCTACTAGGTACTTATTGTGTCCTTGGTTGTAATGAGCACTGTATGGCCAATAATAGTGCTAGCTCTTTACACAGCAGAAGTCATTTGAAGTTCACAGTTCAGGCTAAGGGAGAAAGAAAGGCACACATACTCAAAATACAACCAGCTGTGGCGTTACAGTGATGAATGCTGCATCAGCACTACTATAACTAGTCACACTCACACACACACACACACACACACACACACACACACAAAACCCATTACCCCATTACCTTAACGGTTTTAAGTTTCACTCACAAACACTTACGGATTATTACTAAAAATTTGACAAAGGACCGGGGTTTGTCTTTAGGATCCAGATTTCACCACAACATCCATCTGTCAGCAAACCATCTCCATTATCCTTTGAATCAAAAGCATGACTCAGCCTAGCACAATGCCACATGTTCTTAACTCTACAATAGACTACTGACCCAGACCATTTTACAGTACTTGTCGATTGGATATGTTCGAAAGTTTAAAAACTTTGTCAGCTTATTTGTGGTTTGCCACAAGTACCAAGATCCCATCACTTCCAGTTCCTTATATGGGAACATATTGACTCATGTGGCCCCCACTGCAGTCACTGTTGAGATGACAGTTACATGTGTCCAATAGAATTGCTGTTCGCTGGGCCCAAAATGTTTGGGATGGAATGAAAATCTTTAGGGAAATGTCCTCTGGGGAACATGTGAAATTAAATCATTCAATGTAATTTATCAACAAAACTTTTTTTTTTCTCAACTGGGCCCCTGCTTTTCAGATGTATTGATTGCTGAAATTTTAGCTCACCTTCATAACAGTGCAAAAGAAAGAACTGATTTAATAAATATTTTAAAAGTGAATGTGTCAAGGAGACACTTTTTAATGTATTTTGCAGCTGTCACTTGATGTAAAAGGATTTGTGCCACAAATGTAAAAGGCCCCTGTTTTTAAGGAAAATGCTGAAATGATACTTTAACCATTTCACCATTAACATAGCCTAATAAAAAGGTACACATAGAGTAATGGCTGGTATTGCTTAAATAGAAATCCCACATTAATTCCCTTAATCAGCATATGGATCAGAAAGATTTCCCTTCACACAACTTGGGACAGCCGTGCCTATTCAAAACACATTAGACAAAGTGTGACACCGTCACGGTAGCAGATGTTCTTTACATTTCTCCCCATTCCTAACCTATTTCCTAGTCACTAAACCACAAAACCCTACTCTCTCCTTTCAATCTTCCCTCTCCCCAACAGCACACAAAACAGCACAAGACAAAGAGAAACAAGATGAATTAATACCAAGAGGGGTCCCAGCGGTATTGAGAGGGGATTGTTTTTTGTTCTAGTTGAAAATATTTCTCACTTTTTAGCGGAGTGCGCTCTGCTCCCACATGTATTGTCTGGCTGTGATCATGTGTCAGAGCTGTACAAGTGGGATGTGGGGCCGGGTGCCCGGCAGGCTTGTCTGAAGCAGACGGCTTGTTTGCGTGTACTTAACAGCTCCTCACAGCTGTGTTCTCTCCAAATGTAACAGGAGAAGAACTCATCCATCAGAAAAAGGCATTCTCCCTTTCCCCCTCCTCTTTTCTTACTCTTCTCTTCTTCCTTCTCCTCCCCCAATTTTTCATTCAAGTGGCTCCATTGCGAAAATGTCAGCAAACAGGCAAGAGGTCACGTCAGAGGTCAGGCCGTGAATCGCCGTGTTAGCTCAGCTTTTCTCTCTTTTTAAGAGGGTGTGCATTTCTCAAGAAGTTGCTTATGAGCATGTCGTCTAGGCTCAACACATGTTGGGGGAACAGAAATTGGATTGTGCCTGTGACAACACAGGCACAACCTCCTATCTGAAAGTAACTTGTGTAACAACTTATCTAATGCAAACTTTGCCTTTAAACGCCTAGGTTTTTAACACATGGTTCAAATCCTCCTCTTGTTTAGCTCAGGAAGTGGAGCATATGATTAAACATATCTTTTTAATGGGACAGCTAGTGAGAATTCACAACACACTGTGTGCAGGCCAAAAAATAAGTCTCATCCTGTGCTATGTTGAATCTGACCTGTCTTGCTCCCAGGTTAATGGCTGCAAACTGTCACGTCTTTTCCATGCACATCATATTGTCGTTAGTCACTAGACGTACATCGTAACCTTTATGCCTCTGATTAACCCCGAGGGCTTGGGAGGAGGTCGGAGCAAGACAAGAAATTCAACTCGGGGCTATGCCCACTTTCACCAAAGAGGCTCCTCCTCTGGTCTGACTCAGTGCACAGCCTGTAAATGTTTCACTCTGATTTCACATACATAACAATAAATTAAGGGACATTTATCAAAGCTGCTTTGTTGCAGCCTGACAAAAGCCACTTTATGCATAAATTACTGCTTTGAACAAATACTTTTAGTCAGCGTCCACATCATTTGAAGTTGGCAACAAGGATTTACATACTGAGAGTGATACATACAAATATGTTTTCATGATTGGTTTACTGTACAACACAACAAAGAGGTGGAATGAGCCTCTGTTTTCACCAACATCAAGAGGATTTGATGCTGATAAAATAAAGTGTGTAGAAAAGATATCTGAGGCCAAAAATAATAACTACAATAGAAATACAATTCTTTACATGTTGCTTAATGGCAACACAATAAAGACAAAGCCAGGTTACAAAAAAAAAAAAATCAGTGAAGAAAAATAAATTTTGCAATGATGCATTCTCTCTAGAAGTATAAGAACAGAAAACTCCTGCGAATTAAGACATGTACACGCATGGAGTGTAGCTAATCCACATAATATATGTTCAGTGTGTTGTAGTGCGTTGTAGCTATTTTGATTTAGAGTATAGGCCACATGTTCACATTGTACTGGTGTAAGCCACTTTAGCTAGCACATCCATGAACCTGAAAGTCTGCATGTGAATGTGTTGATATAGTATACGACTAAATAAAAATGATTTAATGCAACACATAAATCAACTTCTCAAACAAAAACAAAACACACATTCACACTTCCCGCTATACTACAGAACTCATAGAGTGACATGCCAACAAGCGTGTATGCCTCTCATGTATTGCCTCTCCGTAGCCTTGTCTTCTGGGAACAGACTAATTGCGCTAGAACAGAAATAGAGCTGAGAAGTCTGAATGTGCTCCTGGAGAGACGCCCCCAACCCACAACCACCCTACCAACCCCCCGCTGGTTCTACTTTTCTGATTTTCTTTCCTGTTGTAACAAAAGTGCAGATGCTGAGAAAAAATGTTATATTTTGACTCTCTCGAGAGTCCTAAGTCAATTCAACTGTGAAATCTGAAGTATCAGGGACTGCGTGTCAGTGCAATATTCCGTTTATATCTATAATGCCTATGACATCCGCTCATCCAGACAAGTCACAACCATGTGCAGGACATGATATATCCAACTTTGGGGACGGGAAAACTGGATCCTGCTATGCAAAGCCTCCTGGTTATAACATTGATATTAGAGAGGCTGTTACAGCATGCAGAGGGAGTGCTCAATTTCCAGCAGGCATATGAGAACCGCACCCCTGTTTTCTTGTGCTGGTATGTTTGTGTGTTTTCTGTGCACCACATGCCCTGCAGATGTAGACAAGGGAAAGGGAGAAGAGAGGGTTTCTGCCCACTCTGGCTAACATGCCAGCCTTGTGTCCTCAAAATTACATTCATATATGACAAAATACGTCAAACATGTTTTGTAGAAAAACATAATTGTCACCAGACCATGTTTTGTCTTAATGTAATGAGGCTGTGCTGTTACTTTACATATTAGACAGGTTGCAAATACGTAGATTCCTAACATATCAGTGAAATGTTCACAGGTTATGTATTTTTTTTCTGTGAGAATATACGATCTTGCTATGCAATATCCACTTGTAGTGACTACAGCTTTATTAAACTTTTTATTGGTTACGTTCAAGCATTCACAGTGCTTGGGTTAGGTTAGAGAAAGATTGAGCTCTGGTTTAATACAGAAAACGTTCATAATGACTTCAGATACAAAACAATTATTTACATTTAACCAAAACCACAATCTGTCCCCAACTTTAACCAAAGGGCTTTTGTTGCCTAAACCTAACCACAGACAGGATCGGATGGATGCGAACCCTGGTCAGTCTCTGTTGTGATGGTCATGTACTTTTATATGCCCTCTATTAGCCTGCTGGCAACTCCACAGGTATTAATAAATATAGTGCCAGCAAATTGTTTCCTACAAAATATAAAACACTGTTGCTTTTCCATTGTATATGAAAATCATTTTCAGGAGACAGTGTTGAACATGCCCACCAGTTACCTCCACACAAAGAAGTACATGTGGACTCACATAATGAGTAGAAAACACAAACCCAGACTGTCTGTATGACTGACAAAAACTTGGCTCACTACAGTGTAGTGTGGAGCTCTGCTGTGTTGGCTCTATCAGCAAGAAAGTGGAAAAGGAGAAGGACAGAGTCTGGCTTGAGTAACTCAGTAACTTTGGTTAGTTGCTCTTAGCAGACCGCAGGGATGCCTGATTTACTGTAGTTGACACACACTCCAAGAAGTGACAGTCTTGAAGGAGGGGATAACATTTGCAGCAGGGAGAGGGAGAGAACAACTTCCCTCCACTGCGCAATCATTCCTCTTAGGCACCTGGTGATAGGAACAGTGAAAAAAAAAAAAAAACTTTGAATCAACCTTGCTTTGCGGGTGACAGCCCAAGAACTTTTGGGAGTCAGAGTGTTAGCACCAAAGTTTCATGTCAGCCCATTAAAGATGTGAAGCTGGCATCTTGGGCCTATTGAAACCATATGTGCGAAAGAATTTCTCTGCTGGTTAGACATTCCAAATACTGTCCCAGAGCCAAAGACTTTGGTGTTAGTCTAATTTAAGCAGTATGTTGGGGAGAGCTTGCCGCGCTTTGATCATGTGGAGATCGTTTGGTACAAATTGAACTAACCCCAGCTCTGTTTCTGGTGGATCACAACCATGGATTTGTTGAATTAAACGCTTCGTTGGATGCAGTCTGCACATGAAAAGAAAGTTGCTCTTAGGAATCTGATAGCGGGTTTTTCACCTAGCCAGCAGGTCCGCTTCTTTTATTACTTTTAAACTCAATCCACGCCAGGTCCGTACCGCTTTAACAAGATGCGGGCCGTGGCCTGGAGGAGATCATGTTCTGAGGGGAGACAGACAGAAATCACCTGGGCTATGTAATAGAGAACATATTGCAAAGAAAGCCCTAAGCATGGACTACCATGGATCAGACTGTACATGTATACATTCTCCAACCTCGGGTCCTTTGATACACCTTTTTTTTAAAGCCTTTCCATGAGACCTCTGACCTTCAGCTACAAACCTGTACACTCACTCACTTACTCAGAGCTGCTATCTAGCACGTGCTCTTCTTTTCTCTCTCTATTTCTCTCTCCCTTTTTCTTTTTTCCTGCTCTGATTTATAGCACTAAATACCAATTCCACAATTACAGCAACCTTGAACTATGAATATTTGAACAAAAGCCTTTTGTCTGTGGAGAAGAGCACCAACATTTGGTTGAGACTGGATCTTTTCCTCTTAGTGACATGTTTGACCACAGCACCCTGCTGTGTCCATATGAGTTCACCGTCACACATCGTGGGCACAGGGGCTGCTTATCTGTGCTATTGATTTTCTCATTGGCTCCGCTCCTCGTTTGGTAAATGAAAACATGCTGTGTGCAGGAAACGAGACTTGGAGTTTTCTTTCTGACATGTCTGCATGCCCAAAAATGTACTAGTACGCAGAGAAGTACTCATTTGGTTCTCAGGTTCAAGTTATCCATTACTGATGTGCATAAAAAGTAAGTAATCTATCTAACTCATTGTTGTGACAAATTTCTGAAATTCTGAATGTAACAATCATGATATCACTGTAAGCTTACTCATCACACAAAAAAGGACACATATTCTTAATTGTAAATTTCAACTGACATTGTGTTTGAACAATCCCATTGGACACCATGATGGATAACTCTAGTGGTTCACGTTGGATCATATTTACATGTAGTGTTCTATCAATCTGGTTGGTATTAAAGCAGGGGGTTTAGGATGCTAAACCTTTACTCTTACTATCCACTCTGTTGAAAAGAACAATAAGAACAACAAGGCCGAAAAAGAGGAAGGTGGAGGTGGAATGGGGGGATTCATGCCCCCGGTGCACATGTGCAGGCCTCTCCTGGCATCAGGTATTGGAGTTGATTGATCGCACTTCAAAGGCAGGAAGTACTGGATAATTAAAGCTGCAGTATAAATAGATAGCATACACTATACACTGGATCATATGTTTGATAAAAAAATGGGGGCTGTACTTGTGTTCAGGCTGCTCGTTGCTCTGTCCTGAGAATCACAAATTTACATGCCCTTGTAGTGGAGAATAAAAGAACCTACAGACATACGGACCAACCTGTGAATAATTAAGGGAGCTTTTTTAAGTCATAGTGTGCTCACAGTGTACACGTGAGTTTGTTTTTAGAACACTAAGTGTTTGGGTTTTTTTTTTTTAAAGAAAGTACAGTAATTTACATGAGTTTATCAGATGAAACCACTAAATATAAAGGCTCTACAAAAGTGATAATTTTCTTCAAGTTTTTTGTTTCCTAAATCTGACTTTCCAAAAACAAATGGTAAAAATTAGCATTCAAAGTAACATTTAAGTAGCATTTAAGGAATTTAATGAGAAAAATTATGTCAGTAATTACCTCTATTTTAAATCAAATAGTCAAGATATACTAATATTTATGCAAACACATGAACATATTGGCATAAAATCAACTGTAAAGTCTCTTGATATCAAGTTAATAGGTAAAGTAAAAAAACTGGGGCTTGTGCAATGTATTGCCAAATTAATATAAAATCAGCCTGCATTTACACAATAAACAAAATCCACGTATGCCCCAAAATGCACAGAATACATCAACAGTGGAAGTGGAGCATTCTCTGGAAACATTAATAACAAATGAATGGATAACAGTGCACTAGGAAGGCCTACACATAAAACCATTGTGTGCAGGCCTTTCAAACAGGAATATCCCTTTTGCATGCAGCTTATACAAAAATGACCAAACATTCTTCTGCACCTGTTACATGAGAAATAATTTATGTAGCTGGGCATTGCTGTGGATTATACCAAAAAGAGAGGCTTACAAAATAAAAAACACCACAAGTAAAGTGAATATTGCATAGAAAGAAAGAAAAATTGGACTTTGCATTGGCCAAGGAAAATTTAAAACAAAGCACTCCAGAATAAATTTTCATGGCAGCCACCATAAAACCCTAATCTGAACTATTTGAAAATGCTTGGGCTTGTTTTATTTGTATCACAATCATGGTTTCAAAGATTCCCACTAAAAGCTGTGTTAATTGAGGGGTAGAGTGGCCTTGACGCTCAGTAGACACAAAACCTAGCCAAATACACGCTGGGCGACTGTAGCAGTTAAAAACACAATGCTGTTGGAGCAAGAAAGGCAGTACATTGGATAAACGCAGGATAGATGTGGAGAGAAGAGGAGACAAATCTCCCACTTATGGTTGGTATAAACAAGCGCTGTCTTTTAGAGCTGCACAAACAACACTGCACCACAAACAATAGAGTAGTCTGCCACCATTCACTATAGATTTTCAACCAAACCGCTTGGGTGACAACTACTCTGTGGCTGACAGCCGCAGCCTGCTTCATATACAGGCATCATGCGGTTGGCTAGGTGGAAGGTACAGTGCGAGTGCATAGAACCATACATCCAAATTTGATAAGTATCTGAATACACAGTAATGACATTCAAGATGGTGAGGCAAGTGCCTCAGAAGGGATAGATGGTTGTTTTTTGTACCATAAATGCTTATATTAATTGTAAACACTGTAAAACAATGCAGCAGGTAAGCATTTGTAGTACATGTAATACAGTAATTTATTCCTCATGAGTTTCTATCCTGCAAAATATGCATCTCCTCAGTAAGATTACATTACTTGGCCCTGTTAAGCCCTCAATCATTGTGTATTTAAGATTTTGATTAAAAAAATACATGCCACACACACAGACATAGTTGTAACACATACTGTTTGTACACCGTCAGCTGGTCTCTTGCTGTAGTTGTCATCATCTGAGGTTATTTGCCATGGGCAGGACTATATTCAGTAATACTGATATCAAAGACTCATTTCTTAGAGTTTTCCCATGTTTTTTTTAAGCCAAATGGGTCTGTCTCCCAGTGTACCACTCTCATACGTGATATGATATAGGCAACTGAAAA
Organism: Istiophorus platypterus; assembly: GCA_016859345.1. Taxonomy (NCBI): domain Eukaryota; kingdom Metazoa; phylum Chordata; class Actinopteri; order Istiophoriformes; family Istiophoridae; genus Istiophorus; species Istiophorus platypterus. The sequence continues at coordinate 23,855,572 of CM029118.1, forward strand.
ATAATACTTTGGTGTTTCATTTTACATCGGATTTCATTTCACTTGGGGTAAGGGACTGAGAGAGACAAATGGGACTGGAGCTGGAAGGATGTGAGAAATGATCATACAGGGGTACAGTCAGGGAGATACCAGGGCTGGGGTCTAGGGTTAGGGCTCGAAGCATTGTTCCAGGTCTCCAGGCTCTAAGGTCTGGTGGCTGCAGCTGGACTTTGTGGTTAAAGTAGTGGGCTGGTCTTAATGGATTTGTGATGATGTATCTCTGAATTCTTGCTTAAGACCCCTGACTGGGAGTGGGCTCAGGATGCTTATCTCTCTGGACATCTTGGCCCAGCTTCAGGGTTTGGGATCCAGTTTCACCTGCCCATGGGAGAAATCCACCAGGACTGGAGTAACTGGGGATTAGTAGGGATGACCCTGGGAGCAACATAGCAACATTTGAGACCACTAAAGAGAGAAGAGTTGTTTGACCTTGAGGCATGGACAAGGTGAAAACTAAGAGAGCTTATTAGATTAGTTGAAGTGAAACATAACACCTGGATGTAGCCACGGTAAAAGGGATAAGACTTGGTTGTAAATGGTATTATGGCAATGATTAAAGGAGACAAGTACTTTAGAAAGGAAACATTTATTAGGTCATCTTGTATTTGAGATTTTTTGTGCACAACAACAAGTAAAACACAGTTTACAATCATACCACCAACCACTATGTCCCTACACACATTACAATGTCTGTTTACAAGCTCAACAAAGTAACAAAGTACATCACATATTACCAAAGCCCAACCTAAGTGAGTCATCCAGGTCACATGAGAAAGAAGTCGCCCTGGAGCCAACCAGCCACAGTGACACAAGTTAAGACAACTCAAGGTCACTTCCCAGCATCTTTCATGACTGGCCAACATGTCCTCAGGCCTAAGCCTAGCAGACAGATTACAACAACGGTCCCAACAAAGGCCGGCGCCTGTGGTCCATGTGCCTCTACCCACTCCAGAATCCTGCAACCAGAGAGCTCCTAAAGGACTCGTCACCTTGTCTCTAGGCATGAGCACCAGAGCAGGGAAAGCGGCTACTTCAATCATTTAAGGGTCAGAGGTCATATAGGTCAAATACCTCAGCTGAGATCCCCAACCCCCATGTCAGTGTGACAGGCAGTGGTCAGTGTCATGGGCCGGACCCTGAATACACCCAACTCAGTTCCTGTTGAGACCACAGGGAGAGGGCTTACATTGGGATATCAATACCACAGTTCAGTGGTGAGGCTATTGAAAAGCTCATACAAAGGGACTCTCTGAGTGATATGTCTTATTATTGTGCTGTGTTAAAAACTTATACTTCACTTATCATCACTCTCCTACTCACTCCTTTTAATATCCCTGACTTTTATAATTTTACTGTTGTATTAGCCTACTTTCTTTCATAGAGTACTTGAACATTCACTCAGGTCAGAGTGAGAAGAGAGATATATGGAAAGCAAGAATGAAATTTAAGAAAGGGAAAAAAAGTGATTTACCCTTTTGTGCACGCTCCTAAAAAAAAAGCTAAATGGGCCAAGTTTGTAAGGTTGTGTTAACAAGGTAATCTAAAAGTTGGGAGCATGTTTTTTTAACAAGGATGTTTTTATGATCTCTGTTACAATAAAATGAACAGGTAAAACACTGAGTGATTAAAGATAATGAAGAACAGATATGGCTGACACCGTCCTCAGGATCCCTAATGAAAGATTACACTGCACTTTGAAGAGGTTTACTGCCTCTGTAAATCAAGACTAAATACTTATTATTTGAAGAGGTATTAAGGGTGCAGTGGCCGTACTATGTGCTAGCCTGTTTACGATTAAGAAGGGGGCGGGAAAGAGCATTTGGGATTTCATTGGGGATTTTATAAGGGAGCCCCTGTATGCCCTGGAATTCCAACACTTGAGGAGTAGCCCCTGCAAGCATGTTGTACGAACATGAGTGTCTTTTGTGCAACAACACTGTGAAATGACAAAGTCTGAGTGAAAGCAGATCATGGTGAACCTGTGTGTAAGTCCTTCAATACCCCTGACATCTCAGCTCTGAGCACTGGGATAAAGAACAAACGAACAGAAACAGGTAAACATGTGCTAACAGATAGCCTGTTCCTCGTCTGCCTGGCTTAGCTGTTTTGTTTGGTTTTGACAGCCACATGTCATTCACCATTTGTGTAGCTGCACATGACACTTGTACAAAATTAAGACAAAAAAACCTTCCTCTTTTCTATTTTTTCTTCCCACAGACAACAAGAATCAATCACTAGGAATTCCAGCACCATGTCAAATCACTTGTGTTGTTTACTAAGGTTCTTTTTTACTTAAGGGCTGTTGACCCTGCTCCCCTGTCTGACAGGAGCCAGAGCTGGGAACCAGTAACCAGGGTCAGAAACTTTACTACAGGCTAAGGAAGGCCTTCAAAAGGTGGTGGATGTCCTCGATGATAAAAACACATTCACACTGAAGACACCACTTTTACCATGTCTTCTAAATGTCAACTGTGAGAAGATTACAACACTGCTGTAAATCTAACAGCAAGTGGGGTAAGCTAGGAATTCAGACCTAATATGGGATGAGAAAAAAAAAACAAAACAAAACAAAACATTAGTGTGTTTTTTAGGCCTCAGGTCCTTTCAAAAGCAGAGGTCAGTCAGTATAGGCTGAGGTCGTATGCTATACCCCTGTAAAAATACTGCAGAGCGAGTGGTTTCAATTTGCTCAAGTGATTAAGTTCACGCCAGCCCCCAGTGCACTGGCAAGGGTCATTTGTGCTTGGCCAAGTTACTGATGAAGGTAGGGAGGAGTGATGCTAACCGTGAGCATTGGTACTGACATGGCATTAGGGAAGCGTAACAAGACTCTGAATTGTGGGGTGTGATACAAGGCCTAGTTGAGGTTACGAGAGGGCTAAAATGTCTCTACCTATGCAGCCAGGCCTTTGTTCAAAATGTATTAAAAGCTCAAAGTCAAACCCCTCAAACCCAGATTCATATCTGTACATCTACCTTTACAATTTCAGTAGTTTAGGCAGTAAGGCAAGTCTGACATGCTAGCTGACTTGAGCCAGCTGAAGGATCTGAAGACTTACATTGGATATTTAATTAGCAGTAAAGACACAACCCTCTTTTAAGTGCAGGAATCAACTTATAAATTGTCTGTATTTGCTCTGAGGAGAAACTGTTGGAATTTCTCAAGGCTCTGTAACCTGGACTTCACAGAATCTGTCACTAACAGTTCAGCTGTGTAGACAATTGACAGTGTTCTAGTCATTTTGCAAAGGAGATTGCTGTGCACTGTTTGAGGGTTGGCAGTGTAACAGCAGATGTGAGCGGTGCACTGCGGCATCAATAATAAAAAAGTTGCCCTAATCTTAACTCTTCTCTCAGTTGCATCAAACCTTATGGTGAACAAAAACACAGTGTCTCAGGTAGCTAAATTATTGATACAACGGCAATTTAAAATCTCCACACTGCAATTTTTCGCAATGTTTCCTCTCTCAGCCACAGCTCCTATTGTTGATTTATTTATTTATGTATTTGTTTTCACTCTGTGTTTGGGTGTTTTCTTTTTTTTTTTCAGACGGGGAAGGTGTTTTTCTCCATTTTTCACCTTTCACATCTTGTGGAATTCAGTGCTCTCATTTCCTCCCTGTGATATGGAGCACAGCGCTTCAGAAACAACTGTCAGGTTCAAATCAAAAGTGGGTGGAGTGGGTGTAATATTGAACTGCTGAACACAAGCCGAGACTTGACTCACCCGATTTTCCTCCCCTCCACTTCTTCCTTTGCCTTTGTCAGCTCCAGGGGTTTCTCTCTGTAGTCAGAACAATGCGTGGGTGATGTCGGCAGTCGGAAGGAGATGTTCTGTACAGCGATTTAGTACAAATGCATCCCATAATGATCATGTTTTGTTACCTTTATGTACCTCCAGCACCGGTTCCACTCCTCTGCAAATCTGAGTGCTGTAAACAGCTACAGAGGCTGCTCCCTTTTAGCCAAGTATTTACTACTGCTGCTTTGCTCTCCTATTGCACTGATGGAGGCTCCTCTTCACCTCTCTGCGGCGCTCCGCAGCCAGCAGGTGTCTAGACGAAATGCACACAAAATACAAGAACTCATACATGCACAACTGAGTTGTGAAATCTCCCACAGCTGTTCACAAGACACAGTAAATATCTGAATATAATGTAGGTGAACAGCTTTTGGCTGTGACAACCAAACATGTTCAGCCGTTCTGCTGGTATGGGCACTTAAAACAATCTCCTGTCATGTCACACCGAGGGCCCCTTAGCTTTACAATAACAGAACAGGTTGACAAAATGAGAACTCATTCCTCCCTCATTTACGCGTCATTTCAGGCCTGACCCTGGCAGTAAAAGATCAAAGAGCTTTTGAGGCCTGCTCTTATTTCAGCCTGCTTTAGAAGGACAGCTGAGGAGTTTGGCAGTCCAACATGAGCTGTGACGGGAATTTTTCAGACCCCTATTCACTCACAATGAAAACCCTGACTCATAAAGCCAAAGACACAGAAGTTGTTATGCGTTAGAATAAGGGTTATAGGATCACAGATGGTTATCTGCAATGACATACGCATCGGAAGCCCACTAAGTTGGATTCTCTGCAATTCAGTGCCATAAATCTATGGCGAATGATGAGTTATCACACTTATACCAAGCAATAAAGTTGAAGAGAACTAGGTGATCATTCAGTCTTGATCATAAAAGTTTCATTTTAAATTAGAATCATAATGGTTACATCATTCTCTCTGTGTCAGAGAGAACACCCCACCCACTACCATCTATAACCATGGTAACAGAAGAAGCCCCAGGGGTGGTGAATCAATAGCAATATGCCAATCTTTATCTAAGCAACCCCCGCTCCCCATCCTTGTGTAGCGCTGTCACTTTAGATCTAATGATCTAACCTATGAAGCATTGATGAGCATTCGGCTAGTGCGTCACTCTTCATTCACTTACACATAAACACACACGCACACACACACACACTCCTCAGAATAGCCTTCTTTGTTGAAGCCATAACAGCTGAATTACTTCTGTCATGTTTGTGATAATAGCGTGTGTTGCATCTTCAGTGAAAGATTAAGACGGAGCTGAGGGCTGCCATTTTGGCTGCAGTGACCACTGCACTAGCCATAACACAAATGGATCAGTATTGACCAGTGTCATTGACCTCAGAGACCTCTGCTCTCTAGCCAACCTGCACCAAGCCTTAGGGGCGATTATGACATTTACTCACACAGATTATAATTTCAAATGACTGTTTAAAAAAATTCCCTGGTGTAGCAGCTAGAGAAGAGCAGTGGTTAGAAGGGAGAGAAAGCAGTCAATAAGAATGGACTTGAAATAATCAATAGGAAATGGACACACAACAGAGGGCCTGCAGGCGGTGCAGATCAATAAGCTGTGTTAAGTGGTGGTGATGCCCTCCATTGATGAGCAAATGGCTGTACAGGCTGTCCTCTCTCTCTCTCTCTCTTTCTCTCTTTCTCTCTGTCTCTCTCACTCACTTCAGTGGGTCAAACAGCAGGGCCAGGTGGTTAACCACATGTCGCCTTCAGACATTGCACACCGGGGCTCAGTCTCTGATACGCTGAAACTAGTCAGCTGGTCCGCTCTCTGCCCTGCCCTCCACCCTCAAAAGCCCCCCTCCCTCTGCTCCCTGTGCAAAGCTGAGGGGCATTGTGGGAGGTCAAAAGTCTTGCTCCTGCATGTAATGGAATAGTTACTAATTTCTCGACCCATTCCGCCATTAAATACATACTCATAATTTACCAAAGGCACACCGTATCCTTTTTGCTGTTGTTAGCTAATGTTTACAGCAAAAAAATCCCAAAACAAGACAAGATGGCTACTAGCCTGAATGCCAATGCTCAGGAGTCTTTACAGTATCACAAAAAGATCAAATGAAATTTATACCCATCAGGTATACCACACTGTAAGTCCTGTGTATCTCTAACAAATCCAAAAGATACTGCTCACATGAATAATCTCTGCTCATTCAAAACAACACCTGTTGTGCAGTCCCATTCTTGGCCGTTCATTGCAGTATGAATCAAAGTGTGCTGTGCACCAACTTGTGTATATGAACTGAAGAGAGTCATGCAAGTCTATGGGAGAGGGAGGCCTGTGTCTCTTTCCAGTGTTGTGTTCATCATCTTCTTACCAGTACTCCATCTTATTACTTCTGCCATATGACACGCGCCTCAGATCGCACGACCCATGAATAATAGACGACCATGCCACCTCAGCACAGATGAAAGCGAATGCAGTACACACTGTGGGTCGGATACAGTGGGCTGAGATACGGAGGTAGCGAGGAGGAGAAGGAGGATGATGAGGAAGAAGAGACCATATATAGAGGGCCTGTGATTTTCAGCCCTGTGTGTATATGTATATGTGTGTAAGTGCGTTTCGTTCCTACCTCCAGCTGCAGCAGGGGTGACAGCATACATCAGTGTCAGCTTGAGGTAGCAGCAAGAGGCACCGTGAAAGATTGAAGAAGGGGGAAGAATGAGGGGAAAAGAAGAAAAAGGGAACAATAAAACAGTAGCACACAACACATGCTCACAACACTTCTACAAACACAGCGGAAAGCTTTCCTCTCTGGAGAGCTGATCAGTGCAAGACAGTTTGCCCGTCTGAGATCTGCAGGGACATGGCGTTTCTCCCTCTTGGGGAAAAAACAAACACTACTTTTGATCATCAGGCCCTACTCCTCACCTCAGAGCTTTTTCAAGATAGATGCAGATTTGAAACACAGCATCACCCTGTCTGGTGATTCCTAAACACACATGGGTGATAACACACGCTGTGGCACACCGACACACAAACACTAAACTCTAAATGCAGACAAACACTCACACACACACACAGGGCGTGTGTGCAGAGGTGTATCAAGCAGTAGAGCAAGGGATTAGGTATGTAAAAACATGTAATCCCGGATACTACTTTCAGCAACACCCAATAAAAAAACATTGTTCCCACAGGCCTCAAGTTGTCCATTCAGGAGCAGGAGTGTTACGTCACAACAACAGCTGTTAAATGATATGAGCTTACACTTAATTTTTTATAGTCACTCACTGCATATGTTTCACATACAACAGTGATGCGTGCAGTGTTGGGTTCCCATTGTGAATTGCAAGTATTGTGTCACTGTTAAAAAAAAGCCATTCAGCAGCAAATCCTACCAGGAGCCAGTGAGTAGGCAACAAAAGGCTTGTCGTGGTGAGCAGGCTAGCGCCTACATTGTGACAATAGGGAAGAGCATCTTGGGAGCTTGACCTGGGGTACCTTCACTTCACCTCAGGTAGACAAGGTTAAGATGGATGGCCCTAATTAAAAGAAAGGGCCTCTCTTCTTCACAGTAGCATCAGGTTTATTTTACAGGAACTTTAACTGGGCCTTTTGTGGGGAGGTAATTATAGGTAAAGTGATTAGAGCTCCCCGAAGGCATGGAGGTGACAGACAGACTCAGCAAAGTAACCTGAGTAACCTTTCAATACAACATCTCTTCCTATTGTCATTCATACTGCACACTAATTTCATCCATGCAGCATGCATTTATACTGTGCCTCTTGCACTCTCTCTCTCTCTCTCACTGTCATTTCACTAGGTATGTGAACAGTGCACATATTGCCAAATGAGGCTCAGACAAGCTCTAGACAAAAGGTTATGGAGATCATTTTTCCAGTGAGGAGGGGGTCATGTTGGCATAAGGGCAAAGGCGGCTGAGTTTTCTCCACAACAATGGCTGCAGACTGACCAAGAAAATCTTTGAAGCTGAGCACTAGATGCGGAGCAGATGACGTGCCTTGTCCCAACCATTTAACATGGCTGGTTATGCCAACTACGAGACTTACCCCCGTGGGACTTTCTGAGGCGGAAATGTGTGTTGGGCATAGCAAAGAATGCACTAATCTGCTGTTTATTAGGTGTGGGGTAACTTGAGATTGGCGATTAAATGGAGATTTGAGTCTGATACAGCCGTTCCATAGGCGCAGTCACATGGCACCGTGGCTTGTATCTGTACAGCATACGGGCCTCACTAAATGTGTGAAACACTGTGAGTAGTGTGTGCACTGTCAAGATGCCAATCAAGGACACAGCCTGTGACAGTGAGCTGCTTAACAAGGATTTCATGTCCCTGATATTTCTGATATTTTTGTGAAGCAAGCAGGGGACTTGATCATATCTTTAGAGCGGAAAAAAATTATGTAGAGGCAAGAACTCGGAGACATGCCAACACCAGCTCTTGTCATTCAAGAGGGTTGAGTTTTGGATTCGGAGTTGGGGAAACAAGATAATGTTCACTTAAAAAGTCACAGAGTCATGTTTCAAATGCCTGCACCCTCTCCTCTGTGGCTCCTGTGATCCTTCAGAGCTTGCTTCCACTACATTTATCTCTAACCTTTCTGTGTGTTTAGCTTAATGTGTCATTGTGTTATGGGTGTATGCATATTAGTGGTGTGTATACTTGTCTGCATGTGTACAGAGAGTGATCTCTTAGGCAAGCTTGTTTGAGTGTGTCTGAGAACCACTGCCACATACTTAGATATCACTACCAAAGCTATTCAGAGAAGCAATTAAAATCTGTTTAGCTGTCTGCATGCATGAACGCACCCACTCATACCAGGCTGTCTAAGGAGTCAGGGAAGCCAGATTCTATTATTATGCCCCAGTCTCCATAGCAAAAGGCTACATAGGTCAGTATCAACCTTAAGGTTAGATAGGCAAGTGTATCACATCAAAACTGTTGGGTTATGTCCCATTTTGGAATGAATAACTCCTGCCATGGTGATCAAGATTGAGGCAGTCTCCACTTACTGCTTTGTTCTTGCTCAGTGTACATTATTACATCTGAATTTGTACTTTGTGCTGCTAAAATAGCACAATAGCAATGAGTAGAACCGTCCCCTTAATGTTTAAATATTAGTAAAAATGTGAAATTGTATATTCCCCTCCTTAATATGATATAAATCCCACTGAAAAAATGTTGCTGTGGTTGGATATCTTTATTCAGTAGAAACTAAAGCAGGTAAAGTTGATTCATTTCATAATATAAAGAGAAAGGTTTGACTTTTAAAAAATGTGATTGCTTTTAGTCATTGAAATGTTTGTTTATACTTACCAAGGCAAGAGGAGATCACCACTAAAGTTTCTCATTTTTCATTATATGCCATTTTTGCAGAAATTTTAAGTCTCTATTATATGGTTTCTCTAAATAAAGGTGGTCCATCATCCTCCTGTCATTGCAGCCGACAAAGAAGAAAGTCATAGGTTCCTTACATCATAAGTACAAATGTTTAAGGAGGTGTCCTGCTTCCTTTATCCCTCCATCTAGTATCACTGCCAGCTACTTAGAAGTTATTTTGCAAAAGTAAAAATAGATCTGTTTTCATAGTAGAATAGATAAATACTTTGTGGATAGTGACAGACATGATGTTTCTTAGATTTTTTTTCAGTATGTAATGTTTTGGAATAAATCTTATTGCGGTGGCCACATCATACATCTTCACAGGACAGGGCTCCCTCCGTGGACACCCTGCACACTGAGTGATAAAAGCAGACATCAGTTGTCAGTAACATGAGTTCTATAGACCCATTATAACATGTAGTAGCCCTTGTTGATTCTGACCCTGGGCGTAGTGGTAAGTTCATACTCAGCTGAGTGTGAAAAACAACACACAGGCATGCCTCTGTGTCTTATCAAAGCCCAACCAAAAGCCATTTTAAGACGCTCATATAAATCACTTAACGGCCAATAGAGGTGTGCTTTATTGCCGTCATTGGACAGGGCCTCTTTTGTCAGCTAACGTTCTTTTGATAGTTTTGCCAATCGCAGCTAATAATGCATCTGATAAGATAAGCTGCAGCGGGCCTCTCTCTCGGTGCAGGGGATTTCACAGGAACCCTCCTGGCTGTGTCAATACTCCTTTGTAAAGAGTGTGTCCGAATCAACACACCTGAGCACATCAGAGGATGACAAACTCATCTCAGGTCAACATGTTCACCCCACTCTGTGTGTGTTTGTGTGAGGGTGGGAGAAACACAGAACAACAGACCAGGCTTTGTGCCTGCTGTACTAGCCGCACTAATAACGGCCCTCTCAACAAGCTTGCTTGACAGCTGGGTGGGACTTTGAAGAATTCATAATGAAGCGATGCCTCAGATTAGCGCAGGAGCGGCTGCCTTTGAAGAAACAGCTCAGGTTGTGAGGTCCTAATTAGGAATGGCCTATTTTAGTTTGAACACATGCTAAGGAAAGACTGTTTTGTGCGCAGGCCTGTGTTAGTATGCTTATTATCATGTGTGCTTACAAGAATGCTGCCTGTATGAATTTCCCTGTGATAGTGTCTGCGAGTGTTTATGCGTGGGCTCATGTGATGTCTGTCTGAATTATTGTTGTTTGTGTGTACATTTATGTACTTGTGTGTGCATTTGCAGATGCAGAAAAGTTGTTCAATTTAATTTTATGTGAGCTGTGAGCTTGGACTGCTCTAGCGCCCCCTTGGATAACTGTCAGGGTTTAGAGGTAGGGTGTTTGTATTTGTGTGTGTGTGTGTGTGTGTGTGTGTGTGTGCGTGTGTGTGTGTGTGTGTGTGTGTGTGTGTGTGGTGTGTGTGTGGGTGTGTATGCATATGTTTATTCTGTAAAGGAGGTGTGTGCTTTCAAATAGGAAAGCAGTCAGGAAGGAGATTCAGGTGATCAGCTGTGTCTAATATTGATGCTGTTCCGGTCATACTGCCCCACCAATGAAAATATACACTTACATGCATACACATTAACACACATATATTGCTCTACAACATGACCCCTCTTACCTCTTATTCACTCAGCACTGCTGCAAAACAATGGCAGAATGTTCCGGCCTGTTACCATTCCTCAGTGGCTATCTGATGAAGGAGAGCCTGGGATAATCCAGGCCATCCTTATCAGTGGCAGGGATCCCATTTCCATATTCAGTCCCTGCTGGCTGATAAGGGCAGCCCCTGATAAATGTGAAGTGATGGAGTGATACCTGTGGTCTGAAGTTGATGAGAGCCTTATGAACAGCTAAAGCAAAGAGGTGATGAAGGGGGTTGGGGGTGGGGGGAGGCTGGACAGTAGCTTTCAGCAAGGCTGATAAAAGCAAGAAGGAGAGGGTTGTGATTAATGCGCCTAAGTGGCCAAGGGTCACAAGCAGGCCCTCACCAGTGACTGCTCTTAAGAGAGGTCACCTCCACAGCCATCCGTCACATAGATGCACACAGACACACCATTGCACACCCCATGTCAATGTTTTTATGTGTGTATTTGCATGGTTATTTCGGTGCATATTTGGATTTTAAAAAATGTAATCAAGTATTTAGTGTTCAAAAGCATACATACACAGCCACAGTATGCAACTATACCTCCTGTTTATGTAAAAAAAAATATGCTACATTTTCCGGTCTTTAAGTACATTTAATCCTTGCACTTGCATTAGATGCACAAGTGTGCCATTTCCCAGTTCATGAAGCTGGACATTGAACACTGGGTGGGTGGCACAGAGGGATCACTGACCACTTGAGAAGGACATATGACCTCCATTTTTCAGCAGCTCCGTCCTTGGAGCCAGACAGTCAGACACAAATGCATTATTAATTGGGCTCTGTTTCACTATGTCCATTGCTCCTTTATCAGCATGTCAACTATCACCAGCGTCATCCATTTACTAGCTTAGAAAAGGATCATTCTCATTGTAAGTGACAAAACCAGTGTGAACAATCACACTGTTTAAAAGATCTGAGTTATGTCAAGATTTGACCTGCAAATGACTAGTTTATATACAACCAGTTTTAAAGGTACTAAAACTAATTGTAATAGTAATGTACTGTACTAGTTTTAGTTATATGACTTATAGTACTTTGGTATTATTTACTATTTTAGTTCTAATAGAGCAGAGAGGAAATTCTCAAGTTCTCTGTACTATTTTCTTCCCTTTTAAACTAGGAATGATAACAGGAATGGTCAAATGTTTACAAAAATTATGAAAATTGTTTAAAAAAAAAATATATATATATATATACAAATATACTTATTCAAGTAAAATGTAATTAATAATGTTTACAAAACTGTAAACATAAGAATTCACAAAAAATATGATTACATGTTTCTTTCATAAATAATTAGAAAACAAAACATATATTTGTTAATTATTTCAGTAATTGGTTGGTAATTGACCAGGCATGCATGTATGAAAAGTGTGTAGATGCATATAAATACTTTTGAATACTATAACTTATTTTCAACATTGTACTCTTTTGGTACCTTCCTGTAGGCTCAAACTACTTAGAATAATTATCTATGATAAAGAAATGCTGTTTTTTCCTCCACAATAAGTATTTTGGTGTTTGAGGATGTTGTTGATTTTGCTCTTGTTTTCTCCACAGGGACCTTTACAAAGGGGCCCCTGTCCCTAGAGAAGACCTTCACCACAGGGAACCCTTAAAAGCACATATTAAAAACACACTGTCTGTCTCCCTCCCATCTCCTCACATCCCCAGGCCTCACCACACACTGTAAACAGCTGGCTTCACTGATATTTTATTAATGATGTTCTTTAATTAGTTTAATTACATAGAATCACATCTTTGTGCATAATTTCACCCTGTTTAATGAAAAAAAAAAATCCCAACTCCCATTTATGTATACATAGAATTTTCTGCCCTCTGGCCGAGAGAAGTGTAATTGTTTGGGTTTCTGTTAAGAAGGCCATGTACTGTCAGGTGCAGGTGTGAGTCAGAGTCAGTGGGCAGGTTTGCTTCACATGCATTTTTGTTGTCAATCAAGCTTTGTTAGCTGATGAAAGCAGGGTGTTGCTGTGAGCCAAGCAAGAGTTTATACACACAATGTATCATGTTTGGTTTTATAATGCCAGTCTTGCTTAGATTAAAACAAACAAAGAAGGCATCCTTTCCTAAGCCTCAGGACTTGTGAGAGTTGTACATGCCTATGGGGAAATGAAATTTAATTGATAGCTATAATTCCATGGCTCTATCATTGAAGAGTGTATTCGATAATCATACTTGAAGATTATGAAGTAAAGAAACTTGGACAGCCTCACCCATGGTTCAACAAACCCCCAAAGACCTCTGGGCACAAGAGTGCCGTGTTTCCCTGTGACCCACATGCCAAGATGGCAGGTCCACCTGGGACATTCCACTGTATTGGCCCTGTAACCTAATAAGAGCAGATCAGAGCTTAAACACAGAGCTTTATTTAGACAGCACAATGGTTAGTCAGCAGCCACATTATCTTACCTCATACATCTTATCACGCAAGTGCTCTGTCAACAGTGTTACTGGAAAGGACAGTGGTAATGCTCACACACATTAGCATCCCTAAACAGTTTCCAAGATGGCTACCGGGATAGCTACGGGGGGAAGTGCAGCTTGTCAGACACTGATGTTCCACCATGATGACAACAGAAGTAAATGAGGTTTCAGAGACCTCATCTAAGACAAAATCAATATGCTGCCTCCTCATCTCAGGAGAGAAGCTTTCTGCATTATCTGCTTTAAACTAACACGTGGGGAGAGAGAGAGTAAATGAGCAAAGATGCTCCTATTTTTGAGGAGCTGTAAGATGTCTGTCTCCAGCTCCCATCAACATTGTCTCTTGATCTCTTGCACCATCACATCACATCAACACACACAAAGAAATGATAGATATATTACTATCCAGCCCACTTGGTCTGTAGTATCACTCCACGGCCCAGACTGCTTTAAAAGTCAATTACCAGGCTAAATGACTTGAGGAATATCTCTCAAGAATGATGTTTCACACACTTCATCGATGGCAATAGAATTACAGCTGATTAGCAGAACCAAATGTGCTCTTTTTGTAATGCAACACACAGAAGGGTAACTGGATCGCTGTGTTGGCTCCAGCAGTCCCCGGATGAGCCCCGCTGGTGGCTAGACTGGAAACCTCCCAGAAAGCCTCAGCCCTGAGAGGGGCTAATGTTTCAGCTGGGGCAAAAGAGCTTAGAATGATAATTTTGATTCACTAAATAGTTGACTTAGAGCAGCTTTCGTGCGCTACATGGACAATACAGTCCTGCTTTGGAAATACACTAGATACCGTATATCCAAAGCAGGACTGTATTGACTTACCATTTATTGAATAAGGACCAAACTTGAGGAATACCATGGCAATCTGACACTGACACTGACATTGGAATGTAGGCATTTTTTTTGTCTCTCTGTCTGTCTCATTCCCTTTTCCACTATCCACAGACTATCGGCTTGTTCACTAAGCCAGTAATCACGCTTAGCTACATTAGTATGTATCCAATTGTCCAACCGCATCACAGTTTGGTATGGAGAAACAAATGAGGTTGTGGATTCCTGGGAGCCTTTCTCTGCTCGGCTCACCAACTGGAGGATATACACTGAATTGCAAAGTGAGAGCTACCCTTGCATTTTTTAGCACGCTTACTGGAAAAAGTTATTCCAGTAATCAGGGGTTATGGACACCTCCAGAGATATACATAGTAATGGGCTAAAATGCACAAACCAGTCTTTAGTTACTACTTTTTCGCTGTTTACCAGGAGTTGGATGGAGCATTGGTATCATTTGCCTTTGTGTGTCCAGTTGAGAAAATGGTTCACAGTGTGTAAGCTTGGTGCGTAGCTTGGGAGTGGGGGAAGATGGCAATCACAGCTATTGCAAGAGAAGAAATATACATTCCAAAGTTGTGTAATTGATTAGTTTGTCCTCTAAGCTGGCTAGCCAACTGCTGGTTGGTATGCAGGCAGCCACTTTGGCTGAGCTAGCTGATAATGGTAAATAAATATATGTAACCCCAACAGCAGGCTGAATGCTAAAACAAAATGTCTTGTTTTCTATTTATATTAGTTTTAGTTACAGAAGATGCAATGTGTGGGTATAAAGTCTTTGGAAGGCCATGTATCAAGAGATTTAACTAATCATTTGTACTGCTGAATTTTTTTGAACAATAAGACACAAATTACCATGAAGACATGAGAAAAAACAATCCAAACTTACTATTTTGTTTTGTGAAAAAAAATACTTTAATAAAGATTATTTTTCATGTCCTATTTAGTAACAAAACTGTTCATTTCCTGCTGTTGTTCAAAACATATTAAGATTTGTTAACCCCCCCTTTCAGTTGTTGGAAGAAATACTGGTCCAGTGCTGTAGGGCCTACAAATAATTAACTGTAATTAAGACTATGTACACATGCAGAATTAATAATTTATGTTAGCACTGATACATTAACCGACCCTCCATATTCTTGGATGTGATCTATCGAAATGATGATAGAGATTCAAGGTTGAGGGATGCACTTATGTGCTTGTGTCTGCACTGGTGGTGTTGGTGACAGTGCGGAAGAGGAAGGAAGGGGGAGAGATGGCAGGACCAAGCCTTGCTATCAGACACCACAGGTGCTCCAGGCTATTCCTCAGCCTCTGCCCTGTTAGCATCCTACACTTTAGCACAGCTCTAAGGATATACTCCTACTCAGCTCCTATCTCTACAGTGCTGGGACTGCAATCCCAGAACAACATTGGCAAATGTTTGCCAAAACTGTTTAGAGGGATTATTTTGATGGGTGTGTGGAGCTCTTTTACCCCTTTCTCGCTCTTCATTCCCTTTCCACTCCAATCTTGCCCAAAGTCCCACACTGCCATTCTCTTTTTACACCTCAGGGGTTGGAATAACCAGCGAGACCCAGGCCACTGGGAACACAGACACTCTTCAAATGACTTTACATTAATAACGATATCTTTAATGCTATCAAATTAGGGACTACAATAATTAATGAATGAATAATCGCCAATGTTAAAAGCCTTATCAATAATTGTATGAATAATGCACATGCATAATGGATGCCAGTTGCCCCAAGGCAGAATCTGGCTTCTCTGCTCTTTTCCAGGACAGAGGCACCACATGGTGGTGGAGACAGGCCTGATCAAATGATGGTACACACAACACTGGCCTTACATTCAGTGTTGTCTTTCTTCCTAGAGCAGAGCCCATGCTGGCCATCTCACTTTTTGATGTGATCCTGGCCTTGTTTACAATGGTTTGCTTACACCAGAACTGGGAGCCAGGCTGAAAGTGAAGGGAGGGATGTGGGTATTAGCATTCTACTCGCTCTCCAGCTTCATCAGAGCTAATAAGGAAGGCCGGCACCGGGGTCTTTCATCTAGATTAGGGCTCTTATCGCATGCCACCTGCATGGAGCAGCCTGCCATTCATATGCAGATCTGCCCAAACCAGGACTAGGGTGTTTCCTAACTCTGTCACCTCTCATTGCATTAGTTGACATTTCCACTAGCATGGGTAACCTTGTTGCTGGCATTCATTGGAATGTTTACCTTCCTTTTTAATTCTTAAAATCCAGAAACCTAGCATGGTTTGAGAGAGATCCAGAAAATTTGCAATGTGACAGTAGAATTCCAGACAGACACTGGATAACCTATACAGTAGAATTTAGAAAGAAGTAAACTGTTGATATTGCTCGTCACATTGAGTAGACATCGAGTGCAGACAACCAACGTGATTTCAAATAACATGATGCAGAATAAACTAAAAAAGAAGGAAGTAATTCATGTAGGATGAAATGTATAGATCAGCAATTAAATGAATGACATGAGAAACATTACATCAATAATTTCCGTTACACTCCTTGAGGTAGAAGTGATTATTAGTGACTCTAAAAGGTTAGACAAGTAACAATGAGGTGCCAATAAAGACACAATGGAGAGTGCTTTGATGGATGGGTCCCATGAGGATGACTCAGCCAATCAGTGTGTCTCATGAAAACAAACATGTCATTAAACCCAAAGCAAAGACTTCACCCTCTTTCTTTTCTCTGCGGTTCATGTGAGGCCACCATCAGTTGATTTCAATGGTGGTAACCAACCAACCATGATGAACAATTTTACAGTTCTGACTAGAAATACAAGGCAAAACTACAGTATGTCACGGCTGGAATGACGGCTAATTTGCTTAGAGTGTGTTCAGATGGATGCAATGTACAGCATTACTCTTGTGATATTTGGGGATGTGTGGACAGTAGGATGTCTAGTTGTATAAGCTAGACAAGGCTGAAAAATGGGAGGCCTCCACAGTGGACCACAATAAGTGATCAAATGGACTGTTGGGGGTGGGAAGGGGAACATTATCTCTCTCCGACAGTAAGAAATGGGGGATTGGGTCATAGAGGGACACATTAATGAATAGGTTGGGCAACTTTTTTTTTTTCATTTTTTCCCAAGCCCTTCCCCTGGCTTGTCAAGGCCTCCCAGGTTTGTGCAATCTCTCAGTGTCAACATCTTTCTGTTAGGCTGATTCAATTAAGATTACGCCAGTTGCAGAGAAAGAGAGTGACAGGGGTCAGTTTGATTTTGCCGATTGGCTTTGTGCCTTTTGTTTTTTCAGCTCAGGTTACTGCTTTGCCTGCCACTTGTACTGGGAAGAGGATGAACTGTCTGTGCCCTGACCATCTCTTTTTGGAAAAGGCCACTGTGGTGTACCTATGTGATGTCATGAGCAAATATATTAGTCACTTTAGTATGATTATGCTTCAGTCTGTGTGTGTGTGTGTGTGTGTGTGTGTGTGTGTGTGTGTGTGTGTGTTTCCCATTTCTCTCTATAAATTTTACATACAGGAATAGGTCAGATTTATATGTTTATAAGCATGTGTCATGATTGAACACCAATGACCCTACACATCCATGTCCCTTGTCTGCAAACAGGGCAGTAACAACAATGGCAATCCAAAACTTATTTTTTCTGCATCCATCCATGTCAGAATACTGTAAATATCAGTAAAGGTGTTTGAATGCCCCTGCTACAGCCCCTGCTACAGCTAATGCCTTAGCCACTCCACTCCACCAGAGTTTATAAGCCCCTCTTACACACATTAGTTGTATATTCTTCACCAATTAAATGGCACTTTGTGACTAAACGGAGATGAGCCCATTCACAAAGTTCATCAAGGGGGATCTGAGAATATTCTATCTCAAGGGGTGAGTGTGTGTGAAGAGGTGGGAGGGGACTTCTGCAGCATTCTGTAGCTTCAAAAAATAGACTTTATAGCCTCCAATAGACCCTAGACCTGAAACCAACACAATGTGTTGACCTCTGCTCCACTGGGTCACCCTCCTCTGCCTGGGTTAACATTACACCCAGATTTTACCCCACAGCTGCAGCTCATTACAATGCCCCATAAAAAAAAAAAAAGAAACGTGGGCAGCTAAATGAGGGGTGCAAGCCACTGTTAAAGAGGTGAAGGGGATGATTGTGGGGGCGAATTGAGAAGTGGGTAAAGAGGTGGAAGGGGGAGGCTGGGTGGGTGAGAGTTGGAGAATGAAAACAGAAGCGTTAAGTCATTAGGGTCCATTGTTGCGCTCAAACGGCCGCCACACAAGCTCTCTGTGAATGGGAAATTGAGCTTAATGACCTGAAAAGAAACTTCAAAAGCCATGACAATAGATGAGAAGGGGCGGCCCCATTCGAATGTCACTCTGCCACTTATTGCTTAGTTGAAGAAATGCTGGGCTGTTTAGATTGGTAATGTGATGAAAGTAAAACTAGCTTGATGCTTCCCATGGAAATGTCCCTTTCCCCTCCTTTGCTCAGCATTCTTTTTCAAATAAATAGTTGTGGGAGCAATTTACCCACAAACACTCATGCATTTGTATGAATTGTTATGTTTTTCGCATTATTATTCAGTGCATTGTATTCAGATATAAAGAGAGGGACAGCGAATGTGTGTGGGTGTTAGTGTGTGAGTACATTTTTATCTTACGTGTTTATCTGTTTCTAGTCACAGCTAATAATTCTTGTGTACTGCCATTGTAAGTCAGCTTGAGTGAGATTTCAAGCAGCAAAATGTAAATTATATCAACTGCTTGTGTCATTTGATACACACAGATCATACGTGCGCTGCCTCTATTCTTATGGTAGCATAACCAGTAGTCTGTGAGCTGGGGTTGTATCAGAGGCAAGTTGGCTGAGTTGCAGCCATTTAGCTGGTGTGTGAAATCAGGGGTGACAACAATGGCTGCCATTGCCAGGCTGGTGCTGGTAGGAGACAGGATCAGCTGACATGCAGCTTCTGAGACTGTCAGTCACTCAGCACCATGTTTCCTGCCACACTACAGCTGCCAGTTAACATAGCATACACACTCAGACACTGCTGAAATATCCAATAAGTCTCTAATATCCACAGCTATGTTATGTTGTATGACCATACAGAAGAAAGTATCCAGGCAGTTAGAGAGCTGAGCTAATGGCTAGACCAAGGTGCGAGATTAAACATTTAATACTTAATTACCACATGGGTCAAGAAACAGCTCAGGTTTAAAACATATTAATAGCAGACATTATATCACAATATCATGTAATTACAGTATTCACACTCACACACAGTCACTGAATATTCAGAAGTTAAAACTATGTACTTTTAAATTGTAAGCAACCCTGCAGATTAACACTTTATTTCATTTAACGCCCTGGGGAAATAAAAGCTTTGTTTTTGTAGTAGAGTTTTACAAAATCTCAGCTATACAATTCAAATAAACTGCTGAGCATGAAATAGTTCTACTGAGGAGTTTTAAGGGTAAAACTGGCAATAAACCTTTTTAAAAGGCTGATTTTAGTGTGATCTAACATGCAAAATGGTGTTTGTGAAGAACAACAACAAGAAGTCCCAAAGTTCCCAAAGTTTGTTTCAAATGTGTAGCCGTTGGCTGGCTATCAAGTTTTTGACTTACTCACTGCCCCAAATATACCATCGCCTGCAAACAGCCAACAATATCATAGGATTTGTAAGCATACTTTGCGTTCTTTATTGTCATATATCTGTGTTTACTACTTGTTTTTAAGGGAACTTAAAAAGGGAACTTTTAAGGGAACTTAAAAAAAAGCCATATCTGCGCTCACTGTGAGTCACAAGGCCTTTGATCTGACATGGCTGCTATTTAATGAAGATAACTGCAGTCGCAGTGAGTCTACTTGTAATTGCCTGCAGCACCATGTTTGACAGCAGTCTGAGAACATGCCAAATACAATTTTGTTTAGAGTATACAATTAGCCCGAGTTCCTTGCTCATGAAAACCTTTTTTTTTTCTGAAAGAGAGAGAAAGAGAGGGGAACACGTGTCTACATTACTTCCTCCATAAAGAAATTCACACTACAAGCCTATCATTTGCCATACTGCCCCTTCAACCTCTATTGCAATCCCCTTGAGGAAAAGTCAAAATGGTAACATTCACATACAGCAAGAAAAAAAAAACAAAACAAACAAAAAACATCATATTTGCTGCAAACAAATGTCCGTTTTCTAAATAGATTAAAGGCAGTGACAAACAGCATGAAAATCAAGTGTCCAGCACATACGCGACCAGAAAATCAGTTCTTGTGCATCCACACTGATTCACTTGGAGAATTCAACTGATGGGCATCAAGTATCTATGAGAATCATTGTCCAAAATATCCATAATTCTCCCTGTTAACATCCATGCCACAGGGATGCTGACATACTGTCAAGCTGAGTTGCCAATAGGTTGTAGTCTGTCCTGAGGCAATTGAACATGCACACACAGACAAACATATGCGCACACATCTCATATGCTCACACATACATATATGCATGCATACCATATGCACTATGTAGATATACATAAACTTGCACACATAAACCCTTTTCTACATTAGCATAGACAATAAATATTAGCCTGTTTACTTTGTGTTGACCAAAAGCATACAATACAACAGGCTGTAGCTCATATGTCCATTCTAAGACAGATGTCTGTAAAAAATAGTTTGTCTTTATAGCAGATTGCGCTCCACATGGTATATAACCCCCTTTATCTCTGACTATTTGATTTTCAAAATACTGAGGAAGTCATCTTTCTTCCACGTACGTGTATTGTGAATGTTTCTGCATGTGTGCGATTGTTGTGTAGAGGAAGATGGGGTGGGGGGGTTTGGGCAGAAATTGCTTTGTTTCTCTGTTTTTGGCAATTTCTTGGCATGGCTGGCTGATCCTCCTAGCTGCCAAGTAGAGGGACCAGAGCCCACAGTAGGTATGAGGTGTTTCAAAGAGTGCCTTTGATCTTAACAAAGCAAACCAGTAAAACAGCAATGGGAATAATCAGATATTAAGGGGCTTTTATCCATGCCCTGTGCCGGTCCATTAGCTATGGATACTTGATTTTAGCTTTAGGCTAGCAACCAAGGATGCACAGTAGGACACTGAGGACAATTTCACTGAATGCTGAGTCTCCACCCCTCAAGTAAGATTTATCCTAAATTTAATTTCCCTAAACCAAACTTCAGCCGATCCTTCCTTGAGATTTGGCATCGATTGGACAGTCTGCGCTCCTCCCTCCCCCTCACTGATACTGCCTGTAATAAGAAAAGGCCTCACCACTAATTACACCCTCCCAGTCTAATAGAGGCACCCTGTTAAACAAACAATTGATCCCCACTTAACACATGTACCCATGTTAGTAAAATACAATTTGCCAATTTGCCAAAGGCAACACAGACAGAAGAGGGAGAAAGAGAGGGAAGAACGAAAGAAAGAGAAAGGGAAGGAGGGAGCCACTGGGGCCTCCTACTATGCAAGGAGGAGGAATGATGCTGGTGCAGGGGGTGGGTGGTGGAGAATGTAGAGAGAGCTGGAGTGCAAGGGTGAAGAGAGAGACAGAGGGAAAAGATGAAGATGAGTTGTCCAAAGTTCTTGTCCCTGGCTGGTTCTCAGAGATGCTCGATGCTGACTCTTTCATCGGTGCTAATTTGACTGCTTTAAAAGTTTAAAGGACAATAAACACTTTAAACATCAGATGAATGTGTGTTTATGTGCATTAATGTGAATGTACATTAGTCTTCCTGCAGGTCAATATATAGTCTCTCAGATGTGTTTTTAAGACCCTTTCAGTTGCTAAAATGGGAGAAGTTAATCACCCTTTTATAACTTTCAGCAGTTCCAACAGTTATCCCTGGTTTCGACAAAAATCCAGGAATTTGAAGTTCATAACATCTATCTCCTCAGCAAATTAAGACTCAGTTTTTAGATTCCATAAGTGTGTTGATCTAAGGTATGTGTATCTCTGGTTCTGGTCATACTTGAAGTCAAACCTGAGTGATCCCATCAAAAGGACATATTTTTAAAACCAGTTTGAATGCAGTGGGGATGCTTTGGGATCCAGCTCCCCAGCCCACATTAATAGGTGCTTACGTGCGTTTTATTTAGAAACAGTTCATAGTGTATATAAGAGTAGTACATTTGCATGCCTGACCACTCTGATGGTGAGCTTTGTCGACATTGTCTGTAGCATGAAACACTAAAACAAGCTAATTTTCCAGTGCCAAACAAATCCAACAAGGTTTTGAATCGTATGCCTTTTCTGTGTATTTGGCTGAATGCAGATTTGTTCTTTATTCAAATTAAAAGTAGCTGCAATTTTCCCATGAAATAACACCGATACTGTAGGCATGTGGAATGCAGTCACAAATGATCACTTCAGATGCATTTAAGGTGCATTCAGATGCCAGCTACAACCTCGATCCATCACAAATACATTTCAACAGGATCTGAATAGATGACAGTAGGTCTGAACAAATCATTTATGTTACCACATAACTGCGTATCAGCTTGTCAGTGTGTGTGCGTGCATGGAGCAGGGGGAATGAGGGGTCTAAGTGAAGGTAACAGATTGCCTCGTTTGCCTTTTTGAACTGCCCTGCATGTTTGGAGAACAGGAGGGGAACAACAAAAGATGTTAATGGCTTTATGAAGGCCCCATGCTGACAGATAGGCCATTATCTTCCTGATTCACTGCAGAATAGATAATATGTCTGATCAGTTGCCCTCTTTATCTCTAGTGCCAAAGACCTGAACCTTTGGTTAAAATATCACCTCAGTCATAAAACGTGCATACAGTAAATCCTGTCAGTAAATAAACGACATCAGTGGCATTCTGTTTCTAGAGAACAATATTTGCTTTATTTCATCAATGAAAAAAACCTTCTAGTGTAAATCTTGTGACTTAAATCACAATTAACTTTGTTTTTTAAGCTACTGGCGACTTGTAATTTTTTTTTTTTCCTACAAAATACTAGAAATATTAACGGCAGTCCAAATCCTATTTTCTTAAATAGAGCATTGTGGACAGGTATATACTATATTTACAACTGTGTATACTGTTTAAATCAAAGCTCTAATATGTGTTTGGTATTTCTGTTTGCTACATATAAGTCTTTTATGCCGTTTTACTGCAATGCAATCTTTTATGCCTGTGTGACTTTTGTTATTTGTCATTCCGTTGTCAGATGTATGTTTGTCTGTGTTGTGTTTGCCTGTCTGATTAGTTTTGCACATAATGTCTGTGTGTGTGTGTGTGTGGACGCGTGTGTGTGTGTGTGTGTGCGTGTGTGTGTGTGTGTGTGTGTGTGTGTGTGTGTGTGTGTGTGTGTGTATGTGGATGGGGTAGGGCACCGTTGTAAACTTATCAGCTGGTGATGACTTTCCACACAGCTCTAAGACAACTTAAGCCCTCTCTAATTACGGCACATCTGTTGCAGCAGAGAGGTATTCTTGTCATGTGGTTTAACAAATACTTTTGCATTCAGAGGAGTACATACCTAATGAGCCTCACAGCCCAGGGCAACTCACGTCTTCCCACTAAGATCAAAAAACCTAACCTCCATGCAACATGCACTCATGCACAGGCACACACACCTAGTCATGAAAAAAAAAAACCCACACGACCACAGAGGAACACTGACACATACACAGTCAAAAACAGAACACAGACATGCACTAACACCATCGAACACACACACACACACACACACACACACACACACACACACACACACACAAACACACACAGGCACAAACACCATAACAACCTGTTTTTCAAAAAGAGACATGAACAAATGATTCAAATGAAAGGAGCCAAACTAAGGTATGTGTTTACACTCACTGACAACATTATGAAGGTGCTATCAAGCTGGAAATCAAACAACCCGTCTGCTCTAATTATTACCTGCCCTAAATAAAGAGAAGTTGTCTTTGCAGCCTAGGGGATGAAATAGGTTGAAGAAAATAACATCAAGAAGCAGATGAAGAATACACCCACAAGGATATCTGGCAGTCAGTGTAAAAGTGCTAAGGTTGCTTTATAATAACCAAGTAAGCTGACTATAATGATTGTTGGGGAGACAGGGGATAAAGTGCTTGTCTCAGACTATTGGAGTCACTCACAACAGGTGCTAGTAGCACAGACTAAAGTCCCTGTTGACCAGTCACACTGCTGCTAGGATTGAGGGGTGGAGAAGTTATGGCTCCATTACATCACTAAATGGAAAGCCATGAGGGATATTGCAACCTGCGAAACATCAGTCAGGGGCACATCTGCACATGGGCCTAATAGAGGATAATGAGACATCATTGCCACTAAGACAACATGGCACATATACAAAAAGAAACTGGCCCCAGCTCATCTCCACAGACTGAAAACCAGTGCCTTTTATAAAAAAAAAAAATAAAAATCCAAAAAAGCCTCAAATTGTTTTTCCTGCAATGTTTATCTTAAGGCTTTAGTCAATAGCTGCTGCTGGATCTTCTGAGTTGGGCATGACATGGATTTAGCATATGGTTCACTGCAGTGTTGAGGCTTAACTCCAGCTTGTGGTTTCTGTCAACCTCCTTGGCTTAGACTCCATTTTCCAGAGACATTCCAAATGTCATTATGAGATATATTGCAAAAAAAGTCTTACACACACTCTCTCAAACACATATGCAGTTTCACAACCGACACACAATCATGCACATGCAGGCACGCATCCTTGCCCATAAGCACACACGTGTTTCCTGTCTGTATCTGTCTTAACACCATGTGTCTTCCGTGTGGCTAGTCTTCCTCCTCCTTCTACAGCAAACTGCTGCACTAATATGACTGCACACCCTAAAGATACAATATACGCTTATTGGCAAGCCACTCTATTAGTGACAAAAGGTCACACTGTGAAAATATTAAACTTATGAAGGACCTGCAATCTCTCTGCACCCAAATATGCGGAGAAAGCACAAAAAAGGTGTTGTGTCCTCTGTGTATGATTATATCTTCTTCCCTCATCCTTCGAGCAGTGACCCAAGGGCCACTATTTTATTGGTCTCAGATGCTGGCAGCCTCACAGTGTACAAAAGAGCCCGTTATTCCAGACCAATATTAAAGCTGGCCTTCGCATGCAGCATTATCCACATGACACGCACATACACAAGCACAGACATACACACACATGCATAATATGCGCACAGAAAACAGTGGTGTGTGTGTCTGTCTTTTGGGTGCGGATGCCTGTAAGCAGCAGAGCCTGGACTCGTTACGTGGCCTCTTTATCCTGTCAAAGGTTATGACAGGCTGACAGAGAAACTGCTGTGTCCACCTTCCATGTTCAAAACCATTATACTTGCAATGAAAGAGTGCTTTCAATCTAATCAAGTATCTGTCTGAGTACACGGAGCCATACAGTACAGTCACATGTTGAATGAATTAGCCAAGCATCATTGAGTGGGTGAGGAGGTTGGCAAGAATATGAGAGTGTTGATGCTTATAGTGTGAAAACTGAGTGTATATCTGCATAACTCTGTGCCTGTGTGTGTGTAGCGCACACTCTCAACAAACACACATACTGTTGTGCATGTGTGCTTAAATTTTTGTCAGCATGTGTGACCCTATTCTGTGCAGGTCTGTGTGTGGATATTTGTTTATCTGTGTATACAGTACGTCAGTTTGTGTGTGAGCATTTGGCTTAAGCAAGAAAAGAAGTGTGAGTGTGTGTGTCTGTGTGTGTGTGGGTGTGTGTGTGTGTGTGTGTGTGTGTGTGTCTGTGTGTGTGTCTGTGTGTGAGTCTGTGTGTGTGTTTGTGTATATGTGTGGAGTTATAGCTATCAAATACTTTTAAAAGCTTGATTTCCCCAGGGAAATGACAGAGGTCATCTCATCAGCGAGGGATGAAAACAACATTTGCATCCGATTGGTCACACCCACGACATTAAAGTTTTAGCCAGACAAAAACATGTCAAAGAAATTTACATCGCTGTGCTGACAGCCCTACAGACTCGGGGACACAGACCATTGCCACTTCCAATTATTAAGGCTACTTTTATTGTGTGTGAACTCCATATTCCCCATTACCAATAAAAACATAAAGGGGAGGAGATATTTTTTCTTTGTCACAGGCATTATCACCCTCTCCATCCACTGAGTGTGTATCAAGCTGCCAATCAGAATTAGGGAGTGGTCTAGCAGACGTGAGATGATTCGCCTGGCTCAGCCCCCATGCATGGATTTAAATAATAAAAGAGAGATTTCTCTCAAGGCCCTCAGCGCCGTGCCAATAAGAAAGCGGGGAAAATGGGAAAATGGCTGTGTGCAATGAGAAATAACTGCAAATTGAGGGTATAATGAACACGTTTAATATTTCATTTCTCTGGATGGAAATATCTATAGTGGGTGGCTTTTTTTTCTTCTGCTCACCATTTGGTGGAATTAGGCTCTTTCTGGGCCTCTGACACTATAAAAAAAAATTTCAACCAGCTGCTGATGTTGAAAAGAGAGAGAGAAGGTGCCAGGCTGTGTAAAGACAGTAATCATTTACAGTTACACAACACACAATCCCTTCATCATGAGCTGTTCTCATCTACAGCAGATCAAGAGCTCATGTGAGTGTTGGACCATCACTTTAATTGGTGGGCAATGCAAAGATATTCTCTAATCTTTGCAGCACAATAATCACCACCATTTTTTGCTATACTTAATGGCACATATTTCCCATTACCCCTTCAAAGTAAAGCTCCTTCTATTAAGTTTATTGTCCAGTGTGTGCTTGGCACATATTCTTTATGAATATAAATCATCATCACATTATTCATATTAGATATTCCACATATAAGATGGGACTTTAAAAAGCAGCAGCCATCTCAACATTGTATCTGTCAGCATGAATAGAAACAACTAAGGGGAGGTTTTGTAAGAATGATATAGGTTCCATGTGTCTTTTAGCTGAGGAACCCATTAATATGTGGTCAAGTGTATTTTGTCTGCATTTCATAGAACCTAAATTGCATGAAATCTTCTTTCTGACATTACAATACTGGAAGCTCTCATGCTTTATTTCTCATATGTGATACTTTTTTGTTTTAAAAGTTTCAAGTTCAGAGACTTTTCCGTGTGCCGAAAATCAGAGTAAATGGCCACAAATATGTATCCTAAGTGAAAACAGGTTGGCCGGGTTGTTTATCTTGCCTTTAGTTCACTTCTTATTTTGACTGGGAGACTTCAACCAGTGCCAGGACTGGCTTTTCTTTTCAAGGGATTTAGCCAGCCAGTCCACATTATTTACTTCTATAGATAAATGCACTTGATTGCTTTCTCTTTTTTTTACATGAATATTCAGTTCACCAGCATAGTGCTTTCTTAAATACACCTCTCTGAAAATGTTATTTTATTAATGAATATAAGTCTGGGTCTCTTTTTCTGGCTTTTCCATGAATGAGGTAGATTAGATAAGATATTACAGCTATAGGGTATGTCTTCTTTGATTAAACTTAATCAGTGTTAGGATTATTTGGCCAACACATACTTGCATATTCTAGAGTAGTATTACACAAGTTAATTCATTAAATTTTTGATTTTATTTGCTTTTAGGGCACAGTTTTGGACACAAGCCCCTGTCTCTTCAAAGACTAACACATTTAAAACTTTTTGGGAAAATGCAGATATCTTTCCTGGGTTCTGTTGAGTCTTACAGGTTATCTATGTAAAAACCATCAGTGGCATTATACGAAGTAACACCTTTATCAATAATACATACATCTGAGTTCCAGCTACTTTTTGAATCTGTCCGTTGCAGCCTTAACACCATGCTAATGAAGTCGTCAGAGTAGAGGTACCAGCAACATTAATTGCCTTACATGAATAATAATTATAATGATGGTAATGATCATGCCTATCTGTTGTGAGCAAGCATGGATTAGCATTACTTGGTATTAAGGTATTGCGTTCATTAGACTTCCTGAATCAATGCATTACGCTTTATGTTTTTGCTATAAATCAGCTTCAAAGGAAAACTCTCAGACTGCATTTGGCGGAATGAGGTCAAGATGCACACCATTAATTCAACAGCTCACAACACACAAAATAGAACAGAGGGACCAATGGGCCCAAGCTGTTAAAAATTCATTTTGGCTTGTCCTGAATTTGTGTACTGGTGATTACTGACTTTCGCTTTTTTTTTTTTTTTTTTTTGCTTTACTTTTAATCTGTGTGGAGTCATAAATTATTCATCTCAGCATTTCAAATATTAAACGCATGTATTAGTTTCATTTATCATCTGCAAAAACAAAACTGCAAACTATCACAAATCTTCAGTAATGCTTGAGTCCGTCTCAGGAGAAGACAATTGACTTCATACTATTAATTTTAAGTTCGTATGCAAACATTTGTAAGATGAATATGGTGAGATTAAAACCATGCTCTTTCCTTTGGAACTGATTTAGCATAATATTTTACCTAATTAGATGAAAAGACAACATTATATGAAAAAGCCACAGAACCATATTTCCTGATGTTGTCTTATTATGTTTGCTTATAGGGATATAGTATAGGGATATCATGTATCAGCCAGAGAAATTCTTTCTTTTCAATCTGATCCAAAAATGGCCAGGTTAGGGAGGAGGCAGGTGTCAGCCCATCCTTAAACTGTAGAGATCTAGGATTGAGAGACAGGCTAATCTTTCTGCTGAGGGTTAGCTAGTTAGAAGACTGTCATCAATGGTGTCTCAGTTGTGTGGAGATTGTTTGTGTGAGGTAGAGACACCTCCACCTCCAAGGCCCCTTCTGCTGTTATGTTTCTCTGTGATCTTGCAGTCATGTATGTGATTGGATTTTGGCTTAACAAAAACCTGAAATTACACACCTATTGTGTTTCAGCTAAGCCCGCTTTCACAGTGATAGGGGCAGGGTCTGCATGGCTCTCTTGGCTGCCTACTTTCGGGATCCCGCCCCTCGTCCCTTCCAGGTTGTTGAAGAAAAAGGATAACAGGATTAGGTCAGGGTTTCTAGGAAGCATCGATTGCCATATTTGGCAGGCTGGTAAAAAAAGAAGGTGCGACATGGATCACTAGGTACGAGGTTAGACAGGCTCGGCCTTTACCCTGTCTGAGGAAGGATTGCACCTTGGCAATGCCAGAGAGTAAGGTGGCAGGACTTGGGAGATGGGATAAGAGCTGCTCACCATCCTCTAAACCACAGTCAGGGACCCTGACACTATACCATCTGCGACACCACCCCCAGTGCCCTCAGGCTATGCTTATGCTCATCACAGAGATGCTGATAACACAGGGTGTGACTAACACACCATACAAATCTCCACATCCCAGGCACAGAGAGAAACAGAGAGAGGGGGACACACTTACACACACACTTACGCACACACACACGCGCACACACACACACACACACACACACATTCACAAATTCACTTACACATAGACTAAATCCACTATCATAACCCGTCGGCAGGAGGCAGGTTGCTCTCAGCTCTCAGGGGTGTGTGGATGCGGGTCTATGATGAGTGGGTGGACCTAGACAGGATAATGACAGGGTAAGGACTATGTATGTTGAGTTGTATGTAATTAAATTTGAAACTGATAGTACTATCATAAAAACGTGTGACAGGGGGTGAAAGGTAAGTGGGAGGAGCTGAGAGCTGTGCCATACTGGATTTTGAATGGGGCCAGAGTGTCATATTTGTCACTGATCTCAAAGGGTAAATTTAAATTCCCATACCCAAGGTCCATGCTTATTCTACTTCTCAAATTGTTTTGAATCATGAAGAAGTGACAATGATGTGGTCAGATATATATAAAGATAGATCTATTGTAGTCCAGTCATTTCTAGTCACTGTTGGATTTTCATCTTTGCTTTTATTGTCCTGTGTACACAGTGTGCCCATGCAAAATTAGGTGAACTGCTCTCAATGGACCACCCTGCATAAATCAAGGTTAAATAAATGTATAAATTAATACAGTGTTTGCGCAAAAAAAGGCATCAGTATAGCCTATATTAACATACAATTATAAAAGCTCCCTTTTAGAGTTGAACTAGGCCTGTTCAATCGTTAAAAAAAAGTTTTGTTTGTTTTCGTTTTTTTCCCTCACTTATATCTGCTGGTATAGCAAAGCTGATTGTTTTGGTTTTGTTTCGCCAGGGTTTCAGAATTTTTGGCGAGATTCATGACTTCTGAATGGAGTTTTGATTGTGATGCTTAAAACTTTTGAGAATTATTTTGACAAGCAAACTAACTTGAGGTCCAGTTTCTAGCTTTTCCCAGAGCCTTGAGAGAAAGGCAATGAAATGTGATTGAAAAACCCAGGAAAAACAAGTGAATGGACATTGAGCAATATTCTATTTTTTCTTTTGTCAGATAACAGTTTTTAGGGTGTTTTTAAAGCTCAAATTAAAAATATCACTTAAACAGCAACATCTGTTTCCCTTATAATAGTTCCTGTTAGCAGATACCGGTAGAAGCGAATTTTGGTGTGCAGAGCTTTATTTTTTAGGAAACCTTGCATCGGCTTCACATTGCGGTTGATAAGGGCAGTGGACCGCAGAGAGCATAATATAGCTTCTTTACAGATGCACGTTTGCTGGCCCGCAGCTGTTTAAAGAAAATGAGGGTGGAGCTCAGGAAATGACAGCTGACCCTCTCTGCTCTCCCCTTCCCCTCATATTCACTCGCACTGTAAACACCTTAAAGATATAGGTCTGTGTCACACACTAGTCTGTGTGTGTGTTTGTTTTACCTGCCTGCTATAAACAGGGGGTCTTCTTGTGCCCCTGATCCTTGTTCAATAACCTGTCTGCACGCTACACTGTAATGACCTCCCACCTCAAAACACACATACACTCTTTACTAACAACACACAGACTGCCCTCCCAGTTGTGTTTCCTCTTTCTTAGCTTCATAGCGGTTCCTCATTATGAAGACACAATGGGAAGCAGCGTCTGCCAGGGCCAATAGCGCTAAGCATAAATAATGCAAGGTCAGTGTCTCTCCTCTCTCCTTTCTCTCCTTTTTCCCCAGGGGAGGGGGTGGGATCTAAAGCTCTGACACACCAGCAGGTCCCTTTCAGCCCATTTATAAGCCCTCTGTCCTCTCAACTTCCTCTCTTCCTCTTCTCATCTCTCCTCTCTGCTCTTCTCTTTTTGTACAACTCCGCTATCTCTTCTCTTCATCCCTCCCTCCTTACTCTTTTCCCTCGCTGAAAATTGTCCTCTCTTTCTTTTTCCTTCCCCCTACCTTTTCTTCTTATTTTTCTTTTTTGGATTTAAACCCTGTTGTCCTATCTTTCCCCATAACCCTCCCTCCTCTTTTTCTCTCTATTTTCTACCCTTGTGCCCATTCCCTACCATGTCTTTTTATCTCACCCCCTCCCATATTTCCACAGTCCTCACATGCATTCTCCTTATATACGCCTTCATCTTTACCCCTCCTTCTCCTCTTCCTCCACCACCTTTTAACCCCCCCCACCTCCCAATTTCATTCAATGTCTTCACTTTTTTTCCTTTCTCCCA
The DNA here is from genome assembly GCA_016859345.1 of Istiophorus platypterus. Taxonomy (NCBI): domain Eukaryota; kingdom Metazoa; phylum Chordata; class Actinopteri; order Istiophoriformes; family Istiophoridae; genus Istiophorus; species Istiophorus platypterus. The sequence continues at coordinate 23,887,253 of CM029118.1, forward strand.
TTCAGTGTGTTCACCTTTTTTCACTCCATCTGTTTCTTACTGTTTCTTACTCTTTGCTCTCCTCATTTTCAGAGAAGTACATCTTGAAAAGTAGAGGGGGAGGGAGAGGAGAAGAGGAGGAGGGGCATGAAATCAAGGTTCCCTAGAGCCAGAGGGACAGCTTATCCTTATCAGGCTTCAACCTCCTTATTAGATACTCCAGGACACACCACACTCTTCACTTAAACAACACCACCACTCCCTCCTTCCTCTCCCTCTCCTTTCTATTCTTTCTCATCTAAGGCTTTAATACTACATCTCACAGCAGAGCTGGGGGTAAGGGAAATTTAGACACATTGGCAGGAGATGAAAATGGGGCCTTGACCTGGAAAGGCACGGTCACATTGTTTATGGTTATGAAATCAAATTCTTAAAGTGAAGGCATGGAACACTCTAACTGCAGCCATTATCATACCTATCCATTTGCGTCATAAAAGCACTATCATGAGCTTACACTCTCACATTTAGTGTTGCAATTTATTGTGTCCATGTATGTATTTAAAAGATGGAGAGAGGGAGGGATTGAGGTGAAAAGATGAAGAAAAAGTCATTGCAGGCTCTCCCAGCAGTTCTTTCCTACTTGTCCCCTACCTCGGGTCAAAGACAGCAAGGCCAGGAGCAACTATCCTGTGTGCCCCAGGAGCTGAGAGGAGCCTGTGAGCAGCAGCCCTGCTCATCCCCCGACCAACCTGGCACCCGGCACCCGGCACCCGGAACCCGGCACCCGGCACCCAGTTGCATGGAGAAGCAGTGACGCCAAAGCCAAGCGAGGGGACTGCTTATCTAGACATGTGTGTAGCTCTACGCCACCCAGAAGCAAGAATAGATGAGGGTCACATGGTGAGTGTTTCTTGGAGTAACTGTAGGCCACAGGCAGCCCTCCTGCTGCCTGCCCCCAAACCCACTGAGACTTAGTTGAATGCCAGACCTCCATGTGAAGTCTTAAGATAGACTCACTCAGGCAGCAACAGCACAGGGTATCATATCTCTAAAATCCTTACCAAAGACAAGACCCCAACAAAGCGCCCTTGCAGAGATTTACACCAGCCACTCAACCAATGTAGAGGGGCCTGACCGTGGACATACACTTGCACGCCATCCGATTAGTCAACATCCATCATATCCTGATGAGGGGGGGACTCCCTCTGAAAATAAATGTATATTTAGGAGCCTTGCTGTGAGGAAAGGGGGTTGTGGGATCCTGTTACGACAGCCACTCCAGCAGCTAAAATTAATGGCTCTTAGGCCATCACTGGAGTGACACCCAAGCCCTCAGAGAGCTATCAGCAAGCAGCAGCGGTGAATTCCACAGCTCGCCGCCACGTCCACACCAATTGTCACTAGTATGTCGTGGCGTCTCAACAGCTGCCAATCACCGGGCAAAGCATGATGGGAGGTATGGATATCCACACATCCTAATTTGTGCTAACAATATGGCATCATCGTTACCAAGCAGTTTTGACAGTATCTTTGTTATATAACAACAATGGCAGATAAAGACAGCAATGATAATAACCATTCATTATCATAATTATGTCCTCGGTCTGATCTCTTCAAAGAAAATTGCACTGAATGAGTAATCAAACATCTACAGTGTCTGACAGAACAAATTTCAAAGCAGACAGGTGAGAACATGGTCTTTCAAGGACTCATCACATTTAAATGTCCAGGAAATTCTGGTCTTTGAAATAAACTCCTTTATGATTACAACAGACTTCAGCTGAGAGGGAAAACAACCCTGTGAACTGATCCTTTCTGAAAGTTGATCTATTAACTCTGTCCCAGAGTTGAAACAAGAACTCTTCTGGGAGAGTAAATTCTTCTCTCATACAGACAAAATTCCATATGGAAATTATTTCAACCTTTAGGAAAGTGAACATGTAACTATTTAAAGTTAAACTCCTGAGTTTGTATTTTAAGAAAATTTTTAGATTTATACATCATTTTTGTATAGAATATGAATATGAGCCAGGCATACAATGGGAAATACAGGTTGAACATGGGTCCTTAGTGGAAAAAGGGTGAAATCTGTGTTTTTATCTAGTGGGATTTCTCCTCTATTGATCCCAAAGGAATCACCACTTCACCTAAGTAAAGCTAAGATACCCACCCCCCTCCCACCTGAAACACAAACTCCACCCCCCAACCCTACCGCCACCCTTCACCCACCCCACAGACACACACAAACACTCACAGACACTCTTTGTCCCTCTCACAGGCACATACATCGCCTGTTTCACATTCACCCACATACTGTATATATTTAATGTCTCTCTGTAGCTTTTTCTCTATTCCTCACACACACTCACACATATATCCATGCCCCTGTGGATGGAATAGATTCACGCCATCAGATAGTGTTAAATGAGGAGCTAATGAGAGCTGACAAGAGACAGACCAATTAAACCTCATCAGTTCCTGCCTTCCCTCTCTGAGGTGCCAGCAAACACCCCAATCAACAACTTGATCAGTCAGAAGGTGACACTACAACAAAATGGCCACACCAAATCACCTAACAACAGTGGAAGACCTATAGCCCCCTATCTGCCCGCACAGGCAGGGGCTTCATTCTTTGGTGGCAGTTAATGATCCTGGTCTTATGGGTCATCTAGGTCCACTGGAACAGCTCCAGTCAGGATGACTCTTAAGAGGACTAACTTTTTAGAATGTGATTGAATAGCCTATTTGGAAACCTGCAGTATGTTGTAGTCACAAAATTGCTAATAAATGCATAAAAAAACATTATTATAGGATGTTGATAGTGACATTGTGTTGGTTGCCATTTCCGGATCCAAAAAGTGAGAAAGAAGGGAATGAAAAAAGGTTATCAGAAGTGGTTTCTGTTCCAAACTGCCACACAAGAGGGCAGGTTAAAGACCTGCCATCATAGAGCAGGGCACAAAATGATGAATCGTTTAAAGGTGGGAATAACACTAAGCTTTTTTTACTGTTTGTAAAGAATGACTAAAGATATTTTAAGAGACACATGCAAACCTGGCTTACTTTCTTAGCTCCAGGTGTTGGATTGTTGGTTCCAGAAATAAATGGTCTAACACAGCCCCCCCATTTCTGGTGTGAGAAAGGTACTTGGTGGAGGGGGTTGAAGATGATCATCTGATAAGCACTTTGATCACAGTATAACTGTGCCTTAAGACCTTGGTAGGTATGTCTACATTTATCAGAATGCTTCAAACAGGGAACAGTATAGGTCTTCCTCCTACCTCATAATGTTATAGAAGACTTCATGGTGTTTTGTTGTCTGTAAAGCTTTCAAACTCATGGTTGCATCACTCAAACTGAACTTGCTGAGCTGTATTTTATCTCCATACCAGCACCTGTAGCAAAATTTACCATTTATACTAGTCCCTTGTATTTTTATATCTGAACTTCACTGGCAAGTGCAAGAAGAAAAATGAAAAAATAAACATCCACTCAAAATAAAAGCATATAACTTTTCTTTCAAAAAGTATTTCATTGATGAAGTCAGTATCATTGACCGTGAGTCGAGAATGTGTAAGCATCCTGTACAGAACTGGGAGGCAGTCTGTTTCATGTCGTCATACCAAGACCAACTTCATATTGCATGTTTTAAACAAATTTTTTTATTTTTACCCATCCGAGTCCTCAAATTTAGCCCAAAAGCACAAAAATATCACCCTGAAAAATACAACCGGCGGTCCCACTGTAGGCCAAACTGTGTTTGATGTCCCTGTTCCTGACAAGTGAGCCTCCAGAGGACAATGAATTTGGATCTTGTGATCACAACGTATGGGCTCTAGCTGTCACAACTTTGACCACAAAAGTGAGCACCAGATACATCCACAGCTCCTTGAGGTGGATCCAGCATATTTTTCCTCCCACATTGGAAATCAATGAGCAGCAAATTATTTATGGAAAGCATACGCTGTGTTGAATTACTGTTGCTGGAGACCATGGGGATTTACACAGCAGCCTGATCACACAAATCATGCCTAGCCAACACCAGCAAAGTGACAAGTGACTAACTCTGAGACATGGCAAATATGGATGCATGGGTCTGAATCTGAAATATAGAAATGAAACTTCCATTCATAACTTAATTTCCTCTCCCAGATCTAAATAATAACAAAAAACCTTGATCAAAGTCTATTACAAAGGCCGTTTGTTTTCTATAAACTCTTGTGGCTACTGCAGCTCCCTGAAAGATATGTTATTTTCCTCTGTTGACCCACTTCGGCCACCGCTGATACACTATGTATTGATTGTATCTACTGTGGCTGTCACAACAGAGGGTCATGATAAGCAGGGATGGAATAGACCAATCGAGGCAGTACATACAGTATCCCAGCTCTTTGGAGATGAATACCTAAGATGAATACCACTTTTCAAAAAGCAGGGCTTTTCTTAAATGCTGATAAAGTTGAAATTAGGTCATGGAAAATGTATCTAGAGTGTGTTTTCCGGGTTAATGAGGGGTACAAATAGAGATAAAACCAAAACAGAAAACACACTACATTTAACTTTCAGATGTGGGGTCAGAACTTGGGTCTTTTCAGGAGAGACAGAGGTTAAGACAGACAGGAGCATGGGCCACAGGGCAAAGAGGCCTGTACTGGCTGATTTACGACAGGCAAGGTGGAGGGCGCAGGATGCCCTGCTCTCTGTGATCACAGTTTCCGTGTTGTTCTCCTATTTTTTTTTCTGTTGGGACACTTCCATCCCACAGGCCCAAACTGACAGATCCATATGACCCCCCCCTCCTTTCGGCTAGCTCCTACTCACCCCCTGGCTTGCTTAGAACTACATTTATCATGTTGTCACATTATAAATCACTCTGGCTAAAGTGGGTCTGATAACTGTAGCATCACTGTCAAATGGCTGCTCACCTAATCTGCCTGCCACACAGCCCCACAGGTCTTCAGACCACCATGAATGTCCAATCTATCCTTTAACAGAGTGCCATAGGGATACTCGAGGAACATTTGCATCGTTACTAATCCAGCTGTTTGCGTAACTGACTCTAACAGATTTGACATTCTTTTCACACAGTAAAATGTGAACAGAGAGCCCTGAAAGCCCCCACAGGCCCCTACCAGCGTGTTACATTATCAAAACAGAGTTTCAGCCATTACACAATCATCATTTCCAATTTCCTACAGTCAGTCAAGATTGAAGAGAAACTGTGGAAACACAACAATTACCCTTCCCGTTGTGGGAAATCTATGTGACAAGTGCATGGACATGTTAGTTTAAACCTGCCTGGCAAATCATTGTTTATTCAACAGACTCAAGTTAAATGGCAAAAGCATACTTCGACATAGCTCTCCTAATTTACAGCAGAACACAGCTCTCAAAATATATGGCAAATAAATATTGTAATGAAAGCTTTGCAGCTAGATGCAGTATTGAAGTATCTCTATGTGCTTACTGAGTATGAAGTGCCTCTTCTGTGAAATTATTCTGTACTATTTTTCCTAATTGTGTTTAGTTTAATGAATAGAATACCAGGTTTTACAGCCTGAAGAGTAAAAATTGCATCCCTTGTGGCCACAACAAACCACTGCAATTGTAAAATTTACAGTTAGAATAATAGTAAGGGAGCAAGTGTTGTCATTGTGTGAATTATGAGTGTAAAGATCACTGGTTGAAGCCCTGACTACACAAACAGGATGTGTCATCAAGGACACATGGGGGTCTTCCCCCTCACAGCTTCTGTAGGCAGATTTATCATCCAGAGGTTAAGGGTGGGACACCAAGAGAGGTGGGGGAGCTTCAGTGTGGGAGGGTGGCAGCAGGCTACGAGCAGGCAAGCTTGCTGTTATGTGTTTTCTTTGCTACCCTTTGAAAAACATGGGGGGTTTGCAGGTTGCTTACCAAGGGCCAAAGTCCATAAAGCTGTGAAGAGAGAGGTGCAGCCACATGTCTAAGGAGTAATGCGATCCCAAGGGGCTGACCGCTGTTAACTTTTATTACTGTAAATACTCTGTTCGCTTCTGTCCTGTCTCACACAACCCCTGGCTGCTTTTATGTGCGGCTGGTGTTTGATTAACCCCCACGATACACTCAAGGCCCATTTGTACGCGCCCAGTATACGCATAAACGGACACAAAACGCGCTGCCGTAAAGTATGTATATGCTTGTAGACAGACAGACATAAATATAGTGTCAGTAAAGGTTACAAAAATATAAGTCCTGTATCAACAATGCTCCATTTGTTGCACTGCTAACACAGATACCAATGTCGTACATAAAGTCTCAATACAGAGCAAACACAGACAAAAAAATACACGAGTAATCTCTTAATCTTCCTTAAAAAGGAAATATGTAACATATTAAGAGATACAGTGTACAAAAATATAAGTTGCAACCACACTGAAAATACAAGCCGTCTGCTGACTGCAAATGTAGTATGACAGAAGTTTCTAGAAGTTTATTTATGGAGAGGCTGCTTGATGGTAGGAGATGTACATATAGACAGACAGTCAGACAGACAGGGCTGTGTGGGGGAGATCAGCGAGGTAGAGAGCCCTGATTGATAAACTCCCTATCTGGCTATTTACGATCTGGCTGCAGAAGAGGCAGGCTTCGCCAGACAGAAAAGCAATTAATCTGCAAACGAGCTGGGGAACAGCCGGCCTGAGCATTGGAGCCTCCTACCAGCGTCGCTCTGGAGGGGAGATAAGGCTGCAGACGGCTATTTATTGTACATTTTAATTAAGTGCTTGTTAACGCTAGTTATCTTAACAGTCACAAAATTACCGTTGTAATGCATTTAGTTTGAGGAAAAATGGAGAGGGCTGGAGCACTTTATGAAAGCTGGCACAGCTTGCCTTCATTTGAAATCACAGGATAAATTCAGAGGAGGCGGATGCCACAATGATCTAAGCTCAGGCACTAATGGTTATTTAATATGGCCATCAGCGGTCCCAAGTCCCCAGCATACGGCACTCGCACAATAGCCTCCAAACCCTCTTTAACACTTATTTGAGATGACAGGAAAAATGAAACCGTTTGTGCTTTCAATGGAAAAGCAATCATTGGTACATTATACTCCGCTTGCCCTATCATGCTAATGCCGGGTAAAAATGTCACCAAATGTATTTAAAGGGCTGATGGAGTGTTGCCGTTTGATTCCTGCTGCCTGCCTGATTAATAAAAACCTTCAATTTGTATGTAAATGCAACCTGGGGCTCATATCATCTGCACACCTGCACCTGGAGAAAAATAATAAACTCAAGTTTAATGTGGCAATTATGAGAGTTTATGGGGATTGTGGGGAAGAGGGGGGCAGAAGAGAGGCTGGCTTGATGAGAGGGCTCTCAGAGGGGAGTGGGCCAACCTGGACCAGCCCGCTACAGGAATGACCTGATGCAGATATATAACCCCAGCTTGCAGAGTTTACCATAACATGCACACCTCCACAACACAGGCTGGTAGTAGGAATCAAGGTAGTTCGCTGATGCTTTGTTAAAAACAATTGCTGATTTGTTTGCATTATTATCAGCGACTATATAAGGGACTGTTACAAATTTTAACTGCTAAACACATTAATATGAAGGAATATTTCATGTGCATTTATTGTACAATGACATAGAACTCTGATACTTTTGTTACTGTCTGTAGGGCCTCTAAATTTTGTGTTGGCCGCTCAGCTCTGAACATGCAATATCCTCGTGGCTGTGTCTGTGTAGTTCTGTAAGTGCTTGTATTGTGCTCTTTCCAACAGAATTATCAACTTGTCACAATGCTTAGGTATTGACCTTGCATCAACCTTACGCTGCTCATACCCACTTTACCCCGGGTAAGGTTGATTTGTGTATTGTGTTGTGCTTTTCTTTTACATTTTACATTCTCAGCCTCACACCCTACTTCCTCCAAGAACAAAGTGAGAGTGTATTGACTAAATGTGGGAAGTGTAAAGATTACAGAGCAAAGATTAAAAGCGGCTATTGTTGACCGAGCTTGCTGGGGTGGCAGCATGCTGCTTTCACCCACAGTTGGGGACTTTGAAGCAAGCTCTATCTCCCTCTTTCACCAGGCTCAGCGCTTGCGTGTCTCACTTTGCCCACTGTAAGCTATCACAATCAGCACTCCTCAAGAAGGAAGACAGAAAGGAGAGAACCCCCAAACCCTATGGGCTAGGAAGGGGGGTGGGGGGTGGGGTCCTGGGGTATTGGTAGGGTATCTATGTGCTAGGATTACTGCACAGTAAAGAAAATGAATATTTAGTAACTTCCATTTCCATAGATAATTCAAAAGTGCATTTTACATGCCCAGGGTCGTTGCCCCAGCTTTGCAGTAACCTCATTGTTATTGAAGATGTGTTATACAACTGCACACAGCACACAGGCAAGTGACAAAGACCATGCAAGAAAAGAAAAAAAGAAGGTGAATATAGTGATTTGGAAAGGTGTCAAAAACTTCTGTGGTCTGTATTATGTGGGTGAGTAGACAGGAGTGATGCGGTGAGACGGTGATAATAGTTATCTGCCGAGATGATCTGCTCGGGCATGATAATAGCGCTACAGTAGTGTGACTGTGAATCAGTGCCTTGATAGAGCTGAAGATGTGGGCCCTTCTCTCTCAACTCAGCAGAGAAAAAAAAATCCCCACCTGCCTAATGGCTTTAGACAGCAGCCATTCGGCCCTGCTAATCTTCCGTCTCTCTGAAAATAACTTTTTGTGCTGTATGAAGATTGGATTTTACAGATCACAACGGCAAGGCAATGCATTCACTCAGCTGTACTTCTCATGAGAAACGTATCGTGATCTCTAATAATATTCTGTATACGGCTCCAGCCAAGCGCTACCTTTAAATGCGATGCCGTATTAATATTAATATTTATGGACTGTGGAGGAGCACAAGTCGTCTGAGCAGTACGGGCAGAACAAACTTCCATTAATTCCTATGGAGGGGAAAGTCCAAATTAATTCCTATTCACATTTTAATGCCTTTATGCTAATGCAGGTTCAGAGGGAAAGGACAGTGAACCCACAGGAGGAGGAGGGTTAAAGTTGACTTCTGCACCTGAGAAATCTCTCTTCACAAAGGGAAATGGGCTAAAAGCCTGAGCTTCTTCTGCGGCTACCATTTACTGAATACACACAGCGTATCAGACCTACATTTTTTTCCAAAGGAGTCAAAGATTGTAAAAGTTCTATGACGCCTCTGTGGTTGTTGATGTTTCTACAACTTTATTACTTGATCTTTATCAAATTTTAAACAAGCATTGTTTTTAATACACATTTATACAGGCTTGTGAAAGGATTATTAATTTTTTCATCTTGGTTTTTTTATTGGTTATTTCCATTTCAGTCAGTTATGATATCACTGAGGTCAATAAATAATTACTGTGATTTGGGAACATGGCAAAATAATCAAAAACACTTTAAATGGAGGTAAAACCAAAGTCAGTACACATGAAATGTTGGCATCGATCCCTCTTTTTACAGGCAAATTGTGTGTGTTCACAACCACACCAAGTGTGGTGGGCAAAGGTTGAATCTGGTAGTTGGTCTAGAATCTGTTATGAATGTTTACCATAGACAGTTTTGGTAACAATTTTATAATTTGCTTTTGTTTTCACATTCAAAGAGGTTGGCAAACCTGGTGGCTGGATAAATCCTGATTCACTGTCTGACCTCTCATCTCTCTTGCTTCATCTGAGTCTTTTAGTAATGTTGTCACTTTCTCAGCTGTTCATTTGGTGAGTACAATTTTGTTATTTCCAACAGAAACACTGGCCAATACTATCAAAATAAGACTAAAAATGTACTTTACGGTGGGATGCCCCTATCCTAAAAAATATGTTTGATCAACTGCACACAAATATATTTAACATCTGATGCAGAAACAATTGCAAGAACACATCTACCATGATCCTCATCTGATGAGGAATCTCAGCACCTCCAGTCAACTCTCCTCTATCCCACAGGGAAAATCCAGGTCTATCCATTCTGGTTTGTCTGGACTGGTTAATGTTGTGCTGAGCTGAGGCAAACACAAATAGATTGCCCTGGTAGCAATTGTGCCCCCCTCCACCCCACTGTGTTACAGCTGTTATCATTACATATTTACTTGGAGGACAAGCACGTGCTCCCTCCAGATAGGTCCCTATCAGTACATGTCTATGCTGTGACACCTGGAGGGTAATTGTCATTAATTGCACTCATTTGGGCAGCAGGTCAGGGCAACTGAAGCGCAGGTGTTTGGGACAAAACATGATTATTCCTATCCAAAGAACGAGAGGCTGGGAAAGAATGATTTTGCCATTGTAGAAGGCCCCACACATAACGACTGTCCATTTTTCGTGTTTTATCACACATTAGTGGGTAATTGGGGCTTGAAAAAAAGTGGAAAGAATGTCATCATCATTATTCCCTCCTTTCCTCAATTCACAGAGAGATGGAGCACTCTAACCATTTAGGATGGGGAAATATAAAATGCTAAGATGACTGCAGTGACTGGACAATCAATGCACCAGCTGTTTAACTGTTATACAACAGATCACAAAAAACATGGGGCAACATTTCCGGTAGCAAATAGTCTTAAAGTAAAGATTTTAGATTCCAGTATACATGATATTCTGCTGTAATGTTTTTGATATTTCTACATCAGCTCCCTTCTCTGGCACCCATGACTTGACCGTTAACATCTTATACTAGGCAATGAAAGATAAACGGTACTGTTGTACCCCAGACTTATATCCAATGTCACAATCTGAAAAAAAAAATAAATAAATAAAAAAATAAAACACACACACACTTGTTTCTGAGCTTTGGGGGGAAAAACACAACATAATAAAAAAGAAATTGAAATAATATACATATTAAAAGTTAATCTAGAAGACTCAGCCACTCAAAGAGATACTTATGGTGTTAGTCACAAACTCACTGCCTGGGGATGTGTTACCAATACAGCACCCAAGTGGGCCTTCAGAGAGAACTCTGTGTCAGCAGAATTAATGAGACTCTTATCCATGGTTCAAATGAGTTTAATTGAAAAGTGAGGACCTTAAAGCAACAGTCCTTTATCTTCTAGCCATCCATCTGTTTGACTCTATCATTATCTGATTACCTTGTTATCAAGCTCCTGTTGCTGCTTTCAAGCACTATCATTAAAGCTATATCATGACTCAGCTGCTAAAAATGTAAAGTAATTACCAGACATGTGTTCATGTCTGTATACCCAATCAGTATGCATTAAAAGCTTGTCTCTGCATTGACTGCAGTTTCATTGGAGCACACAATATATATATATATATATATATATATATATATTTTCACAGTGCATAGCATTGCTCTACACTTCGACGTTCAGTCTTTCCTCTCCTGCTGTTGCTGTTCATCTGCATTTACCCTGAGACTGACATGACTGTGACACTGACACACATTCCTTAGGCTGTGTTTTTTCTATTTTTTTTTTTTTTTTTTTTTTGTCTTGTGATGAAAACAACAAAAGAGTCATTAAAGACTCAAAACTGCAACTAAGCCCGTCACTGTGAGAGTCTATGTGCTTGTGTCTATGTGAATGTGTGTACCCCACATGGGCGGAGTGCAGACACCAGGCACAAACATCCTCAATCTGTCCTAATAGCACAGCAGTATACAAAGCACAGACTTCAAATATAACAACCAAGCTACATTCCCTCATAAAAATACTGTTTACCGTTGCTGTGATAATTTACCCAGTAACATGTGCCCTCCACAAGAGCAAACACCAAGGGATGCCAGTGTGTGTGTGTGTTGGCTGACAAAAATACACAGCAACAGCTGGGTCCTATGTTTGAAGGCCTGCCCTCCACACTCCATAGCTCAGCATGGAGGTACACTGTGACTTCAAGACTAGTTAGTGAGAGGAGGAGATCGAGGGTGGGGCTGAACTTGTGTATGCAGGTGTTTGTGACAAATGAGATGTTAATCATCACCTACAACGTGGATTTTCACCCATAAGTATGTCATGTTGATCAGGAAGGTTTAGCCCTTTATTTAAATTTCCCAATTATTGTTTCAATGGACATATGACAGATGTTGCAAAATTAATCATATGAGTCTGATGCTATTAGCTGTTCTGAGGTTTACAAGATAAAAACCATCTGCATTTTGAAATATAGAGCAAACTACATCAAAGTTATTTTTTGGGTATAATGTGATGATGACCTCTTCTAGGTCAGCCTGACAATGAAAAAAACTTTATATTCACCAGCGAGTTTTGCTTTCGTGCCAGAAATCATTGTGTCTGAGTAGGTTTCACATAAGCCATCACCCGCTTGTGTCCGATACCTGCTGCACATCTCCCTTCTGTCCACCTGAGCTGTGGAGACTAATATGGGGGAACCTGAGACTGGTAGTGCCAGAGCCTGCTTGCCAAAGCCTTGGAGAAGACAGATGGCATGCGGAAATCAATAACCTCACACAACATCACCCATTTTGTGAACAAATGAATCTGCTTTGACAGTATGTGTATGAACGATTGGGTGACCTGCTCTCTTCCCCTCTGAACATCCTCCCCTCCCCTCCCCAAGTGTACTGTTATTTATGGCAGTTGGGGCCTATGCTCCTGTGTGCTTTGATGTTTAATTCAAGGACCCACAGTCAGGCAGGGAGGAGAGCGTGGGTGTGTTGGGAACTCACTGGGACTCAGGAGCTCAGGAACTCTGATTTCCTACATATTCCCTGTGTTGCTCCCACTGGTTTCTCTGACCGCTGAGGAGTTACTCCATGCAGGGTA